>SJYA01002623.1:2862609-3047005 GCA_006410615.1 Neotragus moschatus
CCTTATTCCACATAATTTCCTCTCCCTCAAGTATTCTCTTTTTCTTCTTGGCCTACTTGAACCTTACACATTTTTAAAGGTCGGTTCAAGTTTGCTCTTCTAAGTAAAGTCTTCCATAAGCTTCCCAGTCCACAACAAATCCTCCTTCTTTTAAACTTCTTTAGTGCGTTTTTTCCATTAACAACTGTTTTGATATTACAATAGCTTATAGTAATGGAGAAAAACAGGTTGGTTTCAGAGAAAACACCTTGATGATAGAAACTCTAATTCCAGACTTTGGAGATAATGTGAGAGACCAAGGAATATATCCCAGGATTTCAAAACAGGAGAGTGGTAGCAAAAAAAAGAAAGAAAGAAAAAAAGTACATTCAAGTATTACTATTAATAAAGTAATATCCAATCTGTTGGAAAACATGAAATGTGCATGTTCATATGAGTTCTTATGATTTTTACTATTTAGCTTTCTCAACAGTGTGGATGGACCTAGGGATTGGCGTACAGAGTGAAGTCAGAAAGAGGAAAAGAAATATTGCGTATTAGCACATTTGTGGAATCTGGGAAAAAATGTTACGCTGTTACTCTTTAGTCGCTAAATCTTATCTGACTCTTGCAACCCCGTGGACATGGACTATAGCCCTCCAGGTTCCTCTGTCCATGGGATTTCCCAGGCAAGAATACTGGAGTGGGTTGTCATTTCCGTCTTCAGAGGATCTTCCCTACCCAGGGATCAAACCCATAACTCCTGCTTGACAGGCAAATTCTTTACCACTGAGCCACTGGAGAAGCCCGCAAAGTGGTATAGATGATCCTATTCCCAAAGCAGAAATAGAGACACAGATATAGAGAACAAATGTATGGATACCAAGGGGGAAAGCAGGGGTAGGATGAATTGGGAGATTGGGATTGACGTACGTACACTATAGATACTATGCATAAAATAGATAACTAACTAGAACCTATTGTATAGCACAGGAAACTCTACTCAGTGCTCTGTGGTGACCTAAATGGGAAGGAAATCCAAAAAAGAGGGAGTGTATGGAGATGCAGAGCTGATTTCACTTTGCTGTACAGTAGAAACTAACACAACATCGTAAAGCAACTATACTCCAATACAAATTTAAAAAAAAAACAAAGCAAAATATATGATAAAGCAGTTAGATGAGAGAAGATAAATATCTAAGTGATTAGATGAGAGATGGAGAAACAAGAGGCTCTAAATGAGAAGATAGACACTGCAGTGTTGGAGAAGATGCAGATGGTAGGGTTAAGAGTGGGTAGGACAGAAAGGATCAGAAAGAGATGGTAAGACGTCGGTGGGTCTTCCTTTCTGCCGGTAAAATCGACTTTACCTGACACTACATCCTCTCTCAGGGAGAAGAGATAGGAGAAGTTATCAGGGTGAAGTCAACAAAGCACAGTAGGATGACAAGGAGGACAGCGCCACGTTCTTCCCCAGGCAAGGCAGATTTAGAATCCTTCACCTTTGACCCAGGATGAGACAGTCCAGTCTTTCTCACAAGTGTTAACCTGTGAGGACACATTTGTGTTTTTCATAATGACTATGTGAATCCTTATAGCCCTGCCCACTCAACAACATTCACTCAACAAATATTTATTGCACTCTCTATTATCAGATGGCCCATTAACATATAGATTAGTCACACCCTGGATTAGCCCACACCATGGGCTTCCCTGGTGGCTCAGAGGTTAAAGTGTCTGCATGGAATGGGTCCAGGAAGATCCCCTGGAGAAGGAAATGGCAATGCACTCTAGTACTCTTGCCTGGAGAATCCCATGGAGGGAGTAGCCTAGTAGGCTACAGTCCATGGGGTCGCAAAGAGTTGGACACGACTGAGTGACTTCACTTTCTTTCTTTCTTTCTTAGTCACACCCGTGTCCCATTGCATAATATAGAAACCCTCAGAGTCTGATAACACTGGCTGTAAACAACACACAGCTGTAGGCATTTTGATGAGGCTGCCTGTTTGACTCACCACTGACCTTTGGTCCATGACAGTTTTCCACCCTTGTCTGCCTGCAGCGTATTCTGAGGCTGACGCTCCCTGACTTGCAGCGGTCCTCAGGTCCTTTTGTTCTCTCGGTATGCACTTTCAAAAGGTTAAGATAACCAACAGCATGAGCTTGCTTTGCGTTACCTCCTAGTTGCCATCTAGAGACTGCACTCTAGGGAATTTGAAGCCTGAACATATCACCCTTTGTGCCTGTTTTCCCCCTTGTACCAGAGCATCAAAGGCACTCTTATAGTTAAAAGATGTTCCATACTGGTTTCAGCCTGCTTATGGGAGGTTGGAAAAGATCGCTGCATTTCATTTGTTTTCTTCCCGTCTAAACCCATATGGAGACCAACTCTGTACCAAGTGTTAGCCTTGAGGAGCCCATAGCCTCATGGAAAAGCAACTTGGAGAACTTATTAATCATATAGTTGATTAACATATTAGTCATATAGATGAATACTAGTTTCTTTGTTTTTAGAACTACTTATACAAATAGAGAGCCACCTTCTCTATCAGCTTCTTACTTCTCATCCCCCATATCTGTTCTAGTCTCTTATTGAAACTGGAGGGAAACAGGCACAACTTTTAAAAGAAAGGCATGACCATAGGACATGACAAACACTGGTTAGAACCAACTGGGTCCAAGATGGTGGAAGAGTTGACTTCCGGTGGACCTTGAGCCTCATTATACGCTGATTGTAATATATTAGCATCTAAATGATACCTACCGGCCACAGGAGGATTCTGAGGCCAACCATCAAAGGCTAAAACGTGGGCAATGGCTCAATTCCTGGAAATCCCCATCCCTTCCCCAGAATAATTGGAATAAGCCTCCCACTCACTAACCTATGAAATTGTTGCTGTTGCTTAGTCACCAACTAAGCATGTTTGACTCTTTTTGTGACCCCCATGGACTGTAGCCCATCAGGCTTCTCTGTCCATGGGATTTCCCAGGCAGGAATACTGGAGTGAGTTGCCATTTCCTCCTCCAGGGAATCTTCCCGACCCAGGGATCGAACTGGCACCTCCTGTACTGGCAGGAGGATTCTTTACCACTGAGCCACCTGGGAAGCCCCAGCCTATGAAATTGCCCAACCTTAAAAACTACGCAGGCCACATTTCACTACTTCCTTGGATGTGCTGTCTCTCTCTCTCTCTCTCTTTCAGTTTCATCTTCTGAGATGGCCCACACTCTGAGGAGTGTGTTTGTCTCTAAATAAACCCACTTCTTACTATCGCGTCATCTCTGAATTCTTTCATGATAAAGCATGAATCTTAAATTCATTGGCAGCATTACTTCATTGCATTTGAGAAATGGCATTAACTAGTATTGTAAAGATGGCAATACTGGCTTTGTGTGTATGTGTTATAATGTGTAAGCAAGAAAAAGTGCTCTAATTCAATGCTTCATTTCAAAGAAAGCCTGTTCTTTAGCAGAGAGCTATGCTCCTAGGTGTTGCTCCACTCATTCCCTCTAGATTCCAGTCAAACATATAAGACCTGTTTCTTAGCCTTTCCTCCTTGACCTGAGAAGTTAGCCTGTGTTGCCGGTTGTTTGGGAGGCATCTTTCATTCAGGATGTATGTCTACCTCCTTTTGTACAGAGGAAATGAGCAAGGAGCATCTCCAAGGGTGGCACGTATTATGGGGCTGCCACCAAGGTTCGCAGGGAGCAGTTCTGCCTTCTCTGACCCTGACAGTCATTTTTTCCTTAAATAGACAAACCTATGTTATGTTTTCACTCCTTCACTCTCCTTCAAGGTCACAGCACACCTTCCAGTATAAAATGTTACGTTGAGAAGGTAATCATTTTGAGTGCTTCGCGTTTTCAATTTTGCAAACTTAAGACCCTGGAAGTTAATGCATCATCCCTCAAGTCATACCAAATTTGGTATGCTGTTCCTGGAGTTTAAAATCCTTTAATTGGAGGATTTTAGTTGCCAGTTCTTCTAACTGAGTTTAGATGATTCACTGTCCAAATTCTAGTCACAGTCCTGTGATGAAATAAGAAACGGATTTTTTTTTTCTCCCAAGACTCAGATACCACAGATAGGACTGAAAGGTTCGTAAAAAGGTCAGTTCCAATCTAGTCACATGTTGATCAACTCAGCCTGGAATCACAAAGCAGGAAATTTTAGGCTCAAAGAAGTAATTGGCACAGTGCCTGATATATACACATACCTGCTCTTTGGCAGCTATTTATTAATTGATTAATGCAAACTTAACACCAGATGCCATCTTTCAAGAGTCTCATTTCCCTTCAGCCAGTTGTTCATGTTTGATACAAAAAGAAATCGTGAATTACAGTGTGACATCAATGATTTGAAAAATAAAATGAGCCCTCCCTCCCAGACAAGCTACATAAATTGTGGAGTCCAGTACAAAAAGAAAGATTAAACAAAGATTCCTTTGTTCAAAAATTACTAAGAATTTCAAAATGGCAACTGCAGAACTTTAAACCAGGTGTAGTGTCCCTACTAAGCACAGATCACACACCTGTGAAGCCGGCTCAACTTTCCTGCCCCTTTTGATTGTCAGGTATGAATGCTTACAGTTCATCAGATCTTGTACCTAACTGTCTTATGCATCATCTTCTGTCATTTCCACCAACCATATGAGTCTGGGAGATTTCTTAACTTACTCAGGATCATACACAAAAGACTGTATACCACGTCAGTTTTTTCCCACCAGGCAGAATGTACATCAGTTCCGAACGATGTATCAATGTTTTCACACTTGCTGTCTTGTACAGTTTTTCTTCATCTTGTCATGTAGATGATAATCATTAACACGAATTGAGAACTTGATGGTGTCAGGCAATGTTCTCATTGCTTTACATGCTTTTCACTCATTTGACGCCTGGCGGTGCATTCATGATGCTTGGGTTCGGATTTGAGATTCCCTGCTGGCTCAGTTGGTAAACAATCTGCCTACAGTGCAGGAGACCTGGATTCAGTCCCTGGGTGGGGAAGATTCCCTAGAGAAGGGAATGGCAGCCCGCTCCAGTATTCTTGCCTGGAGAATTCCAGGGACAGGGGAGGTGGCCTACGTTGCAAAGAGTTGGACACGACTGAGTGACTAACGTTTTCTTATACTTTTTGGCTAGGATTTGGCAGAGGGCAGAAAGCACAATTCAAAGGATGAGATGAAGAGGTTTCAGTGAAGGGATTGCTTTCAGAGACATGGATAGGATGAAGGGGATCTTCGAGGAATAAGGTATGTCTGAAACTAACAAACCCAGGAAACACTATTTCAGGCTGGGAGGAGCGGGGCAGGGGGTGGGGAGAGGACAGTGTCACCTCACACAGTCACGTCTTCAGTCATGGCAGTTGAGCTGTTTGTCAGATACTTTGCTCAAGAAAGATGGCCATTACCAAATCCTGATAAGGAGGAAGGGTGTGGAGGAGAAAAATTTCAACCCCCTGTCCTGTTGCCCTTGATCTCCTGCCCAGGGTCTTCCTGTCGCCCAACCCAAAAGCCCAGGGGCTGTGGTCAGCAAAGTTAAGCCTCCTAGAACACGGATTAGGATACAAAATGGCAAAGGCAACAGGAGGAAAGCAGAATGACTATCACTTCCCTTTTACACATGAAAAGGAGACATTCACTGAGTAACTTGCTCCAAATCACTCAGGTGTTGGCTTGTTTGTGTTAGTCACTCAGTCGTGTCTGACTCTTCGTGACCCCATGGGCTGTGTCCCGCCAGGCTCTTCTGTCCATGGGATTCTCCAGGCAAGAATATTGGAGTGAATAGCTGTTCCCTTCTCCAGAGGACCTTCCTGACGCAGGGCTTGAACCTGCTTCTCCCACATTACATGCATATTCTTTACCATCTGAGCCACCAGGAAAGCCCAGTCACTCAGGTAGCAACTAGCAGAGCCAGAATTCAAACTCAGAAAGTCTCACTACATCTCTATGTTCTAAAACAGATTCTCAGATGGTACAGAAGCCAGCAAGTGGTCATAAACTCTCAGCTACCAAACTTATTGGTCTGGGATATTGTGATCAGGGAAATCCACCTTGAACAAATAAAACTGAATTTTAATTATTATTCATGTGTGCAATTGGATGACCTTCAAGATTAAGAATAATTAGAATCAAGGTTATAAAGCATTGCTTAAGAGATGGTTTGAAGGGGCTAGGTTTATAAAGAAGACAGGTGGTTTGCAGGAAGCAGCATTAATTTCATAGCCAATGAGTCATTCTGAAACAGTGTCCAGAACATTGGAAAAGTTTGATTTCTTAATAGGTACATATTCTTCTCAATTTATACTCCTTGCAGCTTGTTCAAATCCCACATTAATTCAAGGGCTCTGTATAGAGAAGCTCCTACATGTCTGGTATTGTTCTAGGTGCTGGGAATGAGATACAGCTATGGATACAATGAAAGAAATCTCTATTGTGGAGACACTTCCTCTCTAGAGGCAGGAGACAGGTGATCAATTATGAGTAAGTGTCTGATAGTGCCATGCAGAAGAATAAAACGGAGGAAGAGGAGAGAGCGTGACGGGAAGGAGAGAGATGCTATTTAATATGGAATTATCAAGAAAGCTTTCTCTGACAAGGAGACATTTGAGCAGAGAACTGAAGAAAACCTCTGTTTCACTGGTGATGCAAAAGTGGATTTTAGCCCAGTTACATAGAAGAGAATTTTAGTTCTGGAAGGGATCGTAGAGATGCTTGTGTGCTATTCATGAAGAAACCAAGGGCCAGAGGGTAAAGTCCTTTATCCAGACATAATTGTGAATAATTATCAATTAAGCGTGGACCCAAAAACCACATATGGGAACTCTCATTCAGCTGATGTTATTGGGCTTTCATTATGTGCCAGGCACCTAGTCTTATGCTTTTTAACTTGATCCTATTCTTTACTGATTCACAATCAATTTAAAATTGATGAGTTTTTACTGTGACTTGAGTTTCAGCTACCTTGAGGTGTGGGTTCCCTTTGTGTGGCATGTCCAGAGGCCATGGAAAGATAAAGGGAGTCTGAGCAGTTGTGGCTGGTGGAAAGAGATCAACAAACTATACCCCAACCCTTCTGAATTATTTTTGTGTGTGTAACTTGAGAATTAGAGTCTGGTGGTTCACGTGGGCTGGTTAAAAACCATACTCTCCCCCTCATCTAGGATCTATGTCGATAAAAAATGAACATAGCAGAGTCATTGTCCTAGAGTGGGAGGCCGGGCAAAGGAAGAAGAATTCAGGCAGGAAGAGAAACAGGACATTCAAGTTCAAATCACAGGAGATGTGATGTTGGAACGTGACTCCAGGTCTTCCCAGGAGTTACACCAAACACAGGGTACAAATGTAAGTGGCCAGAGTAAGGGCGTGGAGACCTGGACAGAGCCCAGGGGAGGTAGCAAAAGGGGAGAAGAAAGACAAGTTTAGCCAGGCCAGGTATCATGGGCCAGAGTGAAAGCGAGAGGCTGCAGCCAGAGGTAATTCTTACAGATGCGTGGCTCCAAATTCAAAGGCCCAGGTTCCACCTCTTGCAGAGTTGACAATTATTTTTTAATATAAACTCATTTTAAATGGCATTTTTAACTTTACAAACCCTTCACATATATGCATGCATGTGTGTTCAGTTGCTAAGTCATCTCTGACTCTTTGTGGCATGCCAGACTTCTCTGTCCATGGGATTTCCCAGACAGGAATATTGGAGTAGATTGCCATTCCCTTCTACAAAGGATCTTCCCAACCCACATCTCCTGCTTTGGCAGGCTGATTCTTTACCACTGAGCCACCTGGGAAGTCCTCACATATACACAATATCTTATTTAATCTGTACATAATGGATGAAGCTATTTCACCCATGTTTTGTGGATGAGAGAATTGAAGTCCAAAGAGGCTGAGAGCAGAACCCAATGTTTGGTGATGGGTTGATGCCAGAGCAGGAACAAGAACTCTCCAACCTCCATCTCTCAAACAGCTTTGACCCAGACTACTGGACCTTGTGGTAGGAAAATGGAAGGAACTGTCAGTGGCAAGAGGAGAAAATTTACACAAAATTTGTGGGATCTGTCCCACAATGGAAATTTATACATCTTCAGTTCAGTTCAGTTCAGTCGCTCAGTCGTGTCCGACTCTCTGCGACCCCATGAATCACAGCATGCCAGGCCTCCCTGTCCATTACCAACTCCCAGAGCTCACTCAGACTCACGCCCATCGAGTCAGTGATGACATCCAGCCATCTCATCCTCTGTCGTCCCCTTCTCCTCCTGCCCCGAGTGCCTCCCAGCATCAGAATCTTTCCCAATGAGTCAACTCTTCGCATGAGGTGGCCAAAATACTGGAGCTTCAGCTTCAGAATCATTCCTTCCAAAGAAATCCTAGGGCCAATCTCTTTCAGAATGGACTGGTTGGATCTCCTTGCAGTCCAAGGGACTCTCAAGAGTCTTCTCCAACACCACAGCTCAAAAGCATCAATTCTAAAGCCTGTGCTTTGGTGCCTGCGCTTTCTTATACATCTTAAGAAACACTAATTTGCTTATGTAATCTCCCCCTCTTTTAGGGAGGAGACCAGTCACCTTATTTGCAAAGGAAGACAGCCTCATGACTGTGGTCCTTAACTTGAAGCATTCAACCTAGTTTAAATAGAAAACTGCCAAGAGTTTTCTCACCTTGGGATTCATCATGTGAAGTCTCACATTAGTTTTTATGGTCTGAACATAGGTCCTAAGAGCTTCCCAGGTAGCACTAGTGGTAAAGGACCCGCCTGCCAATGTAGTATGCTTAAGAAACATGGGTTGAATCCTTGGGTTGGGAAGATCCCCTGGAGAAGGGCGTGGCAACCCACTCCAGTATTATTGCCTGAAGAATCCCATGGACAGAGGAGCTGGTGGGCTATAGTCCATAGGGTCACAAAGAACTGAACACAACTAAAGTGATTTAGCACAGGATCATGTTTGGAATATGGGGTTTTTTTTTGGACTTCCCTGATGGCTGAGACATTAAGGAGTCTGCCTGTAATGGGGGACACCCCGGTTCAATCCCTGGGTTGGGAAGATCCCCTGGAGAAGGAAATGGCAACCCACTCCAATATTCTTACCTGGAGAATCTAATGGATGGAGGAGTCTGGCAGGCTACACTCCATGGGGTAGAAAAGAGTGTGTAGTCTGTGTGGTCTTCCTGAGCTCTCCATTGAGACTGTGTCCACAATGCCCACAACACTAAAATGCTCCTTAACAGACCTTACATTTGCTCTCTTCCACTGGATCTATCGCTAACTGATGCTTCCTAGTTTTGACTCCCAAATAAAATATTTCCACTCAAACCTTTGTCTCAGGATCTGTTTCTGGAAACTTTAGGCAAGACAGTGAGATGAACTGGAAGTGGTCCTAGAAAACAGACTCACAAATGGGATTTTTGAGTCTGGCCAGAAGGTAACAAGGATCCTTTGTTGGTGGTAAGTGAGGTGGTGAAGACCCCTTGTGTGCTGGAGCATTACAGACTCTCAGCCATAGGGATTGAGATGGTGTACTGATTACAACAAACTGTGGAAAATTCTTAAAGAAATGGGAATACCAGACCACTTAACCTGCCTCCTGAGAAATCTGTATGCAGGTCAAGAAGCAACAGTTAGAACTGGACATGGAACAATAGGCTGGTTCCAAATCAGGAAACTGGTGAAATTGTCACCCTGCTTATTTAGCTTATATGCAGAGTACACCATGAGAAACGCTGCCTGGATGAATCACAAGCTGGAATCAAGATTGCCAGGAGAAATATCGATAACCTCGGATATACAGATGACACCATCCTTATGGCAAAAAGTGAAGAAGAACTAAGAGCCTCTTGATGAAAGTGAAAGAGGAAAGTGAAAAAGTTGGCTTAAAACTCAACATTCAGAAAACTAAGATCATGGTATCTTGTCCCATCACTTCATGGCAAATAGATGGGGAAGCAATGGAAACAGGGACAGACTTTATTTTGGGGGGCTCCAAAATTACTGCAGATGGTGACTGCAGACATGAAATAAAAGATCCTTGCTTCTTGAAAAAAAAAAAACTATGACCCAACCTAAACAGCATATTAAAAAGTAGAGACATTACTTTGCCAACAAAGGTCCGTTTAGTCAGAGCTATGGTTTTTCCAGTTGTCTTGTATGGATGTGAGAATTGGACTATAAAGAAAGCTGAGCACCAAAGAGTTGATGCTTTTGAACTGTGGTATTGGAGAAGACTCTTTTGAGTCCCTTGGACTGCAAGGAGATCCAACCAGTCAATCCAAAAGGAAATCAGTCCTGAATATTCATTGGAAGAACTGATGTTGAAGCTGAAGCTCCTGTTTCAGGTAGCCTTATTTGGCTACCTGTTGCAAAGAACTGACTCACTAGAAAAGACCCTGATGCTGGGAAAGATTGAAGGTGGGAGGAGAAGGGGACAACAGAGAATGAGATGGTTGGATGGCATCACGGACTCAATGGACGTGAGTTTGAGCAAGCTTTGGGAGTTGGTGATGGACAGGGAAGCCTTGCATGCTGCAGTCCATGGGGTTGCAAGGAGTCGGATACGACTGAGCCACTGAACTGAACTGATGGAAGGATACCCTGGGTTATGTCATAGCCCAAGCACTTGAGTGATTCGTCCCTGGTGGCTCAGATGATAAAGAATCTGCCTGCAATGTGGGAGACTGGGGTTCGATCCCTGAGTTGGGAAGATCCCCTGGAGGAAGACATGGCAACCTACTTCAGTATTCTTGCCTTTAGAATCCCATGGACAGAGGAACCTGTTGGGCTACTGTTCATGGGGTCACAAAGAGTTGGACACGACTAAATGACCAACAGATACCAGCTCTTGGAAGATTTGGGGCAATGTTAACTACAAAGATGGCAATGCTAACAACAAGTCTGTTGTTTACAGCATTCGCTCTGAAAAAAGAAGTTAAAAGTTTCATGTCAGTGAAGAAGGAGAAGGTGAGGAGTCCTCTCTGCTGCCGCATAAGGAGACTCACATCTTCTGCAGCCAGAGGGCAGACTGCTGAAAGCCAGGCCTCTCGTTTGATTATAAGATGTCAAGGATGGAGGCTCCAGCATGGAATCCCTTTATCAAGGTAACCTAGCTACTGCTGCATCTGTTGCCCGACCTTCTAAAGGTGGAAACCAATGCTGAGCTCTCTGTTTTGTATCATCTCTCAAGGAGTCAGTTACCCATGGTTGAAAGTTGATTATATTGAACCCATCCCACTTGGAAGGAAACACAGACTTGTGCTTAGTGGGAGTGGATTTAACTTCCCTGTCCATAGTGCCAGCACCCTTGGCCAAAGATTCACAGAATGTCTGGTTTGCCAACATGGGAATCCACATTACCTAACTTCAGGCCAAATGAGCCATTTTACAGTGAAGTCAAGACAACAGTCACACAACAACAGGATCTACTGATCCTATCACACACTCCATCATCTGGGGGCTGCTGGCTGGGTAGAGTTTTTTAGCTAAGATACCAGCTGGGGATGACACACCATGGGCTTGGGGCACTGTCTTCAAGGTGCAATATATGCTTCAAGTCATGACCCTGGGAGGCAGAATTCACAGATCCAGGAAATAAAGCAGGAAGTGGCCCTCTCACCATCGTTCCTAGTGACTTACTTGGAGAGACTGTGCTTCCTATTTCTGCAGCTTTGGTTTCTTTCTAAAGACTGTGGTTCCTGAAGTAAATGGGAGGAACATCTATACAAATTTAGTCAGGGCTTCACTAAATTTAAAGCTGTGTCTGTCACCTAGTCCCTTAAAACTCCTGGGTCAGTAGTACAGTAAGGTCCCCCTCCCCAAAAAAAGACTTTATGTACTGGCAGGAATAGTTGATCTTGATTATCTCAGGGAAGCAGGCTTCTTTCTACACGGTGAGAACAAGAAGACGTGTATCTGGAATTCAGTGGACAGCCTGGTCCCCTGCTCTTGATGTTCCTAGACTGTGGATGGGCAATAGTAGCAATCATACCCTGACAAGGACATGGAAACTGGGGGTTCAGACCCCTCAGGGATGGGGGTATAATTTATCCCACTAGGTACACAACCTAGACTAGCAGAAGGACTGGCTGAGGGTCAGAGGAATTCAGAGTCAAGTGAAGGGGTAGAAGAACCAGATGATGAAGACCAGAATTAGAGCCTTCACACTGACTGCAGCGGAAGTGACGGTGGCTTATCTCCTTCATGTGCCTGCTGTACAGTTTTTTCCCCTTGGAAATTGTGACCAGCCACCTTCAAACTCAGTGACAAGACAGATGCAAGAACAGATCTGTGTGATGACAGGAGTGGACTGGAGCTGAGGCTGTTTGTCCTCCACCTGCATCCCTTGGCTCTCACTGGTCCCATGTAGGCAGATAGGTCCCCACTCTTTCCAGAGGGCCTCTGTGGCCACATGAGCAAGCTTGGTTTGTCAAAGGAAAGGCCAGAAATCCCAGGGAGTTCACATACTAGGCGGCAGCCCTCAGCCAATGAGGGATGGGGCATGGTTGATAAGTCCCCAGCTTGCTTGCCCCTTGGGTTGGATGTCTTTGAAGTGTATTCTCTACAGTTTTCCAGAGAAATGCTCTTGGACTAGAACCCTCAGCACCCCTAGGTAGCCTAGCCCTTTAATGCACACCTTGTTGTCTGTCTTTCCTTTCCTAAAGAAATTCTCCACTCCCTTACTGGTGCTTCCTGGCCTTAGCTCTCAGATAAGCCACTTGTATCCAAACCCTTATCTCCGGTCCAGCTTCTGGGTGAACTCCATCACCAAGAGTTGCCGATCTGGAATAGAGTTCAGGTAGTTTGGCTTCAGAGTCCATGTTTGTAACCACTACATGTGAATTAAAGAATTGTCCCATAAATATAATGGATGCCAAAGAGGAGAAAAAGGATCGAAATATCCTTAAAGGCAGTCTCAAAATCTAATGATTCCAAGTGGCTGAGTGTTAAGATTTTTGCAAAATAGCACTTAACTTTGTATCAATGTCTATAGGAATGTTAGGTGACATTCATTTGGGTGTCCCTTTCTTTTCTTGTCCAGTTAGATGGGAATCTACTCATTTAATGTTTACTTCCTCACATTTGAGGAAAGAGTGATTTCATGACACTCAAAGAGCAGCCCCTCCTACCTCTCAAAGAAACGACAAGCATGTAAAGCAAAATCGTGTTTATTTTTTAGCTGTTTCTACCAACTGAGTTACATATTGCCCCAGACACAGAGCAAAAACCTTGGCTTCCTCCACATCCAATTTTGTTAGGATCTTAGTGAATTACCCTCATCCTCAGAGGGAGGAAAAGAGAGTAGAAAGAAACAGGAAAAGCTTCCACACCCTGTCCCTTTGCAATAGGTGAAGTGTAGACAGAGACGATCTAGCTTAATAATCGTAGGTACCTCATAGGTGGTTGTGAGGATTAAATAAGTTGCTATATAGAAATTCCGAAAGCAATGCAGACACATAGTAAGAACTGTTTCAGAGTCTGTTACCATTATTCCATTCCTCATATTTCTCTGTGCTTTTCAGCATCCAGGTTGCTACAAGATTGATTGAGCTATTCCTTATGCATCTAGCGCCAGCCTGCTGCCTGGAGAGTCTCTCTGCCAAGGCCAAGTGTCTGCTTCTTGTCTCTGGGGCATTGGTCTTGGATGACAATGTTGACCTCTACCACCGAGCCCTGCATTATCTCTGAGGCAAGGAGCTTACGAGCTGGGCTCAGGGAATGAGCCTCTGGTATGCTGGTCCCATCTGGAAAGACTTGCATTCTCACCTTATAAAGTAAATCTCCTTCAGAGAGTTAGACACAAGTCAACTCTGTCTGGGCTGAGCAGACAGTAAACCTACACTTGTTTTCTCTCTAGCTGTCAGTTAGGGATCAAAGGGCAAGGGTCTCTCACAGTAAGTCCCACTTAGTTCCAGAATTGAATGTTGCCACCTACTTTCTCCAGAGTTCAATAATAACAGAAATTACTACCACCTCCTGGACATCTAATTATGGGCCAAACAGTATCTCAGAAGCTTTATAAATGTCATGCCATTACAGTACATTAATACGCCCAGCAACTCTGCCAAGTACTAGTGTCTTCTTTGTACATGTGAGGACACTGAGACTCAGAGGTTTCTGCAACACGGTGGAGAGGTAGCCGCTTCGAGACTGGCCTGTCTGACTCCAAAGACCTTTCTACTACACGATGATGTCAATGGATCCATTTTGAATCATGCATTCATTTCTAAAGTTTTTCTACAGTCACCAAATACAGGCAAGCCTTGGAAATGGATTTCTGTCCTTGAGAAACTTGTCACACCGATGGAAGGCAAGAGTCATACAAATGGAGCAGTTTGAAACTGATCTGTGAGTGTGGCGAATCAGGGCCTAAACTGAGCACCACAAACCCAGCATGTGGAGGGAGCTTCAAGAAAGAGAAGAATATGAAAGTAAAGTCCTCGAGAAGTAGGGCTGGGATGGGCAGGTGTGTTCTGCAGAGAGAAGGAAGTAATGTCCATGGAAGGTGAAGAGAGGAAGAAGCCCGGGCAGTGGCAGAGGAAACCACTGGAACTAGAGGGAGAACTGAGTAGAGGAGGAGGAGTTTGGGAAGGAATGGGAGAGTTACTGAGAGCTCTGAAGAGGATTTCAGACTCAGCCTGGCAGCAAAAGGGACCCATGCTGCAGAGGGGCAGCAGCACATGAAAGCAGAGTGCGAGGGAGCTTAAGACTTCAGGGGCAAAGGAGAGGAAGAGAGGCTGCTAAAACACGCTCAGGCAAAGTACTGAGGATGGAGATAAGAGAAAGCTGGAGCCCCCCTTCAAAAGAGCTGGCCAGACTTGGTGAGAAAATAGAGTGGATAAACAAGATTTTATTTGCTTTCGCTGCGCTCAAAAACAGGGGCAAGCAAATAGAAAGGAAGAGGAGTCATTGATGTACCTCTAGTTGAGTGGAAGCTGCCCCCAAAGGGAATGAAAACTGCTCTTCTGATCAGAGAAACAAATTTTACTTTTTTTTCTGGGGAGGCAGGGGGAAGGTTGTGATATGTAGTCTTACAAAAAGCTCCTCGATCTCCACATCTGATAGTTTAGAGAAGACTTTGAATAAATCTCTCTCAACTCAGAGGTCACCTCTGTGTATCCTGAGCCATGTGTGACTTCAGCACTGGGGGGCTCAGAGTCTGGGAAAGGGCTCAAGGAAGCACCCTCCCCATCCTCCCAGTGGGGGAGGTGTGTCAAAGTGTTTCTGCTGGTCCAAAGGAGAAATCTAAACAAGTCCAATTTGTTGTCTTGTTAAATCTCAAGGAATTAAAACTACGTCCTTATTAATCAACCAGTCAAACACTATTTATTCACTGAGCAAAAGTCTTAACCCTGAGATGGTTTTATACACACAGCTTCCCTTGGCCTAAGTTCACTAAAATGCAGACTTTCATTTTTGTTAAGATAATTAAGAAATGGTTTCCAACACACTGTTGCCACCAGTAAATTGTGGTTTCCATCATCTTTCCATGAAGATCTTCTATTTCCCTGACATCTAGCCCTTTTCATTAACTTAGATGCCTTCCTGCAAAACAAGTGAATGAATGAAAAATAAAATAATAAGCCCTGCTCTGATCAAGGAGCAGTTTTCATTTCCTTCAGGAGGAAGTCACAATTCTAGTTGTTAAATCCACTTGATTTGTAGATGACTCTTCTCCCTACCTGTTCCTTTCCTCGCCATTTCCTGAGCACCAGATGAGAGCTGAATTTATTTGTTCTTACAAGGCTTTTAAATATTTCTCTCGACTTTGTATAAATTAAGCGAAACTGCTTTTCTGCCATGAAAACAAACAACATGCTTCAGCCTCATGTTATGTGACCTCTTTTCCAAAGAATGTGTGTGTGTTGGAGGTGTGGGTGGGGGGCTGGGAGTGGGCCAGAGGAAAAGGGGTGAGGATGCAGTTTTCTCAGAACTCGGTGGTGATGGGCATGTGGCGTCAGTCCTTGAAGAGATAACAAGCGCCCTCTTTAACACGATTGGCTCCCATCTAGTCTCCATCAAACTTTTGGAGAGGATTTACAAGACCAGACATAAAAAGGCATTTCCTGATTAGCTGTCAGGAGTACTATGTGTCTACAGACATGAATCACATCCCCTGTTTGTGCATTCCATTTCACAACAGGAACACGAGATGTACTCACCCAGTTCTCACCAGCTGTGAGGAGAGGGAGCTAACTGCCTTCCCTTCTGTGGGATGTGGGCACCACGGCAAGAGAAGATTAGGTTTCTGGTTGATTTGATGGTACAGACAGCCCGGTCAAGAAACTCAACTCCATGGTGAAAGGGGAAATAAGAGAGGGCTCTGGATTTACCGGATGTACTAGGCCTTGTAAAAGCCACCGGAATCATTTAACTGCAGGAACACAACCCATGCTCTATAGCCTTTCTGTCAGAATCAGTTAACCCTTAATCCCTTTTTCTCCTTTTCTAGCCAGATGCCACCATTTGCCTCTCTTTCTTTGCATAATGGGAGGTGGAGCAGTTTCCTGTTCCAGCAGGAAGTGAATAAAGGGCCTCTAGCTGGATTGGAAACTTATCTCAGTTTCGTGCTCACTGTGTGGTTCCTTTGTTTATGTAACCTTGCACTGTTTTCCATACAGGTTTCTGATCCTTTGCTTCCTCCTGACAAGTAGATATTTCATATGCTTTTACCCGTGACTTACTGGACTCCTGACTCACTGTGAGCTGGAAGGAAGACGGGGCCAGATTTTTTAAGTTATATTACAAAGGATGAACTCTGTCCCAAAGACCACTGGAAACTCTGAGAAGATAGGTAATGGTCAATATCTATCTATTCAACAGTTACTATATACACTATGTGTAGTTTTCACACATTGAAATTCTCACAGTATCCTTCAGAGATGGGTATTCTTTATTACCTGTTTTACAGATGAGGAGACCAAGGCTCAGAGAATGTCTCAATCAGGGTCCAAACAAGCAACAGAGACTCTCTGAGTATTCCAAACAAAGGACATTCAATCTAGGGAACTGGTTCTGCAGGTGATGGAAGAGATGAGAAACCAGATAGCAATGGTGAAGCAGCTGAGAGATTAGCAAGATATGAAAGCAAAAGAGAAAGGCCCAGGTTGTGGAAGCTCAGGCTCCAGTGCAAGGTAGAAGCTGGAAGCTCAGGAGCACCACTGAAAGCAGAGAAGAACACACATGGGCAAGCCCCTGCCTTCACTATCCAGTACTCAACACTGTCCTTATTGACTGAGCTCATTTGGAAGCCAGAGAGCCTGGAGAGTGCAGTTCCTTTGTGATACAGAGAAAAGCAGAAGAAGGACTTTGCATTAGTGTGGGTCCCAACAGGAGAAGTCTTTTCCAATGAGTCAGCTCTTCGAATGAGGTGGCCAAAGAGAGATTAGGGGCAGGAGAAGAAGGGGACAACAGAGGATGAGATGGCTGGATGGCATCACTGACTCGATGGACACGAGTCTGAGTGAACTCCGGGAGTTGGTGGTGGACAGGGAGGCCTGGTGTGCTGCGATTCATGGGGTTGCAGAGTTGGACATGACTGAGCGACTGAACTGAACTGAACTCAACAACAGGAATCAAATATGCACAAGAAAATAGGATAATTTGAGGAGGGTTTCTTCCCTAAGGGCTTAGTACAAAAGAATGTGGGAGCAATCGAGGAACCACAAGGATTAGTACAGAGGACCTGGGGCCTTCTCTTCTCCTCCCTACTTTTCATCAGCTTGTATGCTTGTTGCCCAAGCCCAAAAGGAAGTCTGAGGGCACTGGAGCCCTTTCAAGGTCATAACATTTACATTTTCCATTTTAGAGACAAGAAACCAAGCTTTGGATAGTTTGGGCAACTTTTTCAAGGTCACACACACAATTTGTAGAGCCGCAAATCAAATCTAGATACATGTGACTTCGGGCTTCCCAGGTGGCACTAGTGGTAAAGAATCTGCCCGCCAGTGCAGGAGACCTAAGAGACTCGTGTTTGATCCCTGGGTCGGGAAGATCCCCTGGAAGAGGGCATGACAACCCACTCCAGTATTCTTGCCTGAAGAATCCCCATGGACAGAGGAGACTGGCAGGCTACAGTCCATGGCGTTGCAGAGTTGGACACGACTGAAGAAACCTAGCATGCACGCACATGTGACTTCTAAACCACATCTGTTAACTACTGTACTAGACTGTGCCTAGAAGAAAATTTCTTGCTTTAATCTTCAAATCTGACATTTTACCTCTTTGCCCACGTACTTCATTACAGAGCCTGATCTGCAAAGAACTCAGAACCTTTTACATCTTGTGACTATTTCTCATTATTTGGATTCTGGTCATTACCTTGGTTCTCCCTGGTCTTAGCAACTGAACATCTGTTCGACACTTAACACCATTTGTATTACTAGCATTTCCTGCAGAAAAGGGACAGTTTGTTTTGGAATCGAGAGTACGGTATAAACAATATAGAGTTCCCAGGTAGCCAACCTAATATCCTAACATAAAAGTGCTCTCCTGATGATGTTAAATGTCTGCTGGCTTAAATCAACAGGTAGAATGACTAACCTTAAGAAAAAATTCCAAATATAAAAATATATACACTTGAAGGTATTTGGTTTTGCATTGTTTATAACGGTGAACTATTAGAAGCACACACGTGTCCAAAAAAGGGAGATTGCCAGTATGAGTGTGACTCATCAAATACTGGGTGGGGAGCGCTTTAAACTTCCCCTTGCCCATTTCTGCATTCTGATAAAAATTGAGGACATATTTCTGGACCACGTAAGAGGGAACAAAACTCGGAACAAAGTAAGAGGGACAAGAGTTAAAAACTCTTCTCCATGGTTTTGGCCTTAGGTAGGTGGGGATTGGGCAAGTTGGGAGTTAATCCTCTTGAGCGGATTTACTGCCCTGGGAAAGCTTAGTCAGACCAAAGGGAAAATCAGAGGAAGTGGTTTGGGCAACTCTGCTGTGAGTCTGAGAGACAGTCTTTTCTTTGGGATACATGTAACTTTTTAGAAAAATTTTCCAGCTTTATTAATTGCACACATCACTGTATAAGTTTAAGGTGTACAGCATAATAAGGCTTCTCTGGTGGCTCAGATGATGAAGAATCTGCCTGCAATGCAGGAGACCTGGGTTCAGTCCCTGGGTCAGGAAGATCCCCTGGAGAAGGGAATGGCTACCCACGCTAGCATCCTTACCTGGAGAATTCTGTGGACAGAGGAGCCTGGCAGGCTGAGGCATGATGGTTTGACTTACATATATTATATATATCATGAAGCGATGATCACAACAGGCTCTTACATCTATCTTTTTATGTTTCTGTGGCGTTAGCTCATGTTCTTTTATTTCCACTCGAACTCCGTTTCACATTTCTCATAAGGCAGGTCTGGTGGTAATAAACTCTCAGCTTTTGTTTGCTTGGGAAAGTCTTCATCCCTCCCTCACTTCTGAAGGACACTTTTGCAGAGCATACCATTCTTGGGTGTCAGTTATTTTTTTTTCAGTAGTTTGAATATGTATGTAATCCCATTACCTCTTGACCTGAAAGCTTTCTGTCAATGAAGTCTTATGTGGTTCTGTTGTATGTAACCTCTCTCTTTTCTCTTAATGCTCTTAAAATTCTTTTTTTGTCTTTGACCTTAGACAATTTAATGAAAATGTGTCTCAATATAGCCCTGTTCAAGTTCAACTTCTTTAGGGCCTTTTGGACCTCATGGCTCTGATCTCATTTCCATTTATCTCCCCAGGTTTGGGAAGTTTTCAGCCAGTATTAGTTTAAATATATTTTCTATTCTTACTCTTTCATTTCTCTTGGAATTCCTATAATGCAAATATTATTTCTTTTCATTGTGTCCCATGAATCCCATAGGCTTTCTTCATTCTTTTCTTTTTTTTTTTTTCCTTTTTGCTCCTCTGACAGGAACAAATAATGTCCTAGCCTTCAGATCTTTGATTCTTTCTTCTGCACAGTCAAGTCTACTTATGAAACTCTCTTTTGAATTTTTCAGTTCGGTTATTGTATTTTTCAACTCTAAGATTTGTTTTTAATGGCTACTGTTTCCTTACTGAACTTCTTGTTTTGTTCATTCATTGTTTTCTTAATTTTGTTTAACTGTTATCTGTGTTTTCTTGTAGTTCGCTAAACTCTCTTAAGAGGATTATTCTGAATTCTTTATATAACAGTTCATAAATCCCCATTTCTTTAGGATCAGTTATTGGAACTTATTGGATTCCTCTGGTGGTGGTATATTTACCTGATTGTTCACGATCTTTGATTCTTTACATTGAGTATCTATGCATTTGAGTAACTGGGCTCCTCTTTCTAACTTTATAGGTTTACTTTGGAACAGACAGTTCTTCTCTAGTCAGCTCAGTTTGAGTTTCTGAGTGTATTTTTTGATAAAGTCACTGGGCAAGTGGGGTCCTGCAGTAATGGTCTATTTTGGGGCAAGTTAACTGTTCCTCATTTGAGGGATGGGGCTGGAGGTGTGTGCCCCAGCTGAGAACAGCTGGATAGGACTGCTGGTGGGTGAGTCCTTTGTGAAGCTAAGGGAGACTCCGTAGTTGCTTGAATTCTCTGGGTTTACTAGATGGTGAAGACTGGGTACTCAGGTGAGGAATGGATGAGGCTATGAGTTGGGTACTGATTCACAGTAGATTGGGCTTTGAATTAGCTTCCCTGCCCTGGCAAGGCAGCAGGATGAGACCCAGGGACTGGACAACTCATTGGGAGCTTGAGTCAGCCTGAATGTGGACTGGATTCCCTGGTTAGCTGAGTCCGGCAGTCTTGCTCTGCAGATGTGGGGAGCCACTCTCTATTCAAGTGCTGCTGTAAATAGGACTGTTGAGTGGGCTGTGCGGCTTCCTGTGTGCTCTGGAAAGCTTCCCTGGTCAGAGAGGCTGAACTATATATTCAGCAATGAGTGGGAATGTGAATTAGATTCTGCACCTGGGTGTAGTGGGAGAAGCAGCTTTAAAACTGGTCAAGCTCTTTGTTGTCTTAACTCAGGCTGACTCACATTCCAGGTTCCCTGACTGAATGGGGCCGTGATTTTGCTCTGCAAACTATTGGCTCTGCTGGCCCACCTCTCAACTCAAGCACTGCTGGGTGGTACAACTTGCAGGTGTTGTCTCCAGCCCTTCCAGTCAGACGCGGGCAGGAGACACTCTCTATAGAGGGCAGGGCTATGATTCCATTCCTCATCTGAGACTGGACAGACCTGGCTCCATGGCCAGCAGAGCCTCTCAGAGGACCTGAATCAGGCAGATCTGCCCTAGCTAAGTTTCGTGGTCAGTGTGCACCCCTGACTTGGTTCTGCAGATGAACGAAACTGCCGGGTGGGTTTGCTAGTTGGGACCACAGATGTGAACTCGGTCAAGATCCCTGTGCTGGCTGTTGCGAGCTCTCCTCCCTTCTCCCTCACAGCCAGATTCCTGGTGGTTGCACTCCACAGATTCTCCTGAAATCCTCATGGGGCCACCACAATGCTGGGGGTGGCTGGTTATCTCCACCCTGGGTTTCTTTTTCCCACTGGAGGAGTCAGAGGTAGCATTGTTCCGGGAGGAGGGGCAAGGTCCTCAGAGCGTAGCTGTTTCTCTTACTTTCTAGTGCAGTCTGCTTTGTCTCTCTGGTGCCGGGGGTGCCTCGGCCTCACCCTCGTGTCCTAGTATTCTCTCAGTGGTGTCTTCTTGCAGAGTTGTTAGTTGCTCTTTTGAAAAGGAGCAATGTCAGGAGAATTCGGGTCCTCACCTTGGTGATGTCACTCTGGGATATCTTCAGGTCCTTCTTTTTACCATTAGATCGGTAAGACCTAGGGGGTTGAGGGAAAGGTTGTGACTTAGAAAAGTGACCAAGGACCCTTAGTTCTCTTTTGGGTACAGTCTTTTTTTTTTTTTTTTTTTTTTTTTTCCTTAATCACATATATTACAATATAGAATACTGCAATATTTTCTTTTTTTTTTTTTTATAGACTGATGATTCATTTCCCACATGATAGCACACATGTTTCAGTGCCATTCTCCCAAACCTTCCCCCACTCTCCCTCTCCCTCAAAGTCCAAAAGTCCATTCCATGCATCTGTGTCTCTTTTGCTGTCTCGTATACAGGGTTATCATCACCATGTTTCTAGATTCCATAAATATGAGTTAGTATACTGTATTGGTGCTTTTCTTTCTGGCTTACTTCACTCTGTATAATTGGTTCCAATTTCATCCATCTCATTAGAACTGATTCAAATGTATTCTTTTTAATGGCTGAGTAATACTCCATTGTGTATATGTACCACAGCTTTCTTATCCACTCATCTGTTGATGGACATTGGGTACAGTCTTAAAGTAGAAAGATCAAGAATCGTTTTAACTTACATATGTCCTACTCAGCTCACCCCAGATAGGCATCTAAGGTGAATGCAATAGGAATAAATATTCCTTTGCCCAGAGTGATTCATCGAAATGCTTTCCTAGAGCAGCAGTTCTTAAACTGTGATCTATAGACCCTTGGTGGGTGTGGGGCGGAGGTGGGGCGGGGCACAGTCCTCTGTGACCCTTCAGGAAATTTGCAAGCTCAAACCATCTTCATACTAATACTCTGATGTTATTTGCATTTTTTATTGATCAGTGCAAAAGCAATAGTGAATTAAACTCTTGGTACCACAAAATCAAAGTACTGACTTTATTCCTTAACACAGTGTGGTGTTAAAACTGTATTTAAAAAAAAATCATCATACATTCATTTTTTAAAAAAAAGAGTCAAATCACATAATAACATCTTTTAAATTTGCTGTGTGATGAAATGACAGGTATAAAGCACCAAAACTAAGGACACCATGGCCATAAGGAAAAGCACTTGTGCAACTGATTGAGTTACAAGCTGAACTTAATTGCATTTTTCATGGAGCACCATTTTTGCTTGACAGAATGACTGACAAACTATGGTTATTGAGATAAAAGTATTTCGCAGACATTTTTCCAAAAATGAACACAATGAGTCTTAGTTCAAGAAAAACAACTGATATCATGTGCTGCTAATAACAAAATTCAAGTTTTTAAGCCAAAAAAAACCCCAACTTTTTTCTTAAAGTTTGTGTTTTCTCTACAAGCTTGAGAGTTTCCCAATACTTCAAGTATTTTCTGATGAACTCAGTGGTGATATGAACAAATATGATTTTTAAACTATTTTATATAATAAAATGTGTTAACATTAGGAAACTCTGTATGACTCAGTGAACCAGTATCTTCCAAATGACCAGTGTATTGTGTTTCAAAATCATACATGGGTAAAAGAGCCATCTCAAGTGAAAGAGAGACAAATACTTTTTTATGTGACAGATATAAAAAGTTTTTTAATATTTATTTTTAATTGATTGATGATTGCTTTACAATATTGGTTTGATTTCTGTCATATATCAACAAAAAGTTTACTGATATCATTTCAAATTCCACATTACAACTGACCTTTAAAAAACTCCACTTGTCAAGATTTGAATAGGAACAAAGAAGAACATCCATAATTATTTGAAAAGCCTATTAAAATATTCCTTCCATTTCCAATTACACTTATGGATGAGGCTGGATTGTCTTCATATACTTCAACCAAAACCCTCTTTGTATACTACAAAGATTGAGTGCAGAAGTAGTTATGAAGAATCCAGACGTCTGTTATTAAGCCAGACTTTAAAGAAATTTGAAAACATGCAAACCATGCACTTTGCCACTATATTTTCCTTTGTCTTAAAAAAGTATTTTGAAAGTAACATATTTCATAAAAATATGTTATTTATGATGACATGCAATGGCATTATTTTCTAATAAATATATAAATAAGTATTTTTAAAATTTCATGGTCTTAATCTCTACTCCAGCAAATATTGGTACCTATAATCAACATAAACAAAAGTTTTTTGAGGTCCTCAATAACTTTTAAGCACATGATGAGGTCACAAAACTAAAAGTGTTTCTTGCTTATATTTTTTTAAACCAAAGATTTGAGTAAATCAACTACATTTCAGTTTTTAAAAAAAAGAGGGATAGAGGAAGGGAAGAATGAAAAAACAAACCCAAAACCAAAGGTAGGAGAATCGCTGGGCTAGGGCATTTGATTGAACACAGAATGGAGGGGCAATGACAGCAGGGTATGGCTGGTTGGTATTTCACGGGTTCTCTTCCATCTTCTCTCGCACCTTATCTTCTCAAGAATATAATGGTGGTTTAGTCACCAAATCGTGTCCAACTCTTGTGACCCCATGGACTGTAGCCCACCAGGCTCCTTTATCCATAGGATTCTCCAGGCAAAAATACTGGAGTGGGTTGCCATTTCCTTCTCCAGGAAATCTTCCCAACCCAGGGATTGAACCTGGGTCTCCTGCACTGCAGGCAGATTCTTTACCAACTGGGCCACCAGGGAAGCCCTAAGAATAGAATACCAACATTAGAAACTAGACTGATGAAGATTTAAAAAATCTTCTATACAGAAAAAAAAAAGTTTAGATGCAGAGTGCAAATCTGTGTGTGGAACATGACTGTAATGGTGTGATGATGTTTGTATGTGTCACCAAAGAGAGGAAGCGGACCTTGGAAAATGAGACCTGTATTGTGGGAGTGGTGGGATGATACTTGATGGATTTTCTTCGGCGTTTTTATAATAACAGTTTAACAATTAAAAGAAATTAAATTAAAGATACTCATATATACATTTCTCCAGGAGATTAAAAGTAAGAATTCTTTAGGTTTTCCCCCAGTTGTGAAACCAAACTGTCTGTTAAGTTGATGGAGCCAGGAAAGTCCCCATGCTGTTTAGAAGAGAATTTCAGCTCTCGGGCTATCTTTTTTTGGCCATGCCACAGGGCCTGTGGGACCTTAGTTCCCTGACCAGGGATCAGACCCAAGCCCCTGTGGTGGAAGATGGAGTCTTAACCATTGGACCACCAGGGACGTCTTCAGCTCTTGGATTATCTGGAATGTGATGGCTGTATGTGTGTGTTAGTTGCTCAGTCCTGTCCAACGCTTTGAGACCCCATGGACTATAGCCAGGTTCTTCTGTCCATGGGGATTCTCCAGGCAAAAATACTGGAGTGGGTGCCATGCCCTCCTCCAGGGGATCTTCCCAACCCAGGGATTGAACCTGGATCTCCTGTATTGCAAGCATGTACTTTACTACTTGAGCCACCAGGGAAGGCTTTAGGGGCTGAATTTCTCCCTCAGGTCTTTTGAAGAAGGGACACAGATTCCATAGCAGACTCGAGGCTGAGGGTTGAGCTAAGTCTCTGAATATCGCTACTCAGGAGGAAGAAGTTAGCACCTGGCTTTGCTCCCAGTGAACTGACCAGCTGCCCCACTGTAGCCAGGAAGAGATTTGGACCACTTCCACTGACAGCGGTGAACAGTTACATGAAGCTGGCTATGAGGGAAGTCTCCAGGTGCTGCAGGCTTCTGTACACACAGAAGAAAGAATTGGATGGGCAGGTAACACTGCAGGCCACCAAGGAAGCAAAGGGCTGTCTGTCTGGCAGTAACATCCCCTGAGGGTGTGGCATTGAGATAACAAACAACTTATCCCAAGCTGATAGGGACACCTGGGTCACTGGAGTGTCAGTGGCAGTGTCCTCTGGGTCTGACTTAGGAGAAAGGTTGCCTATGAGATTTGCTTATAAAAATGACATGCTTTTTCCTTTCATTCAACAATTTCATTTGTTCAATAAATGTGTGCTTACTATATGAGTCATAGAGTCTAGGAATATAGGACTGAGCGGAACAGGTAATAATCTCACTGTCATGGAATTTACATTCTAGAGGAGAGACAGAGAATCACTAAAATAATTAATCACTGAATGCGTTAAGTGCCATGGGCTTCCCTGGTGGCTCAGACAGTGAAGAATCTGCCTACAATGCAGTAGACCCAGCTTTGAACCCTGAGTTGGGAAGATCCCCTGGAGGAGGAAATGGCAACCCACTCTAGTATTTTTGCCTGGAGAATTCCACGGATAGAGGAGCTTGGGGGCTACAGTCCATGGGGTTGCAAAGAGTCGGACACGGCTGAGCAACTAGCGCTTTTAATTTCATAAGTGCCATGGAGAAAGATAAAGCAGGGGAGGGAGGGGATGACTTGTGAGAATGGGTGTAGGGTCTCAGAGAAGACTTACCCAGAAGGTGAAATGTAAGCAAAGACCTATTTGGTGCGGAAATTTTAAAACATTATAGTTATAAATTTGAGAAAAACTACCACAGAAAGTACACATTCTTCCATTTTAATATTATTTATCGGTATCTTCGTACACTACTTTCAATGCATGTATGAACGTGTACCGTTTTTCATAGGTAGATGCATTCCTGCTCATCTTCACACAGAGATCTTATTTTCTCACTTTGCAGTACATCTTGAGCATCCTTCCATGTTAGTTCCTAGGTCTGCACCATTTCTTCAACTGGTCACAGAAGACGGGGAAGAGTATAGCATAACGGGGAGCTGTGGGTCTAGCCCCAGACCTGCCATTTATATAGGCTCTCTCAATTTCTCTCTCTGTGTCTCAATTTCTTCATCACTAAGATAAGGCTATAGAATTGAACTCATAGGATCATTCAGGAGGAATGAAATGATTCCCATGAAACAATACATCTAAAGAAGACTATTCAGTAACTTGGACAAGAGGTGGTGATTTGGACTGAAGAGTGGCCATGAAGGTGATTAGAAGGGATTCAGGATACATTTTGAAAACAGCTGGTGATGCTTAACTACAGGCCCTTGAGCAAAAGAGGAAAGAATCAAGGGTGACTTCTGGGTAGGGGATAGTGGGAGGGTTATTTGTGTGGGGAGGGCCAGATGGATACCTTTGAGGGTGGGTGGGTAGACGGATGACTCTCACTGGGCCATAGTAACTCTATTCCTATTGCCCTTCTTCCTTATTACCATCATCTTAGTTTAAGCCTTGTCTTGGACTATGTGTGTTCGTCACCCAAGTCATGTCTGCCTCTTTGCAACCCCCATGGACTGTAGCCCACCAGGTCCCTCTGTCCATGAGATTCTCCAGGCGACAGTACTGGTGTGGGTTGCCATGCCCTCCTCCTCCAGGCAACAATATTGGTGTGGGTTGCCATGTCCTCTTCCAGGCCCAGGAATCGAACCCACATCTTTTGTGTCTCCTGCATTACAGGAGGGTTCTTTACCTGCTGAGCCATCAGAAAAGCTCGTCCTGGACTGTAGCTATATCCTGTCCGCCATAGACTTCTGGTTCCAGCCCCTCCCTTCCAAGACAGCTGGTCTTCTTGCTGACTCTCTCCTGTGGTTCTCGACTTTCTTCCTTGGTCCTCTTCCTACTACCCTAACCTCTATTTGCTTAAGTCTGATTCACCTTCCAAGGCCAATTCTGAGTACTACCTTCTTCACAAAGCACTTCTCAATTTCGGTACAAACTACTTGCATCTGGTGTTTGGGTTTTAGTATATTGTTCATCTTTTCTGTTAAAAATGTGTTAAGTTTCCTCCACTATTCCCTAAACCCTTCCTGAAAAGTGAAAGTGAAAGTGAAGTCACTCAGTCGTGTCCGACTCTCAGTGATCCCATGGATTGCAGCCTACCAGGCTCCTCTGTCCATGGAATTTTCCAGGCAAGAGTAAACCCTTCCTGATAGGACCCTAAAAATGAGGGCAGCATTGGGTACTGCAGGTTGCATGTTTGGGGACCTTGGTGGCACAGGGTGGGGATTAGAAAGGCTTTTAGGAGACAAGAGGGACTCAGAGGAAAACTCTGTATAACCCACGGGAGCTCAGGGCTGGCCCCACACAGCACCAGGTATAGATCCGGTACCATTGAAGGTGTCCTTCCCATTTCCAAGGGACAATATTGTCAAGGCTTTTCACTGCTAGGGGATAATTTGAGACCATTTTCTCTGCTGTGTAAACTGTCCAGAGTGAGAGATGGCTGAACAGCAGCCTTTGGGATAATTGGCCACTTGGTCTCATTTCCTGCCTGTCCAGTTCTGTCTTCAGTCAAGTTAGGAGGCTAAACAGAGGCTGACCCAACCCCAGAGAGCTCATTTTAGGCCATCCCACTGTGTTTATGGGTTTCTCTGATTGCCCAGATGGTAAAGAATCTGCCTGCAATGCAGAAGACCTGGATTCAATCGCTGGGTTGGGAAGATCCTCTGGAGGAGGGCATGGCAACCCACTCAGTATTCTTGCCTGGAGAATCCTATGCATAGAGGAGCCTGATGGACTACAGTCTATGGGGTCACAAGAGAGTCAGACTCGACTAACACTTTCACTTCCACTGTGTTTATAAAGAGCTCAAGCTGCTCCCGTCTTCCCCTGCCTATTAGTAAGTTGATATGGTTTATTCTCCAGGGCCTAACTGAAAATTTCCTCCTCATGGGCCCTTCCAGGGTTGAAAACTATTTTGTTTGTTCTTTCTTTGAGTCCAACTAAGTAATAAGATTATGCACGCCAGCGTTAAAGGAGACCCTCATCTTGACTCAGATATAACTGTCTTAGTAGCCAAGGAGGTGAGGAGCAAGGTCTTGGGGCCATCCCCTCTTTCCTTCTCTGTTTGTTTACAGGTACAAGNCTTCCAGGGTTGAAAACTATTTTGTTTGTTCTTTCTTTGAGTCCAACTAAGTAATAAGATTATGCACGCCAGCGTTAAAGGAGACCCTCATCTTGACTCAGATATAACTGTCTTAGTAGCCAAGGAGGTGAGGAGCAAGGTCTTGGGGCCATCCCCTCTTTCCTTCTCTGTTTGTTTACAGGTACAAGCTGGTGGAGGTGGGACTGGGGGCCCTGCAGAGGTGTGGATGGCTGCCAGGACCCTCTGGAGTTCACACCCAGGGTGAGGAGGTTCTGGGAGGGAAGCTCTAGGGCCACCTCAGGAAGCAGGAAGACCCTCGAGCTTCTTGGCAGAGCTCCAACTCACAACTGCCCTTGAGGCAGCTTGAATAATGGCCCCCCAAAGACACCCTCCCTCAAATACCTGGAACTTGTGAATGTTACCTTATATAGTAAAAGGGACTTTGCAAAGTCCTTTTTTGCAAAGGATTCTGATTGTGATTGTGATTTTGTCTTGTGATGGAGAGATTACCCAGGTGGTCCCTAGGTGTAATCCTAGGTGTCTTTATATGAGAGAGGCAGTTCAGTTCAGTTCAGTTGCTCAGTCGTTTCTGACTCTTTGTGACCCCACGGACTGCAGCACACCAGGCCTCCCTGTCCATTATCAACTCCCAGAGTTCACCCAAACTCATGTCCATTGAGTCAGAGATGCCATCCAACCATCTCATCCNGAAAAGATTCTGATGCTGGGAGGGATTGGGGTTAGGAGGAGAAGGGGATGACAGAGGATGAGATGGCTGTATGGCATCACTGAGTCAATGGATGTGAATCTGAGTGAACTCTGGGAGTTGGTGATGGACGGGGAGGCCTGGCGTGCTGCAGTTCATGGGGTTGGAAAGAGTCAGACACGACTGAGTGACTGAACTGAACTGAACTGATTCTCTCTCTCTCTCTCTTTTATTTAAACCAATGAACCCGAGTCTTGCTGAGGCTTCCCAGTGTGTAGGGACGAGGAAAGGAGCAGGACCCAACTCCCTATACTATGATCAATGTTCTTTCATCTCTTCACATGAACACACACTAGCTTGTGGTTTCTGATCGGTATTTGTCTGTCTGTCCCTACAAGATCCTCTTCAGTAATTAAAATGTGAGATGAACGGTTATCATTTTGTGATGTACAGAAATTTTGAATCAGTATGTTTTATAACAGGACCTAACCCATGTTGTTGGTCAATTATCCTTCTAAAAACAAGCAAACAAGCAAACTCATAGAGAAAGAGAGAAGATCTGTGGCTAACAGAGGTGGGGGCTGGGTGGAGGGGGAATTGGATTAAGGCTGTCAAAAGGTACCAACAAGCTTCCAGGTATAAGATAAATAAGTACTAGAGAAGTACGGTGTGATAAATATAATCAAAAAGTGCTGTATGTTATGTATACAAATTGTGCAGAGGATAAATCCTGGGACTTCCCTGTTGGTTAAGTGGTTAAGACTCCACACTTCCAACGCAGGGAGTGTGGGTTTGATCCCTGGTCAGCATCTTCGATGCTGTGTGGTGCGGTCGAAAAAATAATTAAGAGGGTAAATCCTAAGAATTCTCATTACAAGGAAAGGATAATTATTTTCTTCTTTATCTATAGGAGATGATGAAGTGAAAGTGTTCATCATCCAGTTGTGTCCAGCTCTTTATGACCCGCTGGACTGTAGCCTGCCAGGTTCCTCTGTCCATGGAATTCTCCAGGCAAGAATATTGGAGAGTGGGTAGCCGTTCCCTTCTCCAAGAGATCTTCCTGACCCAGGAATAGAACCCAGGTCTCCTACATTGGAGGCAGCTTTTTACCTGCTGAGCTATGAGGGAAGCCCCATAGGAGATGATGGGTATTAATGAAACTTATCATGATAAACATTTCATGAAGTATGTACATCAAATCATTATGCTACACATCTTAAACTTATACAGTGCCATGGGACTTCCTTGGAGGTCCAGCAGTTAAGACTTTGTCTTCCAGTGCAGGAGGTGCGGGTTCAGTCCCTGTTCAGGGAGGTAAGATCCCACGTGCCAAAAAGCCAGAACATAAACAACAGAGGCAATATGGTAACAAATTCAATAAAGACTTTGAAAAAAAAATGGTCCACACCAAAAGAAAAAAAAAATCTTAACAAAACGGAATACAGTGCTGCTGCTGCTGCTGCTAAGTCGCCTCAGTCGTGTCCGACTCTGTGCGACCCCAGAGATGGCAGCCCACCAGGCTCCCCCATCCCTGGGATTCTCTAGGCAAGAACACTGGAGTGGGTTGCCATTTCCTTCTCCAATGCATGAAAGTGAAAAGTGAAAGAAAAGTCGCTCAGTCGTGTCCGACTCTTAGCGACCCCATGGACTGCAGCCTACCAGGCTCCTTCATCCATGGGATTTTCTAGGCAAGAGTACTGGAGTGGGGTGCCATTGCCTTCTCTGGAATACAGTGCTATATGTCAATTATATATCAATAAAACTGGAATAAAAAATATATAAATAAAAAAGCTAAGTGTGAGATGAAAAGGTCAGATCTGCTGGTCTTCAGGCAACAGCTCCCCTCTGTCAAAGGCAGCACTGCTCTGGGGATCATGAGGATCCCAAGATGCCAGGNTGGAATACAGTGCTATATGTCAATTATATATCAATAAAACTGGAATAAAAAATATATAAATAAAAAAGCTAAGTGTGAGATGAAAAGGTCAGATCTGCTGGTCTTCAGGCAACAGCTCCCCTCTGTCAAAGGCAGCACTGCTCTGGGGATCATGAGGATCCCAAGATGCCAGGCTTCTCCCTTGTGAATATTTGGAGGGCTGGCCTCCAGCCTTAAGTACTACCAGACACAGGGCCTCAATTCCAGAGCAGATGATTATGTTCATAACATTTTATATCCTGGGCTTTTAGTCAAGTTGTTCCTACTCACCAACCCACAAAGTCCCGGCCCAGACCTCCTTTCAAAACTAATTTCTTTTATAAAACAGAGAATGAACCCACTGAAGGAAACTCCTTTCAGAAAGTTCCTTAAATCCCAACCTTAGAGAGAGAGCCCATGAAGAGTGTAGGAAAAGGGAGAGAGTGGAGGAGGAAAAAAGAAAGGCAAAAAAAGAGAAGCAAGGTCTAAGAACTTAATATTAACGCCAAAGAGCCTCTTAAAGACTTACGGTCCTGTGAGCCTTTTTGATGAGTCAGCCATTCTTTGACCATAAAAGGTAATATATTTTTGTGCATTAACTTTTGAAATCTGGTCAGGTGTCATTTACGCAACCAATGGTCCCATGAACTCATGCTGAAGGTTAACTGCAAGACCTCCTCCAAGGACTAAATTCCAGGATGGTGCATCTGTGTGGCCATGAAGGAGTGCCACTTGCTAAGAAACTCTGCGGCTGACTTAAGTAGACCCAGGCCTCCCAGCCTCATGGAGGAGCATCTGGAGGAGTCATTGGCTGCTGCCCTCAGATGAACCCATTGCCTGCTGGTCCAGCAGCAAAGCTTCTTTCTTTATTTTTTTGCACTTTGAAGTCCTTTATGGTACTTTTGAGCTCCAAATGAACATTCCCACAACCCTCTGAGGGGCCACATTTCACATGCTTATTAAGCAATGCTCATACTTTTTAGTTTATATTTTAGGAAGATTGAGCAGAAATGGAGCCCAGGGTAGTGTCTGGGGGTGGGAAAGTGTTGGGCTAGCTAAGGGAAGATCAAAAAAAAGCTGCACGTGAGGATGAGAGCAGACAGGTGTGCTGGGGTGGGCAGGAGGACAGGTAGGAGGCCTACCACGAGTCCAGCCACAGGGTCCTTAACTTTATTTGTGCCCTGGAATCCTGGCAGCCTGACGAAGCCCAGGGACACCTTCTCAAAAGAATGTTTTAAAATGTATGAAACAAAATTCCTAGGATTCCAAAGCAGACCGCGGTGATGTTGAAATACAGTTATCAAAATGCTTCACAGACAAATTTGTGACATAAAATGCACATGATTTTTTGGCTAATGCACTAGATGCATTAATAATGAATTTATACATTTAATAACGGTGGGTCTGAAATTATTTTAGAGGTAGTGAAGTTAGTAAATATTATTTCAAGGCAGCAACTTGAACAACAGCTTGCAATGACTCCCTTGAAAATATCCTTGATTTTTCCTGGTTAAAAAAAGTTGTAGGGACTTCTATAAGGTCTATGGCTGTTGGCAACCTTTATAATGAAGAGAGAGAGAGGAAGTGTGTGCTCAGACGTGTCTGACTCTTTGCGATCCTATGGACTGGAATCTTCCAGGCTCAAGAAAATTCTAAATATCCTTTCTGAGCCCCCTGACTTCATGAATATGCTGAAATCTCTCTGCAGAATACTTTTGGTTCTCTTGGTCCCCAGATGAAGAAACTCTGTAGAGGTTCAAAATTACCTGGACAAACTCAGGAGGGAGAAAAAGGATCATGTGCTTGAACTCTGGAAATCAGTCAGGCAGCTTGGTTGACGTTTGCTGATTACTCCAGATGAAAGGCTCAGGCAGCGGCTTCTCATTTAATTTCTGAGGCTGGTCTTATAAAAATTATTATTTAAAGTTAATTAAAACATGCCCATGGCTCATGAATTGCACACAGCTGAATTCACTAAAAGGATGGTTAATTAAGAAGCTGCCAAAGAAGAGAAATGAGCGTTGTCCTGAGTGTGTCTGCATGGTGTTCAGGAGGCGAGCCTGCTGCTCCTTAAGTGGGTCTCACTGAACTCATCTCCAGCCTCCTTGGAGACAGATGTTTGGATGCTGGCAGCCTTCCCAGAGTGTTTCATTAGGCTGGTCCTTCCCTGCAGACGTGGAGAAGGTGGTAGCCAAACAACCTCAAAGGACAAAAGGCTCATCTTGGGATGATTTTCTTCTCACATTGTTTTTCCTCTCTCTATTTTGGTTCTTTCAATTCTGTAAACAAGTAATGTCTCAAGTCAGCTCTGCAAACCACCTAATTCCATGTGCTTATGAATGGTACAGGTATGGAGCCAGGCAGCATTCAGTTGGGTACCGAAGTCCTGAAGTCAACAACTGTTGCTCCAAAGTTGCCAAGGCAACTTGCCTCTGCTGATAGTAAGTGAAGGTGATGGAGAGAGGTGAAGGTGACCATATGTGAAGGTGACCATGAAGGGGATGGAGAGAGGAGACATATTGCCTCCCTTTAAGAAAACTCTGACTCTGTTGCAATGAATGAGTTCCTTACATAGTTAGGATATGAACCCCATATTGGATATGTCGTTTGCAAACACTTCTCCCATTCTGTAGGTTGCCTTTCCATTTTGTTGGTTATTTCCTTTGTTCTGCAAGAGTGTTCTAGTTTGATGTAGTCCCACTTATTGACGTTTGCTTTTGTTGCTTGTGCTTTACGGTTGGATCCAAAAAATCATTGTCAAGACTCATGTCAAGGAACTTTCCCCCAAGTTTTCTTCTAGGAGTTTTATGGTTTCAGGTATTATGTTTAAGACTTTAAACCATTTTGAGATAATTTTTGTGAGTGGTGTAAGAGAGGAGTACACCTTCATACTTTTGCATGTGGATATCCAATTTTCCCAGCATCATTTATTGAAGGGACTGTCCTTTCTTTATAGAGTATTCCTGGCTCCCTTGTCAAATATTAATTGACCATACATACCAGGGTTTATTTCTGGGTTCTCAAATCAATCTTTTTGCTGTTTTTATGCCAGTACCAAACTGTTTTGATTACTATAGCTGTGTAATACAGTTGAAATCAGGAAATGTTTGCCTCCAGCTTTGTTCTTTTTCAAGGTTGCTTTGATCTTTTGTGTTTCCATACACATTTTATAATTTTATAATGAGTACTGAGGCTCAAAGAAAGACAATGCCAAAGAATGCTCAAACTACCGCACAATTGCACTCATCTCACATGCTAGTAAAGTAATGCTCAAAATTCTCCAAGCCCGGCTTCAGCATGTAAATTGTAAACTTCCAGATTTTCAAGTTGGTTTTAGAAAAGGCAGAGGAACCAGAGATCAANTCTGGGAGTTGGTGATGGACAGGGAGGCCTGGGGTGCTGCAGTTCATGGGGTCACAAAGAGTCGGACACACAACTGAGTGACTGAACTGAACTGAACTGAGGCCTATAATAAAAATCTCAAGAATAAATCAGTGTTCTAAGCCTTTATAACTTGCCTTATTTAATCCTTTATTTAATATCAAAGAAGTAACTATTGTTTCTATTTTATAGATAAAAGAAAATTTACATAAATCACCAAAGAGACAGAGCTGGATCTTAAACCTATGTTGTCAAGGTTAGTGTATTACAGAAGGATTCTTATATTTTTACAACATTGCGCCTTTCTTTACATAAAGAGTAGTGACTCTTGTACTTTAAGTACCTTATTTATAGATCATGGATAGACTAGGAAGGCTGAATATATAGGAGCTNTTTACATAAATCACCAAAGAGACAGAGCTGGATCTTAAACCTATGTTGTCAAGGTTAGTGTATTACAGAAGGATTCTTATATTTTTACAACATTGCGCCTTTCTTTACATAAAGAGTAGTGACTCTTGTACTTTAAGTACCTTATTTATAGATCATGGATAGACTAGGAAGGCTGAATATATAGGAGCTTAAAGTTAAATTTTTATTGATTGGTCCTCAATTCAGGAGGGAGAGTTTCTTAGGAAGACAATCTGATGTTCAAAATCATTTGCTTTTGTCTTTTCGAGTAAAGCCCCATGATACAAAGACAGACAAAGCGATGAGCGGCCCGTTCCCCATTGCCAGGATGCACTCAGCACTAAATGGTTTATTTAATCACAGCCACTTTTTATCCAGTAACAAGACAAGCTGCCAAGTTCAGTTTGAAACCTATTTTTAAAGTTTTGTCAGCAATTCCCAAACCACTTTAAAATCCCAGGGTAAACATAAACCGAGGCAGGACAGCATCTTTGTCATCTCTGTGGTCATTATCAGCAGATGCGGTGTTCCTGGAGCCGTGACCTCTCCTCCTCTAAGGCAGCTGTCTGGTTCATGGGCCCAGGGCGTGTCCAGCTGAGTGATTTGTAGCATCAGGCAGAAAGGACTGGGTTTAGGATGGGGATCTGCTGGGTGACCTTGGAGAAATCACTAACCTATTTCACTCTCATTTGTCTCCAATTGTAAAATGAGACCAGGTCATTGTGTGGATCGCTTGAGATGATCTGTGAAGGGCTTGTCTCTGCGTCAATATTATATATAGTTTTTGAGTATCCTTGTAAGTCCTGAAGAGCATTGCTCCCTGTAGAAAGGGCTTCTACGAATTCCATCCCCAGAGACGATACAGGTTGCCAAGATACAGGCTGTCCTCCTCAATTACCAGCAAAGCCACCCACCGCTTAGCAGGAGTGTACACAAATTTGTATCCTTTATCCTGTTAAAGTCTCTACTATTAGATGAAAAGTACCTTTGCTTAAGTCACTTTTTGTTCTTAATGCTTCCTCCAGTGGCCCCCGCAAGCAAAAAGCACTTAGAAAATAAAGTCAGCTGGTAACATTTATTGAGCACAAACCATGTGCTGGGAACTGTTCCAAGTATTCCACATCGATGGATGGAAATGATCTTCACAACGAGCCTTTGAAATAAGCCTTTTATTATCCCTATTTTATAGGTGAGGAGACAGGTGAAAAAAGAGAAGACACTCAAGCAAGGTGAAGGCTGGGTTGACATGCACACACAGACCCTGGCTGAGAGCCTGGAACCTCACCCACTCTGCCATGTTGCCTTTTAAATGAATCTTCATGTCATGGAAACAATGCTATGTTTAAAATGGATAACCAATAAGGACCTATTGTATAGCAGAGGAAACTCTCATCAGTGTTCTGTTCCAGTCTGGATGAGAGGGGCTGTTGGGGGAGAATGGATACATGTATATATATGCCTGAGTCCCTTCACTGTTTACCTGAAAGTATCATAACATTGTTAATGGGCTATGCCCCAATATAAAACGAAGTGTTTAAAGTTTGGGGAGAAAAATGCATGTTCAGGATGGGTGCCAGCTGATGGGAAATAAGAGAGGAGTTCAGCACTCTGCCAACCATGCTCACACCCCTTTTCCCTCCTGTATTGGGTGGAATAAGGTCTCTCCCCTTGAAGTTCATGCCCACCCAGAACCGCAGAATGGAAACACGATCTGCAGATGTAATTAGTTAAGATGAGGTCATACTGGATTAGGGTAGGCCTTAAATCCAATATGATTTGTGTTCTTAGAAGAGAGAAATTGGGACACAGACACGTACACAGGAAAAAGGCATGTGAAGACAAGGGCAGAGTGATGCCTCAACAAGCCCCGGAGTTCCAAGGATTGCCAGCAAACCGCAGGGAGTCAGGTGAGGGGCCAGCAGGATCCCTGGGAACTGCAGAAGGAATCAACCTAGCTGACATCTTGGTTTTCAGACTCCCGGCCCTTGGAACTGGAAAGATACACTTCTCTGGTTTTAAGCTACCCAATTTATGACACCTTGTAATAGCAGCCCTAGAAAACCAATACATCTTCTTCTCTGTTCACCACCTTCCAGTTAAGTGAAGGAAAGCACTGCACAGATGACTCAAAGAAAAAAACCTAAGAATCTGAAGCTCTGGGGGGGGGGGGTTAGTTTTGCATTAGCTCATTTCCTCTTTCTCTGATTAAACCTCACAGAAATCCAGCCCACTCAGATTAAGAGAGAGTGAGAGTCCCATGGGTCATTATCTCTTGGTAAAGTAAAACCAGTCCCCAAAGATGAACTGCTTGGATAGCCCATCTTCATTAGTCAACCAGTAATGCTGCAAAGTCCAAACATGCCCTTCTTTCTGCCTCTTTTGGGGAGTGGGGTGTGGGGTGAGTAGGGGTTGAAGAGAGGTCATTCTAGACTAAGAATCTGAATTGGTCTGCAAAAAAAGAGAGAGCTATAATTTCAAATGCCTGCTCTGATTCTCAGAGATGGAACCCTGGCTCAAATGGCCTGTTTAGCAAATCATTTGACTGACTGTTAGCAGAATTACGGGCTGGAGTCTGGGGTTAGGAAGAAGCAGGAGGTTGCTCAGTTTCTTGGCATGACTGAGAATAAGACATTTTGGGTAGAGATTACTGTGGGGCAGAGAAAGAGGAGCACATGAGATGGAAAGGCCCAGATTCTACCCAGAGAGGCCCCCGCAGAAGGCACTGGCCAGTGGGCTCCACTAGGGTCTTTTAAGAAGAAGCTTGGCTGATGTCCAGTTTTAAGCTGGGTTGTGTGCGACTATGACGCAACAACACTGAGAGGCAAAGTCAAGACCAACTATATGAGGAAGGTCTTAACGGGATAAAAAATGAGGAGCTTCATAACTTCAGAAAGAAGACTGAAAGAGAAAAAACAAACAAACAAAAGAAGAGCACCTCTGGCCAGAGTGATCAAGGAAGCAAAGTGAGATATGTAGGCTAAAATTCAGGTGGAGTAGAGGAGTGTGTGCGTGCATGCGTGTGTGTGTGTGTGTGTGTGTGTGTGTGCACGAGAGAGAAAGAGAGAAAGAGAGTCCTCCAGGCAGGTCATAGAGGACATTCACACAGGCTGTGATGTGAATGGCACCCCCATGGAGCTGTGCTCTGAGCAGCTCTCTTCCAGGTAGAGTTCCTGGTACTAGTCAAAGGTGTGGAGGGAGTTCAAGTCTTGAAGCGCTGTACTTCCTGGTAAAGCAGTGAAGGAGCAATGATGTGGTGGACTGGGATCTTGAAGAGCATGGAAAGTATTTGTGAGGAAAGAAAAAGGGGACAATAAAACAAAAGCATATATAAACAACCCACAATGGGGGATGTAGGAAGAACTCCAGTAGATCTGCAGTGAAAAAAAGAGTACTGGGATTTGAGGATTTCCTAGCAGAGTCCTTAGGGTCTGCACTAGTTTCCTACGGTTGCTGTAACAAATGGTCACAAACTTAGCTTGTTGGCTTAATCAGAAATGTATTCTTTCACTGTTCTAGAGAAAAGAAACATAAATCAGTTTCACTGAGCCAGAAACATGGTATCAGCAGGGTCATGCTCACTCCAGAGGCTCCAAGGGGGACATGTTTTGCCTCTTATAGATTCCACTGGCTGCCACCATTCCTTGGTTTGTGGCCACATCACTTCAGTCTCTGCCTTTGTGGTCACATTGCCTCCCGTCTGTCTGCATGCAGGAAAATCTCCCTCTGTCTCCCTCTTAGAAGGATACTTCTGATTTCACTTAAAGCCCACACAGATAAACCAGAATTATGTTGCCACTTCAACATCCTTGACGTAATCACATCTGCGAAGATCCTTTTTATTTTTATTTTTTGGTCATGGATATTAACATTTCCAGTTTCCAGGGATTAGGACCTGATATCTTTGGATGCTTGTTCCTTGGAAGAAGAGCTATGACAAACATAGACAGTGTATTAAAAAGCAGAGACATCACTTGGCTGACAAAGGTTCATAGTCAAAGCTATGGTTTTTCCAGTAGTCGTGTACAGATGTGAGAGTTTAAAGGTGTGAGAGTCTTTAAAGAAGACTGCGCACTGAAGAACTGATGCTTTCAAACTGTGGTGCTGGAGAAGACTCTTGAGAGTCTCTTGGACTGCAAGTTCAAACCAGTCAATACTAAAGGAAATCAACTCTGAATATTCAAAAGAAGGACTGATGCTGAAGCTGAAGCTCCCATACTTTGGCCGCCTGATATGAAGAGCTGATTCATTGAAAAAGGCTCTGATGCCGGGAAAGATTAAGGGCAGGAGGAGAAGGGGTCGACAGAGGATGTTGGTTGGCATCACTGACTCAATGGACATGAGTTTGAGCAACCTCTAAGAGATAGTGAAGGGGAGGGAGGCCTGGTGTGCTGCAGTCCATGTGGTCACAAAGTCAGACACGACTTTGCGACTAAACAGCAACAACAGCAAATCTTTGGAGGCCTTTATTAAACCTGTTACAGGGCCTTTTGAAGCTCGGGGAGGAGGAAAGTGAAAGCTAGGGAAAAGGATGGAGAAGAGCACTTGGACTTGGTATCTAGGTTGAGGAGAAGCCTCTGGAAACAAAACTTTCATAAAGGACTGTGTATGAAGGCTCAGGTAGGCAACATTGTACAGGCTAGACTCCCATGCATCTGCAACTGTGGTCATCCTACCTTTTCTGAATTCCTAGAAGAGCTGCTTTCTTTAAATTCCTTGCCAGTTTCACAAGGCATACTTATGCAAAATGGAGAAGATGAAAAACAAGCAGCCCTCTTTTGTCCTAAATTTGAAAGGCTTAGCTTCAAATGTAGTGTGAAATTGTCTGAAATTCCTGGCAGCGGACATGAGTCACATATTACTGTCTGACATTTACAGAACATTCTTCACAGCAGTTGCTAGAGTTTAAGAGAGAGATATGGACTTTGTTGGATGACCGAATCAGTATCCAAAGACCTTTTTGTTAAAGTAATGGGTCAAATCCAAGAAGATGAAATGTTATAGGCATAAATTAAAGGTCTTATACTTGGCCCACAGAGCCAGCTGAATAAATTCTACAAGAAGGAGGAGATTTGGTTGAATTACAGTACACATAAATACTTGTGTAGTCAATGTACTGACTATACATTTTGTCAGTAGTAATAAACTGAATTAGGAAATTGTGATGAAGGAGACTTAAAAAATGTGATGTCTAATGTGATCGTGGGCTTATTAATAGGAAAATAGAAGGGATGACAGAGGATGAAATGGTTGGATGGCATTGCCGACTCAATGGACATGAGTTTGAGCAAGTGGTGAAGGACAGGGAAGCCTGGCATGCCGCTGTCCACGGGGTCGCAAAGAGTTGGACACGACTGAGTGACTTAACACTCATGCACAAGGACATATTTATAAGAATGTTGCACACAGAAGTGCAACAGTTGTCTCAGACCAGTGTCTGTGAGGGACATTGTTGAGCCTCTAATCAAATCTGAATCACCAATCTCTGATTACACGTTGCATCTTGCAAGACAATTAAATATCTTTATTTTTTAAGCCACTGTTAGCTGGGTGTTTTATCACTGCAGCCAGATGCATGCTAACCCACTCAAACCCTGCAAGTCTAAGACAATCTCTAAGTTTGCAGTAGAATTATATATGTTTATATACAAACATCTTGCTGAACAGATAGATGTAAAGAAGTTGATGCAAGTTGAATATTATTTTGAATGCACAATGAAATTATTATCCAGACAGCATCTTGAATATTAGGGTTCCATTCTAAAGTCTTATATTTAAAAATGAAGCTTAGAGGATTCCTGGAGGAAAACAACCAGAATGATGGGGAATCTGGAATGTATGTGAAAAGGGGACTAAGAAAAAGTAGCCTGAAAAAAGAAACCTGGTAGTTGGTGGGGAGAAGGGAGTGATGATTAAATATTTTTCATGTAGAGCAAAGCTTAAACATATTTTTTACAGCCCCTAAGGCAGACCTTGAAGAAGGCAATGGCACCCCGCTCCAGTACTCTTGCCTGGAAAATCCCATGGATGGAGGAGCCTGGAACGCTGCAGTCCATGGGGTCACTGAGGGTTGGACACGACCCAGAGACTTCACTTTCACTTTTCACTTTCATGCATTGGAGAAGGAAATGGCAACCCACTCCAGTGTTCTTGCCTGGAGAATCCTAGGGATGGGGAGCCGGGTGGGCTGCTGTCTATGGTGTCGCACAGAGTTGGACATGACTGAAGCGACTTAGCAGTGGTAGCAGCAGCAGCAAGGCAGATCTAGGTAGACCTAGGTAGATCAAGTGGTAGAAAGTCATGGCGGAAACTCCAGTTTGTAATAAAGAAAATTTTTTAAGAACTAGAGCATCCAGCAATAAATTGAAAGGCCTCATGAAATAGTGGGATGCCAGACGGTAGTCAAGCAGAAACTGGCCACCGTGTTGTTCAAGGGGAATTCCTGCCTTCAGTAGGTGTTAGACTAGATGTTTCTGGAAAGTGTTTAGAGATGGAGTGCTCCTTATTACCACTATTCTACAAATGAGGAAACTAAGGATTAGTGAGGAGAGATGAGATGTCCAGTACTTGTAGCTAGTGAGATGCCAAGATGGGACTAGAGAGTAGGAAGAAGGCAGGACTAGAATGATGCTGGAAAACTTAGGGGACTTTGGAGTTTAGTTGTTGCAAGACTTTGCATTTTGTTTCAGACACCAGAGATAGCTGGACTCCTGAGCTTTGTAGACTTTTGATGGAAATTCAAGAAGCTGCCCTGAAAGGCTTCAGGCCATCCTAAAGCCAGATGCTGAAGCAGAAGTTATATCAAAAGATGGTACCACTGGCATTGATCACTTAGAAGGAAGCTGGACTGAACATTGCACTGGGCTCAGGGGAAGAGGTCTTGTACCCTACATCAGCCTTGCCAAGGTCTTGTGGACCCAGAAGTAGGAAAAAGGCCTTCTAGTTCCATGCCTGGGACTACCTCGTCCTCATCTGAGTCCAGCCTAGTTGCTGAGGCATTCAGAGAGACTCCTGGCAGCCACACTGGTGCAAGTTGGTGTCTCCAAGGAACATACCTTGAGCACATTAAACAATGCGCTCAGGTCGATTGAAGAATGCTTCAGGAATAGCTCCAGTTGGGGGCAGTGAGGGGAGTCAGATTGGGCAAAGGGCGAAGTGGAGCTGTGACAAAGGCCTCAGCTGGTCCTACAGAGATCACTAGAGCAGAGATCCCTCTCATAAGGAAGAAGGAACATGAGAGGCATCTGGCAGGACTGAGTAGCCCAGCAGCTCTGCCGGTGCTCAAGCATGTCCCTGCCAAATGCTTCATCTGAGCTCTCCACCCTGGGGCTTCGAAGGTGCCCCGGGTGGGTGGCAGCAGTCGTGAGAAGCAGACACTGGCAGAAGGAAACACTCCTGTGGTATCAAAGTTGGTCAAGGTCTGAGTCATGGGTTTTGAAAATCTGGTGATTCCCCAGGCAAAAGATGTGCGTCAGACCTGATGACAGGACACGCCCAGGATCCACATCCTCTGGGAGAGTAACACCCAGAATCAGGATGCTCAGGCCTCCTTGACTATGTGGGACAGTCCTGGCCAAGATGAAGCCTCTAGGCTGCTTCAGGCTTTGTGGAGCCTCTCTCTCAGCCCACTCCACTTGGCCTGACACAGTTTGGCCCTGAATAGCACACGACATTGTATTGTCCCTGAACCGAATGACTGGGATCGTGTCCTTCTCAACTGTAAACTCTGTGTTATCTGAGGGGCACCTAACACTCCTTAGAGACTGATTTCAGACTCCTTTCAGTCAGTTCAGTTCAGTCGCTCAGTCGTGTCCGACTCTTTGCGACCCCATGAATCGCAGCACGCCAGGCCTCCCTCTCCATCACCAACTCCCGGAGTTCACTCAGACTCACGCCCATCGAGTTGGTGAGGCCATCCAGCCATCTCATCCTCTGTCATCCCCTTCTCCTCCTGCTCCCAACCCCTCCCAGCATGAGTCTTTTCCAATGAGTCAACTCTTCACATGAGGTGGCCAAAGTACTGGAGCTTCAGCTTTAGCCTCAGTCCTTCCAAAGAACACCCAGGACTGATCTCCTTCAGAATGGACTGGTTGGATCTCCTCGCAGTCCGAGGCACTCTCAAGAGTCTTCTCCAGCACCACAGTTCAAAAGCATCAATTCTTTGGTGCTCAGCAGACTTCCTATTTCCATGTCCCCTCTCTCCCCCCCACACAGGGCAGCTATTACAAGTTGGAAGGAAACAGATACTGTTTTCTCTCAGTAGAGTGATGGGAAGACAAGCACAAAACTCCCACCTCTCTTCTGAGAAGCAGCTACTAGAAGCAGAGGAATGGAGGGGACTGTGGCTTGTTTGTGGTGGGAGAGGCTGGGCTTAGTCAGCATGTCCTGTCGGCCAGTCCTTGGGGACTGGGGTGGAACTAAGGACCAGCGTGACTCTCTGGGCTGCATAAATCCACCTTCCTGTCATGTGACTCACACAACCCCATGAGGTAGGGATGATTATATTTTCTATTACAGGTGAGTAAAATGAGGCATGGGCTTCCCAGGTGGTGCTAGTGATAAAGAACCTGCCTCCCAATGCAGGAGACATAAGAGATGTGGGTTGGATCCCTGGGTCGGGAAGATCCCCTGGAGGAGGGCATGGCAACCCACTCCAGAATCCTTGCCTGGAGAATCCCATGGGCAGAGGAGCCTGGCAGGCTACAGTTGGTAGGGTTGTAAGGAGTCAGACATGACTGCAGTGACTTAGCTCACAAAGTGAGGCACAGAGAATTTTAGGTTATGCAGCTGGTGAGGGGGTGAAGCTGGGGTTGGCACATGGCCCCAGTCCTGTGCTCAGAGCCACAGTCCTGCACTGGGTGTCAGGACTTCTGTCAAGTGACCTGATGGAGCACCAGGTCAGTTCCTGGGCTGAACTACCAGCATAGAGGCAGCAAGGGCAGTGGAAGGAAGGTGCCAAAGGACGAACTCCTTAGTGAAACCAGTTTATGAGAGGAACACAATTTGAAAGGGAATAAGACAAAACAAGTTAATTCTTTTTTACCCTCCTTGGGAAACTCATTGTGTGTTCCCTACCCAGGAAAAAGTCTCATGCAGTACTTGTTGCTTTTCCAAAAAAATTTAGATTATATAAAGTGAAATCTACTGTAATAGTTAAGCTTTAAATTTCACTTAGTTTAGAATGCCCTCTTCCCCCTGGTGTATTTTCTCACAGTTCTGGAGATTACGAGTCCCAGACCAAGGTACCAGCAGGTCTGCTCCTGGCTAGGCTCTCTTTCTGATTTACAGACAGCCACCTTCTCCCTGAATCTCACATAGCAGAGAGAGAGGGAGCACACTGGTGTCTCTTCCCTTAAAAGGCACTAATCCTATCAAGGGGCCCCGATTTCCTGAACTCTTCTGAACCTAGTTACCTCCTGAAGGCCCTACCTCCAAATGTTGTTACATTGGGGGTTAAGGCATCAACATTTGAGTTTGAGAGGTAACTCAGACATTTAGTCCATAACAATAATGTACTGACTTATTGGAAAAGATCCTGATGCTGGGAAAGACTGAAGGCAGGAGAAGGGGACCACAGAGGATGAGACGGTTGGATGACATCACTGACTCAAAGGACATGAGTTTGAACAAGCTTTGGGAATTGGTGATGGACAGGGAAGCCTGACGTGTTGCAGTCCATGGGATTGCAAAGAGTAGGACACGGCTGAACAACTGAACTGAACTAATAAGATGTGTGTGTGTGTATGTGTGTGTGTGTGTCTGTGTGTGTGTGTGTGTGTGTGTGCGCACATGCTAAGTCCCTTCAGTCGTGTCTGACTCTTTGCAACTCCATGGACTGTAGCCTGCCAGGCTTCTCTGTCCATGGGATTTTCCAGGCAAGAATACTGGAGTGGGTTGCCATGGTCTTCTTTAGTCAGGGGATCTTTCTGACCCAAGGATCAAACCCATTTCTCATGTCTCCTGCACTGGTAGGCAGGTTCTTTACCACTGGTGCCCCCTGGGAAGCCCTATTTTATAAGATGAAAAATTGAAAGTTAAAGTCACTCAGTTGTGTCTGACTCTTTTCCACCCCATGGACTGTATAATCTATGAATTCTCCAGGACAGAATACTGGAGTGGGTAGCCATTCCATTCTCCAGAGGATCTTCCCAACCCAGGAATCAAACCAGGGTCTCCTGCATTGCAGGCAGATTCTTTACCAACTGAGCTATCAGGGAAGCCCCTATTATAAGATAGCTGTTAACAGATGTGAGAAGGACAGCAGCACTGGAAATGGAGATTTATTCAGAAATCATCTTTTTTTGCAGAGGGTGCAGAGGGAGGGAGGCTGGCAGTGGGGATTTGAGGAAAAAGGATACAAAGAGGAACTTGACACCGTACCCTCACCCAAGGCTTTTCTGCTCCTGATTTCTTCATTTCTGAATATCCACTGTTAAACTGTTTGCTCCGACATGAAAGCTTTTGTGCCATCCTCGCCATATCCCAGGGAGAGGACCCTTGTTAAGGCCTGATCAGCATGAGAGCTCTTGTTTCCCAGGTTAGCTGAGCCACCAGAAGCTCCTGGGGTAGGGGCTGTTATTGTTCGGTCACTAAGTAGTGTCTGACTCTTGGCGATCCCATGGACTATAGCACCCCAGGCTTCCCTGTCCTTCACCATCTCCAGGAGTAGAGGTGGGACTCATTTAAATGTCAACTCCAGTCCAACTCCTCTCCCTATGCCTCGGTCAAGTTTCACAGTTTCAGCATCTTCAGCTGGAATGACTGAAAAAATGACCCAACTGACACTTCTGATCGCCATCTCATGCCCTGGCAAGCTTAGATCTACAGCGAAAGTAATCTACATTTTTCAGGGTCCCAACAGGAAGTAGAGTCCCACTATGTTGATTCAACAGAAGGACTTATTATTTTTTTTTCAGAGGAAAGTTGAGTTGTATTGCCTAAGGAATCCAAAAAGGATTGTACATGGACAAGAGGGTAGAAATATCGAAATGTACGAATAACATTTTCCACACTCAGTGCTGATTTCATTACTTTGCAGACAAAAGTCTCCTTCTATGGATTTCTGAAAATACAGCAAACTTCTGGATGTTTTTTTTCTCGTTGACATGTTCTCAATCTTTCCCTTTCTATTTTAGAAACTAGAAAGACTCAGACATTTGTTGTTGCTGTTATTTAGTCTCAAAGTCATGTCTGCCTCTTTGAGACACCATGAACTGAAGCCTGTCAGGCTCCTCTGTCCATGGGAATCTCTAGGCAAGAATACTGGAGTGCGTTGCCATTTTCTTCTCCAAACAGAAGCCCTTTAATGAAGGAAGTATTTACAGAAGTGGACTCAGGGCTCTGGGCACACCAGAGGAGTTGAGGACACGGAGATTAGCATGTCTAGGCTTAAAGGGAGAAAAAATAAAGAGGGGAGGCCCTGAAGCTGTAGAGAGGAGAGTGGCCCTGCAGAAACCGAGTCTGGCATGCACAGCAAATGCTTTTGTGTCCCTGTCACATCCCCTCAGCTTCCCTGTGGCTTCAGCAGCAGCTGCGGTCTCGTCCTGACAGCTTTGCACCAGGAGGGAGGCAAGTGTCCTTCTGATTTATTTCTAAGGCCTGTCTTGAAGCTGCACCTGCTTGGCTTGCTGGGAAGTGCAGCTGGAGAGCTCGGGGTGCTGATGCCCTGGGGACACCCAGCAATCTGGGTGGGGCAGAAGAGTCTCCATCCTCTGGCAGAAATCCCAGAGGCATTCTGTATCTTCTCAGAGGTCCCCACAGAAGCATTGTGGTTACTCCCAGCAGTGATTTCAATTACACTCTCCGTTTGTTTATCTCTCTCCCCAGTCTGACCCTCCCTGCTCCTTCAGTCCTGGAATCTTCTTCCAAATAAATTTCCGGAACCCAAGTCCTTGCCTCAGGCTCTGCTTGCCCGAGAGCCCATCCAAGATGTGGAGGGTCACAGCCACGACCGGAAGAGCTATCCTTAATCAAGGAGCACTTCAGGAAGAAATACCCAAACTCTGAAATTAAAAGACACTTGCTCCTTGAAAGAAAAGCTATGACAAACCTAGACAGTGTATTAAAAAGCAGAGACATCACTTTGCTGACAAAGTTCCATATAGTCAAAGCTATGGTTTTTCCTGTTGTTGTATATGGATGTGAAAGTTGGACCACAAAGAAGGCTGAGCCCTGAAGAATTGATGCTTTTGAATTGTGTTGCTGGAGAAGACTCTTGAGAGTCCCTTGGACAGTAAGGAGATCAAACCAGTCAATCCTAAAGGAAAGCAATCCTGAATACTCACTGGAAGGACTGATGCTGAAGTTGAAGCTCCAGTGCTTTGGCCACCCGGTGCGAAAGAGCTGACTCGTTGAAAAAGACTCTGATGCTGGGAAAGATTGAGGGCAGAAGGAGAAGAGGATGACAGAGGATGAGATGGTTGGATAGCATCACAGACTCAGTGGACATGAGTTGAGCAGTCCACGGGATTGCAAAGAGCTGGACACGACTCAGTGACTGAAAAACAAGGACAACCCACCCTCTGTCTTTTCTGCAGACTCCTGCTGTTGCCTCCTCTTAGCTCTAGCAGCAAGAAAGCAGTAAACAAGGGAGACTGGACTTGCCGTTTTGGGGGGTTAGCCTTCCAGGACACAGCAGGGCAGGGAAAGGAAGAAAATGGATCTGGTGGAGAAAGCAGAGAATGATCAGTAGTATTTTATTTTATTTAAAATATTTGTTAATCTGTATTTATTTATTTGGCTGTGCTAGGTCTTGGGTGCAGCACATGGCGTATAGTTCCCTAATCAGGGATCAAACCTGGGCCCCCTGCATTGGAAGCAAGGAATCTTAGCTACTGGACCATCAGGCAAGTCCCTTAGTAGATTTTTTAAAGCATAAACAGCTTGTCATGTTATTCCTTTACTAATGATGGTAATGATAATAATAATAACAATAATGGGAATGAATGGCATTGCTTAAGACCTCCTGTGCTATGGATTTTGCATCGATGATGTTATTCAATCTACACAATGAGGTAGGAATATTATAATTCTCATTTCACAGTGAGAAAGTTGATGCCTGGTGCAGTCAATCAATTCATCTAAGGTCATGCCACTAGGACAAGCACACCAGGGCAGTCTGATTTGACTCCACAACCTTCACAGTTAAGTTTAAATTCCTTAGTGTATAGTTGGGACTTTATCTTTAGCCTTGTGACTCACATTCTTCAGGCTCCTACAAGTAGACCAATCCTAAGCCATTCCACATGACCAGACGTTTCCTCCATGTGACCTGACTCATCCATGCCCCTTGTTAGCCTGCTTCAGTGGGCCTCCAAGTCCCAGCAACTCTCAGCTTAAGGACCACCTCCTGTGGGATGCTTTCATCCCTGCCACCCCCCTCCCACCACCATCTCTGGGCCCCATACACCCATCTACCTTCTCTGGTCTTCCATGGCTCTCAAGACCCAGTCCAGGTGATATTCACAGGACTGAACAGAGATTTGACTTGTTGGTTTGTCTCCCCCACCATTGTGAGCTCTTGAAACAACTGCACCTGGATTTGTTTTTATTTCTATCCACAGTACCCAGCACAGAACCCAGCATGTTGTAAGTATTCAGCAAACATTGGTTAAAAAAAAAGGGGGGGGGGCGGTCAGAGAAAAGGGCCAGGTCTGGAGCCTGGAGCATTGCCAGAAAGACAGCTTGATTAGGGAGTCCCAACTCTGGGCAGTTGGGAGAGCACTTGGGAAAACCAAGATGGTTGCAAGCGCAAAAGTACCCTTTCCTTAAGGGGTGGTGGGATGAATTGGGAGACTGGAATTGACATATACACACTACTATGTATTAAATAGATAACTATTGATGCTGAAGTTCCAATACTTTGGCCACTTGATACAAAGAGCTCAATTACTGGAAAAGACACTGATGCTGTGCAAGACTGAGGGCAGGAGGAGAAGGGAACGACAGAGGATGAGTTGGTTGGATGGCATCACTGACTTAATGGACATGAGTTTGAGCAACCTCCGGGATACAGGAAGCCTGATGTGCTGCAGTCCTTGGGGTCACAAAGAATTGGACACAACTTAGCCACTGAACAACAACAACAAAATGTGAATCTTCTGTATAGCACTGGGGAAAATAAAAGAAGGTGCAATCTATTTGTAGGATGGGGTCACAAAGAGTTGGACATGACTAAGCAACTGAACTAAACTGAACTAAGCCTTAAAAATGCCTTCTATCTAAAAAGAAATGATACAAATGAACTTACAAAACAGAAACAATCCAGTCTTGTCCAATTGTTTGTGACCTCATGAACTGTATAGTTCATGAAATTCTTCAGGCCAGAATACTGGAGTGGGTAGCTGTTCTCTTCTCCAGGGGATCTTCCCAACCCAGGGATGGAACCTGGGTCTCCCACATTGCATGTGGATTCTTACCAGCTGAGCCACCAGAGAAGTCCCTTCATAGACTCAGAGAAGGAATTTATAATTATGGGGAGGAAGGTCGAGGATGGAAGGAAGGGATATTTAGGGAGTTTGGGATGGACATGTACACACTGCTATGTTTAAAACAGATAACCAACAAGGACCTACTATATAGCATATGAAACTCTGCTCAGTGATATGTGGCAGCCTGAATGAGAGAGGAGTTTGTGGGAGAATAGATACATGTATATGCATGGTTGAGTCCTTTTGCTGTTCTCCTGAAACTATCACCACATTGTTAATTGACTATACCCTGATACAAAATAAAAAACGGAATTCACTAGCTGCAGATGAATACTCTTGGATTCCACTTATATGAGATACCCAAATAGTCAAATTCATGGAGTCAGAAAGTATAGCGGTAGATGTCAGGGTCTGGGAGTGGAGTTGCTTTAGGGGGTTGGGGGTGGGGGTGGGAGGAGTGGGAAAGTGGGTATGGGGAGTTAGGGTTTAATGGGAACAGAGTTTCAGTTTGGGAGATGAATGATGGTGAGAGTTGCACAACAATGTGAATGTACTTAAGGCCGGTGAATTATACAGTTAGCGATGGTTAAAATAGTATGTTTTCTATTACGTGACTATTCAGTTCAGTTCAGTTCAGTCGCTCAGTCATGTCTGACTCTTTGCGACCCCATGAACCACAGCACGCCAGGCCTCCCTGTCCATCACCAACTCCCAGAGTCCACCCAAACCCATGTCCATTGAGTCAGTGATGCCATCCAACCATCTTACCCTCTGTCATCCCCTTCTCCTCCTGCCCTCAATCTTTTCCAGAATCAGGGTCTTTTCCAATGAATCAGACGGCCAAAGTATTGGAGTTTCAGCTTCAACATCAGTCCTTCCAGTGAACACCCAGGACTGATCTCTTTAGGATGGACTGGTTGGATCTCCTTGCAGTCCAAGGGACTCTCAAGAGTCTTCTTCAACACCACAGTTCAAAAGCATCAGTTCTTTAGTGCTTGCTCAGCTTTCTTTATAGTCCAACTCTCACATCCATACATGACCACTGGAAAAACCACTAGCCTTGACTAGACGGATCTTTGTTGACAAAGTAATGTCTCTGCTTTTCAATATGCTATCTAGGTTGGTCATAACTTTCCTTCCAAGGAGTAAGAGTCTTTTAATTTTATGGCTGCAATCACCATCTGCAGTGATTTTGGAGCCTATTACCACAATAAATTTTTTTTTTCTTTTAAATCTCCCTTTCTTTTTCACAGAATATCGAGATTTTGACCCACACTCCCTGTTGCTGCACTGGGATTGACTCCTGCAGGGCAGGGACTGTGTAGTGGACACAGGGCTTGGCTTTTGCCATCTGCATGATGGTGTGAAGCCCTTCTTTGGGGCGCTGGAATGAAGGTCAGTGGGAACAGGCTGATGAAAGCTTTTCCTGGAGGTCTCAGCACTCAGGGCTCTCAAAATGTGAGTAATGTGCAGGGGCAACCCTTCCTGGAGAAGGGGGGCCCCCTGAGAGCTGTTCTCACTCACTCCACAGTTCTCACACTTACAAGTGATGCTTCAAGCCATTTAGGGGTTTAAATTTTTTAAATGAAAATATATATAAGATTCAAGCCTTCACAGGGTTTCCCTAGAAGCTGCTGTTTCCTATCACAGTTTAGTTGCTTTCACTACCCCATACGTACCTATTTTTAACTTAGTGAGTGAGTGAGTGAAGTCGCTCAGTCGTGTCCGACTCTTCGCGACCCCGTGAACTGTAGCCTACCAGGATCCTCCATCCATGGGATTTTCCAGGCAAGAATACAGGAGTGGGTTGCCATTTCCTTCTCCAGGAGATCTCCTGACCCAGGGATTGAACCCAGGCCTCCTGCATTGTAGGCAGACACTTTACCATCTGAGCCACCAGGGAAGTCCTCACCTTTTTAACTTAAAGGTGAATGAAAATCCATTTTTCTTTCAGTCTTAAAAGAGTTCCATGCCCTTTGTCATTTTGATACCGCAAGGTGTGCAAAACTGGATTTCATGCCCTCTGCTGAAGACTCTGCTAATTTCAGTTGAGTGTTCATGTAAAGCATTGAGCTAACTTTCCTCTGGTTCCCATTTGAGAGAAACCGTGTTCCATGGTTGAGATGCAAGCTTCTCACTCCAGCCACCAAGGAATCAGTGCAGGGTGTTATTGCTTCTGCCTCTCTTTGGATTTGCTAAGTCCCGCGGAAATCATCAAGGGCATTTTCTCTTTTTCTACTTGACTTTGGAAGATGAGCTAGCCAGAGAGGGTAAGAAAGTTGCTCAGGGTACTATAACCAGTACATAATCAGGCTGGGGCTGGAAACCAGTTCTTTCAATTCCTCATCTATTGTTTCTGCCATTCCTCACTTAATTTCTCATTCCATTGTACTGTCACCCACAGACCTCTGATGACCAGTGATTCCTGTTATGAACTAAATTGTGCTCCCTCCAAATTCTTATATTGAAGTTTCAGCCCTAGTACCTCAGCATATGACTGTATTTGGGGGCAGTCTTTAAAGAGGTAGTTAAGGTAAAATAAGGTTATTACAATGTGCCCTAATCCAATATGACTGATGCCCTCATAAGAAGAGGAAACCTTGACACAGATGCACACAGAAGGAAGACCACATGAAGATACAGGGAGAAGATGGCCATCTGTGAGTCAAAGAGAGAGGCCTCAGATGAAATCAACCCTGCTAAACGCCATGATCCTGAACTTCTAGCTTCCAGAACTGTGAGAAAATGAATTTCTGTTGTTTAAGCCACTCAGCCTGCAGTATTTCAATATGGCAGCTCTAGCAAAATAATATAATTCCTTATAAAAAGTTAATTGAGGGACTTGCTTTATGGTCCAAGGGTTAAGACTCTTGGCTTCCAATGCAGAGAGCATGGGTTCAATCCTTGGTCAGGTAGCTAAAATCTCACATGCCACAAGGTGAAATGAAAAAAGAAAAATAATTTTAAAAAAAAATTGAGGGGAAAACAAGGAAAAACAAAAAAAAACAAAGATAAACTTCACCTCTTTCCATCTTACATCATTAGTCCTACCAATGGAGTTAACAAATAAATAAAATTAAAATGATACATTTCTTTGATTTCAAAGCAAATTTCTTCTATATGTAGAATAGGTATATCAGGATACAAAAAATGAACAGAAATTCGGTACAGTGAATACCTTTTTTTTTTTTTAACTTTTATTTGGGCTGGGAATTAACAACTAGTAATTTTTCAGCATCCCTAAATCTAGATATTTTTTGATTATTGTAGGCAAGCTGACTTGCTTCTCTAGTAAAAATACTGTTTTATTAACTACCGTGTAGGAAACTACCTCCTCGTCCCAAACAAAGAAATAGTCACTCTCTGCTTCCTCTGAAAACATGAGCTTCAGCCTTGCGGATAATGTTCCAAAGCTTTTCTAATTGTCTCAAGCCTGACTACTTTGGAAAGAAACCCAAATGTTTCTTGTCAAAAGAACCCAAAAGTAAAAGAATGCTGTTTTTAACATAAGAAGGAAGATGAAGTTAATTGAGAAATCTCTCCTCCCAGGAATGGGAAGTTTCTGGGCAAGCGTCCAAGCACAGCAGTGCCCGTGACCAATGTTGTAATTTTCAGAGATATTACAGGTCAGAATTTCCATGTTTGTGTTACGTTCTTTGTCTTCATTACATTCATTACAGTTCATTCCAACAGGTGAGAGCACCTCAGAGACTGCTAAGGAGAGGGGGGGCAATTTCAGATTTATGACAACTAGCTCACATAAAGCATTTGGACCAGAAGATGACATCAGTGAGCTGTTAGCATGAAGAGTTTATAAAATCTTGAAAACGGTCTTGAGCTCCAGAGAAAAATGAATCCAATGCACAAGTCATTGCTACCTCTCACATTCATTTTCCCCTTCCTTCCCTCTCTCTTCTTCTCTGGGCTTCTAGGAAGAGTGTAGGTGACCCAAAAGAGGACACCTAACATTTTAACCAGAGACACTGGATCTGAAGCCTTGGGTGCGTGTGGCTCTGGTAGACATCCACCAGGCAAGGCTGATGGAAAGCTGGGGAAAATGTGTCGGGGGAGAGAAGGAAGATGGATGGTTGGGACCTAGCTGTGCATCGTCTGCTTGCTGCCAGACTGGCAGATGGGATGGTGTGGAAGGTGGCCATCGCTCCCTCCAATGCCTTAGAGGCTGCCTCCAGGCCTCACGTTTGGTGGGGACTAGGCTGTTCTTGAGTCATGGCTCTTTCTTCCTGGGACTCTGGGTCTCCTGAAAGAACAGGTGCCAGAGCAGACAGACATGTGGACACGATGCACATGAGTAGAGTGGATAACCCATAGAGACCCCTGCAACTGTCCTTTGGGCTTTCCTTTCCACCCCCTCGTTTTTTTTTCTTTTCTGGTCTCTTAGATGCATTGCTGGTCCATGAGTCCAGCCAGAGATTTAGAGTCAGTTCAGAGATTTCCTGACTGAGGGGTCTGGGGAGTGGGGGAGTCATTTCATCTCTCTGAGCCCTAACTTCAGAACCTAGAAAGGGAGAGAACCATATCTTGACTGCTTTGTAAGACTTTTTTTAGGAATAAACTGAGATAGCATATTTGAAAGCGTAAGATGTATGTAAACGTTTTGTAAGCTGAAAAGTGTTGTAGAGGTTTATTTATTGGATTTGTGTGTGGGTTTAAGTGTGTTCAGTCGCTCAGTCATGTCCGACTCTTTGCGACCCCATCGATTGCAGCCAACCAAGCTACAATTCCTCTGTCCATGGAATTTCCAGGCAAAAATACTAGAGTGGGTTGCCATTTCCTCCTCCAGATATTCTCAGCCCAGCGATGGAACCTGTGTCTCCTGCATTGGCAAGCAAATTCTTACCCCTGAGCCATCGGGGAAGCCCATTATTGGACTTGAATTCTCAAATCTGTGTTCTTTTCTGCCTGTGCCAGCCTTTAGCATTTTGTTCTTTGACCTAGCACTCACCGACTTCTCAAGATACGGGCCAGCGTGTCCTAGTCTGCATGGAGAATGCCCAGTGCCTGAGATGCCATCCTTAAGGTATTATAGTTTTGAGAGTGACTTAGTGCTTCTCAAAATAGTTTTGGGGAAAACTTATCTTGAGGGTGAGACAGATGATTACCATCAGTGCACATAGTTTATTTAGCTGTACTATGAAGTCACAGAGCTCTCTTTTTCTTTGGGAATTCTCAGAACCATTAACAGGCTAAATTGCTCCAACTAAGGAGGGAGATTTAGTCTTCAGTTTCTCAAAATTATTTGACCAGTTGGGACTTCACTGGTGGTCAAGTGATTGAGAATCCATCCTGCAATGCAGGAGACATGAGTTCAATCCCTGATCAGGGAACTAAGTTCCCACATGCCACAGGGCAACTAAGTCTGAGTGTTACTGAGCCTGCACACTCTGGAGCCCCTGCACCCTAACGAAAGGTCCCACATGATGCGATGAAGACCTCACATGTCTGAATTAAGACCCGATGCAGCCAAATAAATGAATATTTTAAAAATAATTTTACCAGCAAAACCATGCATACTTTTTTCCATTAGGAATACCTTTTAAAATTTCTATGGCAGTAAGCATAAGCCTTTGCATTTGATTTTTTGTTTGTTTGTTAGATCATCTCTTAAGTGACAGCACTGAGAGTGGTAACCCAAGGTATGAAAATAGAGATTATTTGATGGAAGGGGCAGTTTGTGATGAAGTAGGAGCTGGTAAGTTACCAGGCCTGCCTGACTCTGGGAAAACCCGGGACCCTTGAGAGCTGGGGAGGGGCTCTGTGGGCCCAGACTGGAAGTGTGGGGGAAAGTAAAGGCCCAGAGCAGTGATTTCCTTATACTATTTCATTTACTTCACTCAACAACTTTCTGAAGAAGACAGTACTGTCATCATGCTTTCAGGAGGGAAATGGAGGCTGAAAGGTGTATGTTAGTTGCCCACAGTTACACAGTTTGTCAGTGTTGGAATCAGGATTCAAATTCAAGTCAGCCTGCTCTAAAACCCATTTTTCATCCAGAGTAAGATCCAAACGGTCCAAGAAATGGAAAGGTGAAAAAGACAAGCCTTGCTCACCATATGAATATGCAGCAACAATCTCAGATAAAAAACTGTTGTGGTCATTGAAGGTCATAGTCAAATTCAGAAAATATGGGCCTCCTAGTTCTTCTTTGGGGGGAAAAAAATTCCTCTTACTCTGGCATGTGTAGTTTAGACCCAGGGAAAGTTGCAAGGGATCTGGGTGGAGTTGGGCTCCATAAAAACCATTACCTTTGTGGTTAAAGATTTATTAAGTGATCACATTGTGCTGGGCATGTAAACAGACTTGACCCTTGTCCTTAGGGAGCCCAGAGTAAATAGGCAAGATTTATTGCTGGAATGCTTCACAGCAGACTAGACGTGTTAAAAACATACATGTTCCAGGATCCTACCCAGTAGAGCTGAAAAATGTGACCTAGAAGGAAACCTGAGATGCGGGAAGTTGGAAATTGTCCACCTAACCTTTGCAGTCTCATCTCCCTGTGAGAGTTAAGGTAAATTACTTTCACTATCTGTGTGAGTTAAGGTAAATTCCTTAACTTCTCTAAGCCCCACCTTCCTTTTCCAACCAGTGAGGATGATGATCCTTGCCTCATAGGATTAAGTGTGTGTGCTGAGCACACATGCTCAGTCAATCAGTCATGTCCAAGTCTTTGTGATCCCATGGACTGTAGCTCGCCAGGCACCTCTGTCCAGGCAAGAATACTGCAGTGGGCTGCCATTTCCTCTTCCAGGGGATCTTCCTGACCCAGGATCGACCCTGCAGTTCCTGTATTGGCAGGAGGATTCTTTACCACAGTGCCACCCAGGAAGCTCAGGATTAACATTAATCAAATAATATGAGCAAAATGCCAGGCACACAGTAGGTGCTAAATAAATGATAGCTAAGTTTTTTAAAGTTTCCCATTTGTCCATGGGATAATATTCAAGCTCTGCTCCCGGGTCCTTAAGACTTTCAGCACCTACTTAGCTCTCCAGCCTTTACCTTGGCTCCCTTCCATTCACTATCCAGCCAATATCCAGGGGCATTTATTTCCTGATGACTTGTCAAAGTCTTCCCTCCTTTTGAGGTTTAACACAATTCTCAGAGTATGAGAGTATGTCTATGGAATCTTGAGGGAGTGAGGTTCTCTGAGGCACTTTCAGAGGGTCTTGAGGTCAAAATTATCATCATAATAATACTAAGATGGGAATTCCTAGATGGCAGTCCAAGGGTTAGGACCCAGCACTTTCACAGTTGTGAACCAGGTTCAGTCCCTGGTCAGGGTATTAAGACCCCACAAGATGTTCAATGCTGCCAAAAAATAATAACGCTCATAATAACGCTAAGATGTGGTTTGGTTTCTTTTTTCACTTTTAACATTTGTACCAAATGTGGTGGGTGAAAGTGAGAGAACAAGTAATCCTTGATGGTAATCCATTTATTGGTAATCCATTAATCCATTATAGGTAATCCTATAATTGGGTGGCAATCCACCACCCAGTTACAGGGAGGAAAATACCAGTTTCACATAAGATTGTGCTTAAAGAAACAAAAAATATTAATTCTGTTAAATATTGCCCTTTGACCACACACCCTTTTAATATTCTGTGTGATGAAGTGGAAAAGCATTTCTGCTGTATGTGAACAGTCAATTCAACTGAATTGCGAGTTGAACTGCTACCATTTTTTCATGGAACATCATTTTATCTGATAGAATAACTCATAAACAAACTGTACTCATTCAAGTTTGCATATTTGGTGAACATTTTCTCAAAAATAAACTGAATCTGTCACTTCGAGGAAAACAACTAAGCCTTGTTGCCAAATGATAAAATTGGGGCTTTCCAGCAAAATTAGACTTTTGGAAAACTTGTATACAACTGTGAGCTTGACAGATTCCCAATAATTGAAAACTTCTTGATGAGCTCCATGGTAATATTAAAAAATGTGATTCTTTTATTATTGTATAACAAAACATGTCAACATTTTAAAGATCAAAATTTCTAAATGACCAGTGCATGAGGTTACAAAATCATGTGTGGGTAAAAGACACATTCAAAGTACATGCAGACCAATGGGTTTTAATGTAACAGGGAACAAAAGTTCATTGATATGCTTTCAGATTCCACCTTGAAACCAACCTTTAAGAGATTACTTTTTGTTGAGATTTGGTGTCTCATCAAAGAAAAAAGATATTTATAATTATCTGAAAAAGGTTATGTATTCTCCCTTTTTCCAACTTCTTATCTGTGCAAGGCCATGTTTTATTCATACACTTCAACCCAAACAACATGTGTCAACATGCTGAATACAAAAGCAAATATAAGAACCCAGCTGTCTCCTATTAAACCACTCATTAAAGAAATTTGCAAGATAGAATTTCCCACCAATTCTCCTTTTCTTTTAGAAAATAGTTATTTTTCAAAAAATATATATGTTAGCATGTAATTGGGTTTATTATTGTTATTTTTAAATGATTTGATAAACAATTTAAAAAATTCTGTTTTAGTATCTAGCTGGGTAAATATTTAATTCACACAAACAAAAGCTCTTCAGTGTCTTCGATCATTCTCAAGAGGATAAAGAAGGTCTTAAGTGAATCACTGGCTTAGAGTAGAAGTCCTACCACCTTCAAGAAAACTGTCAAAACATTCAATAGAGGTGGACAAACTTTTCTTTGAATTCCTGTAGACTTTAAACTTGTACTACTCTTCTGTCACTTGTATCTTATTTTGTCATTCTCTGTTTTAAAATACATTAAAAAAAAATCCACAATAGGCCCTGCGAGCTTCTCACAAGCCAGAAATCTGTCTTATTGCCTTTGGGGGAGGGTATGAGGGATTATCCATGTATATGCCTATTGTTATATCCCTGATAGCTCAGTTGGTAACTAATCTGCCTGCAATGCATAAGACCCCAGTTTGATTCCTGGGTCGAGAAGATCCCCTGGAGAAGGGAAAAACTACCCACTCCAGTATTCTGGCCTGGAGAATTCCAGGCTCTAACCTAAAATACTGTTGGGGTAATAGTCTGAATCAGTGAAAAATCATATTCCAAACATATTTATGTATTTTAATTACATATTATTATGTAATTTATTATTTGTCCTTAAGGTAAGACTAATGCATATTCATTGTAGAAAAATTTTAAATTACACAAGGTAGATAAAATAATTATCTGCAAAATAAATAATATCTAGTTGTTTTCTAGCTAAAAAAAATTAGAAAGCACCTGTAATCTCATAATGTAGATATAAAGGATATTAATATTTTGATCTATCACCTTCAAGGATATGTGTCATCCACATAAAATGAGAGTTTTACCACGAAAATTGGAACGTCACTTTATATAAAGTTTTGTACCCTCCACGGCCTTAAATTCTCTTTGAAAATGTTATTTTTAGTAGTGCTGATATGTTTCAATGATGCACATTTATGTTGTTTCTGGTTTATTGTTTTTTAACAATAAATAACACTGTGATGACTATCTTTAAAGAAACATTGATGATTTATTTGTTTAGGATAGATTCCTAGAGATGGGATTACTATATCATCAACAGGAATTCCAAAATGCAGTTTGATTAAATTAAAATTATGTAACTTGAAAATGATGATTGGGTTATGGCCAAAGTAGGTCAAATAGAGCTTTCTGTTATGGATGCCAGCTTCCTACACACTTCAGGTCTTTAGCACTTGGGTGCTCAGATTTGTTCGCAGTGATGGTATTATAGCTTCAAGTTTGAGGGGATATAGGTATTGGGAAGTCGAGTACACAGAAATCAAACCTGGCTAATTTAAGCAGAAAGAAATGTGTTAAAATATTGCATCACTCTCTGAATTTCCAGGTCATCCAAGAACAAGGCCCCGTAGCCAAGTAAGCCTCCCAATCACCACAGATCTGGTCCCAAGAAGACTCCACTCCTTTCATCATCCTGCCATGACTACCCCTAGAGTTCACCATAAGGCTGCCTCCGGTAGGACTAGAGTGGATGCCAGGCTCTGGCCTTCCAACGCACAGTCCAGCATGGATGCTATGATTGTCGGAGCCTTGTACTTGTCCTCAGTCAGCTGCGAGGGAGGCTGAGAAGTTCTGACTCCAGGACTGGGGATCGGTGTCTGCTTTCCACCAGGACTTATCAAGAGGGGGCAGTCCTTGACCTTGAAGAACAGTTCAGATGCTGAGCTACCAAAAAGGGGGAACGATTGTTCACTATAGCCAGTAACAATGTTTGTCAAGCTCCTGGGAATCCAGGACCTCTTCTAGAAGACGTGATACTGATATCGTATAATAACACGTTTTGGAGATCAAGATTTTCCAAATGACCAGCATATGATGTTAAAAAGTCATGTGTGTGTAAAAGAGTCATTCAAAGTACATGTAGACCAACAAGTTTTAATACCACAGAGGACAAATATCCATTTCATCTTGATATACCTTTCTATTCATTACAGAACAGCAGCCAAGTCTAATTTGCCATCATTTTCTAGTGTGTAGAGCAGAGTATAGGCTTTCCTGGTAGCTCAGCTGGTGAAGAATCTGTCTGCAATGAAGGAGATCCCAGTTTGATTCCTAGGTCAGGAAGGGATAGGCTACCTACTCCCAGTACTCTTTCTTGGGCTTTCCTGGTGGCTCAGATGGCAAAGAATCTGCCTGTAATTCGAGAGACCTGGGTTCGATCCCTGGGTTGGAAAGATACCCTGGGAAAGGGCATGCAACCCACTCCAGTATTCTTGCCTGGAGAATCCCAGTGACAGAGTAGCCTGGCAGGCTACGGTCCATGGGGTCACAAAGAGGCACATATGACTGAGTGACTACGCACAGCACAGCACAGGGCAGAGTGGGTATGCAATAGACCTTCTTGAAGGAATGAATGAATTAATATCAGACATTGCTTGCTGAAATGGATGCTATCCACTGTTAAGAATGCTGACACTAAATTCCATTTCATTTTTATGGGTGCCATCACTGGCAGTGGAATATAGAGCGTTAGGCTAGAGACAAAGCAGTCTCATGGTCTTCACCTTCCATCCCATCTTTTAATTTTTTTTTCTGGGAGTTGGAGCATTAAAAGATAAACTGAGACATACTGACATTTTAAAGCATCTGTTTGAAAGTAAAAGTGAAAGTGTTAGTCGTTTAGTCTCGTCCAGCTCTTTTTGACCACATGGACAAAGCTTGTCAGGCTCCTCTGTCCGTGGGATTCTCCAAAGCAAGAATACTAGAGTGGGTTGCCATGACCTTCCCCAGGGGATCTTCCCGACCAGGGATCAAACCTGGCTCTCCCACATTGCAGGCAGATTCTTTACCGTCTGAGCCATCAGGGAAACGTTTATCTGAGTAAACGTCAGTTCTATTGGCAGTACCAAACAGGAAGCAGTTAGTAGTTCTCCATCCAAGGGAGTTAGGGGCAAGATTTAGTGAGAACATTCAGCAAGCAAGTCAAAGAAAGGACTTAATTGGCTATAGCTTAAGCAGTGCCTTATTAGGGAAAGCCTAGTTGCTCAACTGTGATTCGTTGTCCTTGGGTTTCATTTCATAACTTGAAGGCATTTATTGGCTTCCTTCTAGTTTGCTTGCATAGGCTGCTAAGTCATTGGAGTCTGCTTAGAATAATGGTCTTCTTGTTTAATTAACTTAATAGAAAAAATTATCCAGGCCACACTGTCTTCATCTTTTTAGTTCCCCCAAAGGAAGTGAGCATTGGTTTGTAAGCACATTCTCTCAAAAGATGAGAAACAATAATTTCCAGATGTAAAAACAAAAACAGAAACCATAGGTCTGAACATCTAGGGCACCTGGGTGGAATGTGAGACTTATGGAGGATGTTATTTGGGCAGAGAGGGTTACACAGGCAAGCAAAAGGCATTATGGATTGATCTTTCCAGGTATATGATCCTTGTCCCCTTTTATACCACTCTACTACTGCCCTTTCTTTGCAAATAAAAGAATTTTTAAAGTTGAGGAACTGTTTATGTAAATTTATAGATGGAAGAGAGGTGTTTGAAAAAGCTGACTCTGAGTGATTGCGATTTTCCAAGTCTGATTTCCTTTGTTGGAAAAGGAGAGCACGGTAACAGATGATGTCATTATTGGAACCACAGAAGCATGAGGACATAGAGGCTCTGCCTTGCCTCTTTCCCGCCTTTGCCAAGTGCTGAAGTGGAACTGTGGAGATGGGTGGCTTGGGATAATTTTTGGCAAGGCATCTGAATGTCAGAGCTTGTTTTCCAGAAGGCTGTTCCCTTTAAAGACACCCAGGTCTCTATCTTTGCCAAATAGATCACTTCAAGCTGCAGATATCCCAAGCACAAATTACAGTTCATTCTCACATCTGAGATGCCATATGCTAACTCACAGCAATACTTGGAGTGAAAAAAGCAGCAAAGTCAAAAACTTCCTTCTTTGGCTCACTATGACGCCCACTAAGTCTCACCCAGCAGGACTGTTTAGGATGGAGAACAGCTTGCCTAATACAGACTCATCTCCAACCCCATATGGAGTTGACATTTTCTCACAGTGGGCCATTCTCTCGCTACTCTGCGGATATTAACCACTCTGCCTTCCCACAGATTTTTCAAGTAATTAGCTGCTCGCTGCCAACAAACCCAGCCACTTTTGAGGTACAACACGAGTCATCCTCCAGTCAATCTCATAGTTTTTGAATTGCTGCCAATTTCCCTTCTCCTGAGAGCTGACAGATGGGTCCTGTCTCTTTCTGTGGATGGAGATGTAGATGCTTGGAGCTCAGAGCTAAAATCCAGCAAGTGATAGAGCTGGGCAAGTTCTCCCAGGTCTCTTCCAGGCCTCCTCTTCCCAGTATCCCCTGAGATACTGGCACATAGCCCCAGCTATACAGAGTGTGTAGTAGTAGGTCTTAATAACTGCTTATGTTCCTAGGGCTGAATGAATTTGAATACAAAGTGACAACGGAATGCTTAGCATGTGGCAAGCACCATCCTTATTATCACCTGGAATGTCTGATACCAGTTGGTTCTCATAGCAAAGAGAGGAGGAAGGTACAACTACCATTCCTTTTTAGAGATGGGGAAACTGAGGCACCAGCTGGTTTAAGCAACTTGCCCAAGTTTGCATGAGTAAGAGTTAGAGCTAGGGGATTCCCCAGTGGCTCAGATGGTAAGGAATCCACCTACGATGCAGGAGAGCCAGGTTCGATTCCTGGGTTGGGGAAGATCCCCTGGAGAAAGGAATGGCAACCCAATCCTGTGTTCTTGTCTGGAGAATCCCATGGACAGGAGCCTGGCAGGTGACTTGGAGTCACAAAGAGGCGGACCGGCCTGAATGACTGACACTTTCACTTTTCAGAGCTATGGGATGAGCTCTGGCTGTCCCACTCAGGTTCTCAATGAACATGAGTTTAACAGTAGTAAACTCATGTTCCCCAGAGTGATCGTGACAACAAAATTAATAAAACAGCAAGTGCTCTACAACCAGGCAACAGTCTGAGGATTCTATGCAAATCAGCTCCTATAATTTTCAGAATAGGAGGAAAGTAGACCTGTGGTCCCACTTTTCCCACAGGAGTAAGCTGAAACAAAGAGACAGTACAGCTTTTAAGGGGCAGAGCTGGAATTTGAATCTAGGCTTCAGAGTGCTTGCATGCTAAGTGGATTCAGTCATGTAGGATTCTTTGCGATCCTAGGGACTGTAGCCCGCCAGGCTCCTCTGCCCCTCGGATTCTCCAGGCAAGAATACTGGAGTGGGTTGCCATACCCTCCTCCGGGGCATCTTCCTAACCCAGGAATTGAACCTGCTTCTCTTGGGTCTCCTGCATGGGCAAGTAGGTGTGTTGTTGTTGCTGTTGTTTTTTTTACCCTTAGTGCTGCCTGGGAAGCCCAGGCTTCAGAGTATGTGCTCCTAATCTCATGCTGTTTGGGGAGTACTTTCCTGGATTTTGCTACAGATTATGATAAAGCCGCATCTCCTCGCTCATGGCAGGCAGGAGAAGGGAGCTTCCTCTCAGGGGTCCTTTCAATCTGATTCCACGCCCTGTGGTTCTGGGAAGCGCTACCAGCACCTGCATGGACATTTCCGTTCCTCCCAAGCACAGATGGCTCTCATGGGTGGTCCAAATGGTCTAAATTGCTTCCTGCATGTTTCTGAGAAAGCAAGGAAAGTGTGGTTTGTCTGAATGGAGGCACTTCCACAGGGAAGGAACAATGGTCCCAAGTCCTAGGTTCTGCTGGGAACAGCGGATAGGTCCCAGAACATCTGGGTGGTTGGTGTTGTCTTGACCAGCACTCCTCCCCTCTTGTAGTCTAGCACTGCTCTCACTGATGACTGGATAGCTGGCTCAAGCAGAACCCTCCCCAGGTATTGTCCTTGCTGTAGCTGATAGAAAAGAGGCTCATTTTTGTTGCTCAGTGCCCAAAGCTGTTGGAGATGGCCTGGGGACCACACTCTTTGCACTTGGGTAGAAGAGAAAGATGCTGACAGCAGAGAAGTGATGGGGAACTTGGGCCTAGGCTTCAGTCTCCTCAAGACACTTTCCTGTCCTTCCCACTTGTGGGAGACAATAACTCGATCTTATTTTAAGTTCTGTGAAGTTGGGTTTGCAACTGGCAATTAACCGGAAATCATCTCCAAGGACTGTATTACTGAATCTTTGTAAAGGTGCTGTGGCTTTGAATTCTGTGGCTCTTTCCACCTGAATTCTAGCTCACTGGTGTGCATTACTTTGAGGACAACTCTGCAGTGATGTCCCATTTGCCTTTTACTAGATGTACTGGCTTCCAAGTATCACTTTGCCAACAAAAGTCAGTGTAGTCAAAACTGGTTTTTCCAGTAGTCATGAATGAGTGTGAGAGTTGGACGATAAAGAAGGCTGAGCACCAAAGAATTGATGCTTTTGAAATGTGGTGTTGAAGACTCTTGAGAGTCCCTTGGACAACAAGGAGATCCAACCAGTCAATCCTAAAGGAAATCAACCCTGAACACTCATTGAAAGGACTGATGCTAAGGCTGAAACTCCAGTACTCTGGCCACATGATGTGAAGAGCTGATTCATTGGAAAAGACCCTGATGCTGGGAAAGACTGAGGGCAAGAGGAGAAGGGGGTGACAGAGGATGAAGTAGTTGGATGGCATCATCAACTCAATGGACATGAGTCTGAGCAAACTCCGGGAGATGGTGAAGAACAGGGAAGCCTGGCATGCTGTAGTCCATGGAGGGTCACAAAGAATTGGACATGACTTAGCAACTGAACAGGTAACTTCATTGAGCTGCTGTAACAAAGTATCACAAACCGAGTGGCTTAAACAACAGAAATTTATTGTCTCACAGCTCTGGAGGCTAGAAGTTCAAGATTAAGGTCACTAGAATTGGTTCCCTCTGATACTATGTAGGAGAATCTGTTCCAGGCTTTCTTCCTAGCTTTTGGTGGTTTGCCAGCAATTTTTGGTGTTTCTTAGCTTATACATCATTGCCTTGGTCTCTGCTTTCATCTTCATGTAGCATTGTCTCTACATGTGCGTGTGTCTGTATCCAAATTTCCCCCTTTTATAAGGACAATGGTCATATTGGATTAGGGCTCATCTTTAATGACCTCGTGTTATGACCATCTAATTGGATCTGCAACTATTTTCTTTTCAAATAGGGTCCCATTCTGGAGTATTGGGCATTAGGACTTTAATATAGGAATTCTGGGTCAGGGGGACACAAATCAACACATACCACCATCAAGCAGGGGAAATAAAGAACAAGATGCTATCTTCTCTTCACCCAGATGAAGGCTTTGGGGAGTAGACACAGAGGGCACTGACTCTGAATTTGAATGTCACTTTTATGAGTTAACCTTCTGGGTTTGACAAATAGGCAGAGTGGGCTGGATTGATGGTTTTAAAAGCTCGTTCCACAAAGACACTGGGACTTGTTTGGGTTGGGGGTTATATTGGCAGATTTCCGGCCCCTCCTCCGCAATTCACCCAGTGATGTGCCAAGAGCAGGCGGGGGTGAGGGGCAGAGGGCGGAGGGGTGTTCACCTTGGCAGATGGGAGTATTTAACTGCTGAAAAAGTGAAAGTGAAAGTCGCTCACTGCTGTCCGACTCTTTGCCATCCCATGGACTACACAGTCCGTGGAATTCTCTAGGCCAGAATACTGGAATGTGTAGCCTCTCCCTTCTCCAGGGGATCTTCCCAACCTAGGGATCAAACCCACGTCTCCTGCATTGTGGGCAGATGCTTCACCAGCTGAGCCACAAGGGAAGCTCTTAATTGCTGATGTTATATAGAACTGTCAGTGCACAGCAATAACACAAAGCAGTTGTTCAGTTGCTAAGTCATGTCCAACTCTTCGTGACCCCATGGACTGCAGCACACCAGGCTTCCCTGTCCTTCTTATCTCCCAGAGTTTGCTCAAACTCATGTCCATTGAGTTAGTGATGCCATCCAACCCTCTCATCTTTGTTGTCCCCTTCTCCTCCTGCCTTCAATCTTTCCCAGCATCAAGGTCTTTTCTAAATGAGTCAATTTTTCCTATCAGGTGGCCAAAGTATTGGAACTTCAGCTTCAGCATCAGTCCTTCCAATGAATATTTAACGTTGATTTCATTTAAAATTGACTGGTTTGAAGCAGACCAGCTACTAATTGGTTTTATTGTTGTTTTGCAATTCTCTACAAATAATGCACTCCCCTCTCACCTGTCCCCTAGGTGGATAATTCAGACAGGCTAATCCCACCAGTTCCCATTTTTGTATGCACTGTTTTCTCAAAGTGATTCGGGGCTTATCTGTTTTATGGGTACAGATTCCAAGAAAATTTTTGTTTGAATTTTTAGCGCTCTGCTAAAAAAAAAAAAAAGTTTGAGTCCAGAAAACAACTAAAGGATTTCTTGATTTCCTTTCAGTTCTAAGATCCTGTGTGTCTCTATTAAAATTAGTCTCAGGTTTCCGTGATGGTCCAGTGAATAAGAATCCACCTGCTAATGCAGGGGATACAGGCTCAATCCCTGGTCCAGGAAGATTCCATGTGCCGTGGGGCAACTAAACCTGTGCACCACAATGGAGACCATGCTCTAGAACCTTCATGCTGCAGCTACTGAAGCTCACACACCTAGAGCCTGTGCTTAGTAACAAGAGAAGCCACTTCAATGAGAAGTCCTCCCATCAAAACTAGAGAAAGCCCTTACACAGCATCAAAAACCCAGTGCAGCACCCCCACCAAAAATACAACAACAACCAATAGTCTCAATCTCTTTATAACTTTCATTCTCTCCCTTTCAGAAGTTTTGTTTTATTAACAATGAATTAAACATCATAATGAAGATTGCTTGAAAGTGAAAGCGTTAGTCACTGTAGCCTGCCAGACTCTTCTGTCCATGGAATTCTCCAGGCAAGAACACTCGAGTGGGTTGCCATGCCCTTCTCCAGGGGATCTTCCCGGCCCAGGAATCAAACTTGGTTCTCTTGCATTGCAGGTAGATTCTTTGCCATTCAAACCACCATGGCGTGGCAAATATTTTCAGCTTTCACTAAGCCTGGAATCCAAATGGAAAGATGTGAGTTGTAGGGTGGGTGCCGCCATCTTAAGGAAAGTGAGACAGGCTAGTGGCTGGCTCTGCAGAGGTGTGGGCTTTTATATGGAGAATGGTCTTTTCTTTAAAGTATCTCACTTAAATGACCTGGAGTGTCTACCACATACAATTTCTGCTGAGGAGGAAGATCTTTTCAGTATGCCTGTGTCTGGAGTAGTAATAGCTTTTGTCAACCAGTGGAAATACAAATTGGCATGTATCCTGGAGTCCTGGGCAGCTGCAGTTCCAAACCTAGTTGGTTGCAGGCTAGTGGTCTCCACTTGACACCCCTTTCCCAAAAGCCATCCTCCCCCACACTCAACTGTAGTCATAAACCCCTTTTCTCTTCACCCACTAGAATTCTGATGCTGCCCCTGTCTGCAGGGTGGAACCACCGCCCTGCTAAGATTCTCTCACCTACTGTTGTTCTCATTTTAGAAAAGAGACATGACTATTTTGACATGTAATAATAATTGCTAATGCTTATTAGATACTTACTCTGTGCCAGGCGCTGGTCCAAGTGCTTTACTTGGAGGTGCTTTACTGGAGGAGGGCACGGGCAACCCACTCCACTGTTCTTGCTGGGAGAATTTCATGGACAGGGAGCAGGCTACAGTCCATGGAGTCGCAAAGAGTTGGACACAACTGGGCAATTAGACACGAGTGAATAGACACGACTGTCTAGTTCTCCTAACCATCCTATGAGGCAGGGAGCCTGTGGGCCCGTGGGAAGCAGGCACAGAGAGGTGAAGTCATCCTTAGCTGAGGATGTGGCACAACTAGGATCTGGGTCCAGACAGCCTGGCTGTCAACCACCACGGGACAGGTTACGTTATACAGGTGCCATTGGAAGGCAGGTATTTGGACTGCATCCCTTTTCTTGCCATTGAAGCGAACCCGAGAGAGCTAGAAAGAGAGCATGGTGGCATTTAGAAAGCAACAGAGGAGTGTCTGACTAGGAGTCTAGAACAGAACCTCTGTTTAGCTCACTGGTCCTTTAGGGAGCAGGAGAGGAAGCCAGCATGCCAGGGATGCTGTTTTCTGTCCCTGCAATATGGGCTAAAGGTGCCTCCCTCCATCCCCTCCTGCCCTTGTTGGGGAACAGGAATTTCCCTTCTTTCTCTCCCATGGCAGGGAGGTGGGGCACAAGTCCAGAAACAAGAGAAAGGATGTCATCTGTGAAGTGGGGGTTTCCAGGCTGAGATTCATCAGTGGACAGAGAAAACAATTGTTTTGAGGGAAAAAAATAGTGCTTTCTCTAACTTTAGGGTCTGTGTGTGTGTTAGTCGCTCAGTTGTGTCCAAATCTTTGTGACCCCAAGGACAGTAGCCTGCTCCCTGTCCATGAAATTCTCCTGCTGAGAACAATGGAGTGGGTTGCCCGAGCCCTCTTCCAGAGTATCTTCCTGGCTCAGGAATTGAAACTGGGTCTCCAGCACTACAGGCAGATTCTTTGTCATCTGAGCCACAGGGAATGCAGGAGTTACAGGAGACCCGGGTTCAATCCCTGGGTGGGGAAGATCCCCTGGAGAAAGAAATGGCAACCCACTCCAGTATTCTTGCCTGGAGACTCCCATGGACAGAGGAGCCTGGTGGGGTACAGGCCATGGGGTCACAAAGAGTCAGACACGACTGAGCACGCACTCAACTTTAGGGTCTGCCTACATTTAATCTCTTCTCCTTTGACTCTGCCACATTCAAGGCCTATATTGCATTATCTTTATAACCCATTTCCTCACTTCCAAAGATTCACCTCTCTAATTCATTTTCTGTGCTATGTTTTCTGTTGCCTATATTTTGTGTCCAAAAATACAAATCTGATTGCTTCCCTTCATACACTCAACCCTACATTGTTTTTCTCCGTGACTAGGGAACATTCTTGAAATCCACCTCTCTTCCCAGCTGTACAGGCAAGTCCTGCCCATCTTGAGTCCTGTCTTCACTTGCCTGCCCCTTCAAACCCTCCCCATCCTTTATGACCTTGACCATAGGCTACTGTTGCATATAAAGCCTCTTGGGATGCCCCCAGTAGAACACTTTTCCTTCCCCAGCTCCTTTCTGCTGTATCTTTCTTTCCATGGCTCTACATCTGGCAAGAGCAGCATCCACAAGCCCCCGGGAGGTTTTGGAGACCACACTGAATTCATATTACAAACAGAAGCTTACAGCTTTTGAACACCTGGACTCAGATATGTGATTTAAAAAAAAAATCTCTTTCCTTCTTGCTTCGGTCCAGATGCTCATTCAGCATTTTCTCCCCATCATCCATTGCTTCCACGACAGAGACGCAGGAGAGGTGGGTTCCATCCCTGGGTGAAGAAGATCCCCTGGAGAAGGAAATGGCAACCCATCTCCAGTATTCTTGTCTGGAAAATCCCGTCGACAGAGAGCCTGGCAGGTTACAGTCCATGGGGTTGCAAAGAGTCTATAGATGCCATTTTAGAAACAGCAGTCTGTTGTCTAGTGACATTCTATTATGTGTAGCTGAACATGCGACAGTGTGGTCAGGTTCTCAGAAGATTTTCAGTTCTTTGGTGGCATTTAATTATGACCACATGGATACAGGTTCAACTTGAGGGTAGGCTGACTTTTTTTCTTTGAACTGAGAGCTAAAAATCTACTGTTATTTATTGATTTTTTTTAAAAGGATACAATCTAAAAAATTTTACAAGTTGGCAAAACAAACCAAAACACTGCAATTACCAAACCCCAGTCTTTTTTCCTTAGAAAAGCCCAGACACTTCAATGTAATTGGAGAGTTTTGTTTTGTTTGATCAAATACTGTGGTTAATTTACCAGCTGCTTCCCTGGAGTTCATAAAAATTGACCACGTAATTCCCACACTACCCATCACTCCCCTAAATTTACTTTTCTTTTAAATGTAATTTGTATTCCCTCTTTCTTCTAAGAGTGGCTCTGTATGATAGCTTTCTTAAGTGGTAGGAGAGGGGAAGCTAAAATACATTGTTCTATCTGGTCCAGAGGATTTCTGATGATCTCATTAGAGTAGAGATGANTTTTTTTTTTTTTAATAAATAAAATATCAATCTCATTTCAGAAGTACATCAGAATTTCTTTGGCTGCTCTGGGTCTTAGTTGCAGTATGCACAATATTTAGTTGTGGCATACGGGATCTAGTTCCCTGCCCAAGGACGGAACTGGCCCTGCTGCATTGGGAGCATGGAATCGTAGCCACTGGACCACCAGGGAAGTCCCAGGAGAACATAAGAATTTCATTTTTGCACCTCTCTCTTGCCCACTTGAGTTTTAGCCCCTAAGAAAGATGGTGTGCCTGACACTAGGGTTTTATGCTTTGACTAAGCAAAAATTGTGAGAACATTTGTTTTCAGNGGAATCGTAGCCACTGGACCACCAGGGAAGTCCCAGGAGAACATAAGAATTTCATTTTTGCACCTCTCTCTTGCCCACTTGAGTTTTAGCCCCTAAGAAAGATGGTGTGCCTGACACTAGGGTTTTATGCTTTGACTAAGCAAAAATTGTGAGAACATTTGTTTTCAGCCTACCATGCATTTCAAGCCTAGGGGCAGTGCAGGAAGCTAAAACTCCGCATCTCCCCCCACATACTAAGTCTTATTTCAGTAGGACTCCTTTCACTGAATCGCTCCATGGCCATCCCCCTTCTCCCTCTTGTCTGCTCTTCTCTGACGAAATCAACTCCTTTGTCCTCTGGGCTCTCACTTGAAAAAGAATACCCTCTTTCACAGGACTTGTTACCTGGTATTGCTATTTCTTCTTGGTTTGTGCTTTAACACCCTCAGGCCAGTATACAGAGGACTTGCGGCAGTTGGTTGTGTTTTTTGTATCTGTCTCCATTCCTAGACCAGGAATCCGCAGAGGAGGACTCATCCTGTCCACCCTTCTGTCACCACCACCGCTGACACATACGCATCCCTCTGTGGTCACATCATCTGATAAAGGATTAATGAGTGAATTTGTGCTTGAGTGTCTGGGGAAAACATACTCTAACATTAGTCACCCCCAGTAGGCTGACTCTACCTGGATCAGTCTATGGCTGACACTGCTTTCAGTCCCCAAAGAATAAAGTGATCTCCTCCAGACTTTCGCAGGCCACTTTCTAAGCCCTCCTGCCGTGTTCAAGGCAGGTAATATGAAGCCCTGTTTTAGTTTGCCAGGGTTACCATAACAAAGACCACCAACTGGGTGGCTTAAATGATAGATATTTATGTTCCTGCAGTTCTGGAGGCTGAAAGTCTCAGAACAAGGTGTGGGCAGGTTTTGCTTCTCCGGGAACTCTTCTTGGCTTGCGGGTGGCTGTCCTCTCACAGCACCCAGGTGGCCTTTTCTTCTTATATGCATCCCTGGGGTCACCACCTCATTTCAGGACCCGGGTTGTACTGGATTGGGGCCCCACCCTGAAGGCCTCATGTTAACTCAGTCATCTCTTGGTAGGTCCTGTTTCCAAATGCAGTCACTTTCTGGAATGGGGGTTGGGACTTGACCATGTGAATCTTGGGGAACACAATTCAGTCCTTATCAGGCTGTAGCACAGGTTCTCTAGTTGACTACCAACAAGTCCCACTGCCAAATAAACAGAGAGCTATAGCCTTTGGAAGCAGCCTGAGGCCTGTTGAGGGAACTTTTGAGGGGCTCACAATTCATGTGTTGAGATTCACTAATGCAAAGGCCCAGGAACCTTATGGGGCCGGGGGCAGTGAGAATATAAACTGCGGTGTGGGTGGGACTGCTGGGAGGGAGACCCTCTTGGGATAAAGATGTGTAGAGAAAACTGTGCTTCATGGGAAAACTGGGCATGGTTTTCTACAGCAGGTGTTGGCAAACTTGCTGTCAAGAGCTAGATAAGAAGTATTTTCTCTCTCTCTGTCTGGGCGACTCAAGAATACCTTTGTAGCTGGAAAGTAGCCATAGGCAATGCCTAAATGAATGGATGTGGCCATGTTCCAATAAAGCTTTATTTACAAAAACAGGCAGCTGGTTGGATTAGGCCTGCAGGCCTTCAGTGCCCTGGTCTAGAGCACACCCTTCCTGATTTTGACTTTATATAGATTCTGAGCCTGTCATTTGAACTACTTTACAGCTCGTAGACAAATGATAGCAATGCAAAACATTCTTGACCCTAAAGACTGTAAAGTTTTGACCCTGGGAAGTTCAGTTGACTTCCTTCTCTGCCTTTGAAAGAAGGCAGTCTTGCCTGAATTTGCATATTTCTTTCAATATTCCTGATCTATAAAAATATCTACCCTTTGTATTCTCCAGTTCTCCTCCTTCATTAATAATGAGTTAAATAAAATCTTTAACATGCATTCATTTTTTATCTACAGGATGGTCATGATTTTGTCTCTTTTTAAAAAATTATGTTTTTAACAAATACTGCTGGGCACTGTTTGAAAAGGGCTTGGAAACTGCACTAAGATCATTGTGATTCTGCCTTCTGGAGCAATAGTCTTTAAACCTTTTTATTATATGCCTTTGTCAGAAAATATTTTTAACCACCTTCCTTGACATACAAATATAATATACTATATTCAGTACTGTACATAGACTAACATATATAAACATAAACAAAAAAATAATTTGAACAATAAAGAACTTGCAATATTTTCTTTGCATATCCCAATGGATCTTCTTCCTAACACCTTTTGTTCTCACTCTTCACTATTTTTCTGGACAATCAGTTCAGTTCACAGTCGTTCAGTCATGTCCAACTCTTTGTGACCCCATGAATCACAGCACGCCAGGCCTCCCTGTCCATCACCAACTCCCGGAGTTCACTCAGACTCACGTCCATTGAGTCAGTGATGCCATCCAGCCATCTCATCCTCTGTCGTCCCCTTCTCTTCCTGCCCCCAATCCCTCCCAGCATCAGAGTCTTTTCCAATGAGTCAACCCTTCGAATGAGGTGACCAAAGTACTGGAGTTTCAGCTGCAGCATCATCCCCTCCAAAGAAATCCCAGGGCTGATTTCCTTCAGAATTCTGGACAATAGTGAACCACAAATATTAACTAGTTGGGAAAAAAAAGCTCTGAGTTAACCCCAACAATACACAAACAAAGCACATTGTTGTAAAAACTAACTATAATTTGAGTTGATTGGCTCAGGGGATGGTAGAATTCCTCCTAAAGAGGGAACTGCACCTTCATCCTGGAAAATAGCTTAATGGAACTGATTGGTTATAAAAGATGAGCTCAGGCAGTCATAGCTAGATGGAAACAGGTTCCACATGAAGAGTTGAATTGCTTGTCTAACAAACATGAGGATTTCAGTATTGTCTACTAGAGCTGAGGAATCCTTGGTGGTCCAGCAGTAAAGAATCTGCCTGCAATACAGGTTCAATCTCTGGGTCAGGAAGATCCCCTGGAGAAGGAAATGGCAATCCGTTCCAGTATTCTTGTCTGAAAAGTCCCACTGACAGAAGACCCTGGGGGCTACAGTCCATGGGGTGGCAAGAGCTGGGAGTGGAAGCTGTTAGGACTTTGGCAGAGAAGATGGAAGGGGTCCTACTCTAAGGAGGAACATGGCAGAGGGTGAGGTCATGGCTTCGAGTGGATCACAGCCAGGGAAACACAGAAAATGCCAGAGAAGTACAGCAAGTGCCCTACATATGAATGAGTTTCATTCCAAGAGCACGTTCGTTAGGTCCAATTTGTTCGTAAGTCCAACAGAGTTAGCCTAGGTACCCAACTAACACAATTGGCTAAGTAGTACTGTACAGGTATAGGTTTATAATACTTTTCACACCAATAATACATAAAAACAAACACAAAAAATACATAAAACTTTTTTTTGTTTGACTGTCCCATGCAGCATGAGGGATCCTAGTTCCCGGCCCAGGGATGGAGCCCATGCCCCTTGCACTGGAAGCGGGAGTCTTTTTTTTTTTGGCTTAAATAACAAACATGTATTTTTCACAGTTCTGAAGGCTAAGTCTAAGATCAAGGAGCTAAAAGATTTGGTGTCTGGTGATGTTCTCTTTGTTGAAGCATGGCATCTTGACTACTGGACCACCAGGGAAGGCCCCAGAAAACATTTTTAATCTTACAGTGCAGTACCTTGAAAGTACAGTAGTACAATACAACAGTTGGCATACAGGGACTGGCATCAAGTGGACAGGCAAGAAAAATTGCTGACTGGAGAAGGAAGAGCGGGTGGGAGATGGTAGAGCTGAAGGATCATCTGGAGATGGAGGGCATACTGAAGTTTCACTCACGCCCTACACTGATGGAACACACGTTGGCATCACTGAAAGTTTGCAACTTGAGGTTTCCAATGTAGAGGACTCACTGTATCTATTGTGTTGATGGTTCCTCTGACTGTGCCATTTATGCTCAAGCATTTCTGGAGATTCCATAAAAATCTGCTTTTGCTTAATGGAATCGAAATGAAGAAAGCAGCCAGTAACTCTGAAATTCTTTAAGGTGTCCAGAGGCAAAGAGAGCCAAGATCTGCATGTGAGCTGGGAGCAGAGTTGAGGAGCCAGAGTGGGGAAAGAAGCAGAGATGGAGCTGGGCTGTGACCCTAAAAGTGTGATGGGGAGACTATGTCTGGCAGTAACATAGGGTGAGGCCTCAGCAATGTCATTTCAGAACTAAGGAAAGATGACTTTTGAGCACTGGAGTATTAGAGGATTTTCAGCAGCAGACTGTTGCGTTACCTGCTTTGAAAAATGTGGTGATGGATTGGAGAGCAACTGGATTGGAGAGCAATGACACTAGAAATAGCGAACCAGTTAAAAGATTGCTGGAACACCAGGAAAGGATGATGAGGACAGAACCGGGGCAGAGGGAGTGTTTATTCTAGAGGCAGAGTCTATAGAACTGTATGAGGATTCCCTATGGGGGAAAGAGGAGAGTCAATAGAAATAACATTTATAAAGCTTGGGTGGTTGGGTATCTGGTGGCATGCCATCCCCTGAATTAGGAAACATGTGAAGAACAGGTTTTCAGGAAAGATAATGGGCTCATAGTAGGATAGGCTGAATTTGAGATGCCCATGAAACCTGGTGGAGATAGGCTACAAAGAGTTGACAGTAAGGCTTCCCAGATGGCTCAGTGGTAAAGAATCTTCCTGCAATGCAGGAGACTTGAGTTTGATCTCTGGGTTGGGAAGATCCCCTGGAGAAGGAAATGGCAACCCACTTCAGTGTTCTTGCCTGGAGAACCCCATGGACAGTGGAGCCTGGCAGGGCTGCAGTCCACGGGATTGCAAAGGATCAGACATGAGCAAGTGATTAAACAATATAGCAGGAGAGAGATCAAGGCTAAAGACCTCTCTGGGAATTGTCCTCTAAAAGGTGTCATGATTTTTGTTTATTGCCCTTTGACAGATGTTAAGAAAACAATACTCTTTTAGTGTATTTACTCATTCGTTCAACTTAACGAGTATGCAAACCATGTGCTAGATTCTAGGGCTTCCGAGGTGGTGTTAGTGGTAAAGAACCCACCTGCCAATGTAGGGGACATAAGAAACATGGGTTCGATCCCTGGGTAGGGAAGATCCTCTGGAGGAGGGCACGGCAACCCACTCCAGTATTCTTTGCCTGGAGAATCCTATGGACAGAGGAGCCTGTCCATAGGGTCACAAAGTGTCGGATGTGACTGAAGTGATTTAGCACACACGCATATCCTAGACTCTAGGGGTAAATGATGAATAAGATCCTTCAGAAACTCATAGCCTTATCAGAGGATTAGGTCACGAACTAAAAGCAGAGCTGCAGGTGTGGGGACTACTCAGAGCCCCAGGGTTGTTACAAAGACTTTTAAACTGAAGACATTTGAGATTCAACAGATACAGAAAGAAGCCTTCTCAGAGCTTCTCTTATCTGACTTAAGGCAGAAACTTTAGAGAAATGACACGTGCCATAAATTCTCTCTTTGGGACAGGTCTGCCCCCAGGAGAGACCAAGAGTAAAACCTGTCATAAAACCCTTCTCTGGGGGAAATTTGACCCTGATAAAGTCAGAAAGACTGCTTATACCTATGGAGACAAACATTACCACAAACTTTATCTCTCGTTTGTTCTAAAAAAAAAAAACCTGTTTGTCTTTTCTAAAGAAATCTATTTGTTCTTCCCATAGGAATGTTTCTCCCTCCTCCCCTTTTCTACTAATCTACTGTTTCTAATAACCCTCAAAGTTACTCATCACCAAGTACTTGCATTTATGCACATTGCACATGTAAATAAGCTTTTTTCCCCCCTGTTAATCTGTCTTTTGTTAGTTTAATCCATAGGCCCCAGCCACTAAACATAAGAGAATCAAAGAAAAGTTTTTCTTCTTCATCATCAGAAAGAAATTTCCATCCTCAGTGGCTGATATCATGAAAGTGGCATTAAATACAATGGGCAAAGTAAAAAGATGACCAGGTGTGGAATAGAATAGCAGAGACTATTCATTCCATTTTTATGTACCTAAGAGTATTGTGGGAGTTAATTTACCGTAGGATTTATATCCACCCAGTCTTCTCAGACATTTTTCACCTCTCACCGCTAGGTCTTTCTCCTTCTTCATTCTAGATTCGTATACTATTCTTGACAGTATCTCTTCCAAGGACAGATGGGAAGCAAAGATAAAGTGGCTGAGATGTGGGATTTGGCACTCTGCCATTGCTAATCACCCACATTGACTTCCCTTCCACTTTTCCACACTGGGTTTACAATCTTCTCACTCAGGGGCTTTCCAGTCCTTGGAGGAGTTCAGATTTATCAGAAGATGGGTACTGAGTTTTGTTTCTTTCCACCTGACCGCTTCCCAGACTCTCCCTGGGACAAGTTAGATTTATTTCCTTTCAGAAAAAAATTTACCTACACTAGCATTGGATCAGAAACCTCCCAAACTGTTTGCANTCTTCTCACTCAGGGGCTTTCCAGTCCTTGGAGGAGTTCAGATTTATCAGAAGATGGGTACTGAGTTTTGTTTCTTTCCACCTGACCGCTTCCCAGACTCTCCCTGGGACAAGTTAGATTTATTTCCTTTCAGAAAAAAATTTACCTACACTAGCATTGGATCAGAAACCTCCCAAACTGTTTGCAAACCTCAAGGACTATTTCAAGGACTTTGCCTCGAATTCATACTTCCCTATCTGTTTGTATACCCTGTTCTTTTGTTTACTGCCTGCCAGATTTCATGTCAATAACATGTTTCAGGTTATCTCCCCTGGTTTTGTCCTCTATCTAATAAGTTTAATATTTGCCTCTTTTACCCTTCCAAAAAGAAATCATCATTTCATAGAGTTCTATTGTATTTCCTACAGCTTAATCCAGCATTGGGAATGTAATAGGGACAGAATTAAAAAGTACTTTGAATTGAATTAGATGGAGTTATGTAGATTTGATCAGAGTTGTGTGTTTGTTTTTTTTTTAAATCCAAACTATAAACTCAAAGTTACCATCTTTATAACTTTCTTGTTGTTATTTTCTATAAACGCTTTCATGGTCTATGCTCAGAGAGAACCCATGGGTATACAAAAGAGAATGGAAGCCCTGAAACCACAATGCGATTTTTGTTACTGGCTATGACTTTGGAAATCAGGAATGTTCCGTCAATGCACATTCCAGAATTCCTAGCCTACACATTCTGGCTTGTTTCCAGTATGTTGACTCTATTAATGGATACTTGAAATATATATCACTCTATGCAACTGTCTTAGGGTGGAATTTTCTTTTCTCCTCCCACCAGAATCTCAGTGTTGTTTCAGTTCCCAGCGTGTACTTACATGATCCTTTGTAAAACCGAGGGCTCAATATTTCTCGAGCTTTGATCCTTTAACTCCTCCAGGTCTGAGTTCCTTCTGGGTCTTCTTCTTTGATTGGGTGGGCACAAAGGCTGAGGAGAAGAAAAGCAAGATGGAAAGTTTTAGAGTTTATAAAGAGAGAAAGGGGGGTAGGGCAAATTGATAGAGTAGGACTGACATATATACTATGTGTAAAATAGATGCTAGTGGGAACCTGCTGTATGGCACAGGGAGCTCAGTGCTGTGATCTGGGATGATCTAGATGAGTGGGGTGGGGGCGAGGGGCTGGGAAGGAGATCCCAGAGGGAAGGGATATATATATATATACACACACACACATATGTGTACATGTGTGTGTGTGCACGTGCGCACGTGTGTGTACACTCAGTTGTGTCCAACTCTTTGCGACCCCAGGGACTGTAGCCCACCTTGCTCCTCTATCCCTGGGATTCTCCAAACAAGAATACTGGAGTGAGTTGCTATTTCTTTCTCCAGGGGATCTTCCCAACCCAAGGATCGAACCAGCATTTCTTGCATCTCCTGCAGTGGCAGGCAGATTCTTTACTACTGCACAAGTTGGGAAGCCTGATAAATGCAGAATCTGCCTGCCACACTGGAGACCCAAGTTTGATCCCTGGGTTGGGAAAATCCCTTAGAGAAGGAAAAGGGTACCCACTCCAATATTCTTGCCTGGAGAATTCCATGGGAATTCCATGGCGGGCTACAGTCTATGTGGTTGCAGAGTCGGACATGCCTGAACAACCAACACTAACTCATAGCTGATTCGCTTCATTGTGCAGAAACAGAAACGAACACACATTGTAACGCAACTATACCCCAGTGAAAAAAATACTAAGGATAAAAAATAAGAAAATAAAAGAAAAAGATTTGAACCATATAATAAACTTAAATACACATACATGAGAACACCTGGGAAAAGGTCTGGATTTCAGGTTTCAGTGCAAACCAAGAGGTTTACCTCTGGTTTATTCATAGAATCCTGAGGTTTTCAAGCCCGCCCGGGAATCTAGGGACTAGCTGATGACTTCATATTGAAATCATGCAAAACCCATGAGCTCATGAGCTGGGAGATGAAACTCAATGAGACAAAAATGGCTTCAAGGGGACTTGCTGTAAGTCTGTGTAAGATCATTCAAACCGGAAGAGGCAAAAGTAGATAAAACCAGGCCACTGGAATTTGGAAACTTTCTTGCAAGGACTTGTAATAAAACGAAACTGCTTGGTTTCACCTAAGCCCTTGAAAGACTCTCAGAGAAACGGTAGGAGAAGAACTTGAAAGCAAGGAGCACTTTCTGTTTGCTTTAGCAATCACTGATTTCAGTGAGCGTGAATCTCAGTAGTTGATAAGGTCAGACTTATCTCCATAGCCATTCCTACCCTGTCTTCAAGGGCACTCCCTTTGGGTACAATCTCAATGACCGTCCTCAGAGGGCTCTCACCCAGCTGTGCTGCATGTAGACTTGACAGACATGTGTCTGATGTTTCGTCGGAGACAGCAGGCCCCGGAGAGCTGTTGGACATGGTCCAGGCCCCCAGGAGCCTGGGCTGGAGAGGGTGTGGTGCTGGGCTCGGCCCCTAGGCTGGCACCAAGGAGGACTTGAGAGGAAATGACCAGGAACCACGCTGCCCAAGTCAGGCAGATGGAGATCTGAGAGAAGAATCAGAGAGGCTTAATCCAGGTACAGAACCAAGGCTGAGCAGACTCTACCAAAGGAGCCAATTTAAGGGAGCAATGAGGCCAAACAATGTAGCAAAAAGTATGTTTCCTTTGATACTAGACTCAGTCATGAAAAGCAGTCTGTGAACTGCCCTGTGTAGGTCAGTTACACAGAGCAGGATTCACTGGAGTTATTTCATTCAGAAAGGATTTATTTCCAGGATTTATATGGTTTAGAGAATCACTGAGAGGGCTGAAGAATCAGATTCAGAATTAAGATTCAGGAACAACTCCTAAATGAAACCAGGGCACCAAAGGGAGCCAAGATTTCTTCCACATTTGGAGGGTGTCTTCTCAATCAGGGAGCTGGTTCCAGAACCCCCTGCTATTGCCGAGATCAGGAGGTTGCTCTGATCAGGAACCACTGCTATCCCCAGTCCCTCCTGGTCCTTCTGCAGTTGGCACCATCAAATGAATGCAAAGTACCTGCTCCAACTCGAGGAAGCCAGTGACGGATGGCAGGGACCTCTATTTCCACCAACACCCGACAGCAGGGGAGGCCTGCGTGTGGAAGCAGCAAAAACAGCAGGAGCAGGGAAGCCTTTTTTTTTTTTTTTAAATCAAATCCAGCTTCCCTTGTGGCTCAGCTGGTAAAGAATCCGCCCACAAGGTGGGAGACCTTGGTTCGATCCCTGGGTTGGGAAGATTCCCTGGAGAAGGGAAAGGCTACCCACTCCAGTATTCTGGCCTGGAGAGTTCCACAAACTGTATATTCCACAGGGGTGCAAAGAGTCAGACTCGACTGAGCAAATTTTACTTTCACTGCACCTTTAACACATGCATAACACAGAGCAAAAAAACAAATGTAGGACCGTTGGCCATACGTATTAATTGCTATAATACAAACCAAGCTGCAGATGTGTTCTACCCTTGACAAACATACCTGCATAGCAATGTGGTTGTTCAGAGTCAAATTTAGGTTCTTGAATGCCTCAGAAGAACATGCCAGAATATGGCAGTGTGGGAGAGTTAGCCCCCGGCCCCAGTTTCTTATCCTGGACTCATCCTGTACCACCACGACTTTGGGCTCATGTGCGTGGATGCTCCAGCTCAGATGGCCAAGCTCTGTGCACACTGCAAACTCCCCTACCCTCCCCAAAGTCACCTCTGAGGGAGTTTGCTTTGCTCAGCTTTATTCTTGGCATCAACTCCGTTCTTTGGATTTTAAGTGTTTGGGAAAATAAGAAATGCTTCCCCACTGGTCTGCAGTCTAGGAGGACACAAGGCTGTGTATAAGGTGGGGAGTCTGCAGGCCTTGGCAGGACCAACCTGCATCTGGCAAGTTTCCGAAATCCTCCAAGCCTCCATCCCTTCATCTCTAAAACGGCAACAATAGGACTTACTTTTTAGGAAAATGCATGTGAAGTGCCTAATATTGTGCCCCAGCATGCATTAAGTGCTCCGAAAAGTTAATCATTATCACTGTTGCTGTGGTTACACGTTAACATGTAAGACTGACTATAGGGGAATGGCCACGTTGTTAGGGTCTTTTAGAGCCTTGAACCAGATCTCGATTCAAACGCATGCACACTGCATCAGGTCTCTGTGCCCCGGGCCAATTATAGTCACTGCTTAGAGCAGGCTGGAAAATAGTTTTCACCTGCCTGGCCTGTTCAACCAATAATGGCTGCTTGGAGGATGGTTTTGAGGAAGTGCGTGTGTGCTAGGTCACTTCAGTGACTGACTCTTTGTGACCCTATGAACTGTTGCCCTTTAGGCTCTCCTGCCTGTGGGATTCTCCGGGCAGGAATACTGGAGTGACTTGCCGTGGCCTCCTTCAGGGGCTCTTCCTGACCCAGTGATCGAACCCAAGTGTGTGTCCTGTGTCTCCTGCACTGGCAGGTAGGTTCTTCACCAGGCGCCACCTGGGGAACCTGAGGCTAAATCTGGGCACAGTGCTGTGATTGATGAATAATGTCTGCTCAGGGTGTGGTGGAAAAATGGGGCTGTATGTGTACCAGGCATTTGCCATTCCTGGCTCTTGCATGCCTGCTCAGTCTTGTCTGACTCTTTGCTGTTCCCTAGACTGCAGTCCGCCAGGCTCCTCTGTCCATGGAATGGTCCAGGCAAGAATACTGGAGTGGATTGCCATTTCCTACTCCAGGGGATCTTCCCAACTCAGGGGTCTAAACTGTGTCTCTGGCATCTTCTGCATTGGCAGGTGGGTTCCTTACCACTCGTGCCACCTGGGAAGCCCTGCCATTCCTGGACAGGATCCCCTTCCTGAGTGTAAGGAAAGAAGATGGACTTGCAGGGAAGAATTGGGCATGAGTTCTATTTCTTTCACCTGCTGGCTCTGTGACCAGGGGCTAGCTATTTAACCCTCTTTTGCTTAGATAACCCTCATCTGCCAAATGAGGATAGCCAGGTTTACCATACCTGCCTTACAGGGTTATTTGTAAGGCTCAAATGATATCATGCTTGTAGGAATACTGTGGATTGTAGGGTGTTGCCTGAGTGCAAGGTGTTTTTTTATTAGTGTGTGGTATTTGGCCAGTTTGTACTTGACAAGGAGGAAGAGCTGAGCCAGCGATAGCTTTGGTCTGCCTCTGCTTGTAGCCTCTCAGCCTGACTCTGCACCCTGCTTCAATTTCTGAGTGCCAGACTATCAGGAGAGAGTCTGGTGGGGCAGAAAAAACTTGTACTGAAAGCCAGACGTCACCGCACTTATCCACTGCATGATTTAGGTCAAGTTTCATAGCCTGGGTGAGCCTCAGTTTCATTTTTGGCGGCACAGAGATTGGATAAGGGCAAACATGACATCTGTCTCAACTGTCTCGAAATTCAGGTGGTTGTGTAACTTCAAGTCCCTATACATGAAAGTGCTAGGAAAGCTCCAAAGGCGAGTGGTTATGACCTCTCCTATGATCTGTGTCAAATGCATCCTTATTTTATGAGCCCTCTTCCCTGTTCCTCACTCCCCCTCCATGAGCCCTGAACAGCCTGCAGCATTCTTGTCTTACCATCAGTTTAAATTAGGGCACAGCCTATGTGAGATCTCAGTGTCAAGGCAAGGGCAGAAACACAAGGTCAAGAGAACATAAAATGGCCTTCACTGGTGGCTCAGATGGTAAAGACTCTGCAAAGCGGGAGACTCAGGTTCAACCCCTGGTTTGGGAAGATCCCCTGGAGATGGGAATGGCTATCCACTCTAGTATTCTTGCCTAGAGAATCCTATGGACAGAGGAACCTGATGGGCTACAGTCCATGGAGTGACAAATAGTTCGACACAACTGAGTGACTTTTTATGGAACACGAAATGAAGCTGTAACTTAGTCTTCCAACAGAGATGGAGTGGGGTCATGGCCCGGATTGGGTATGAGAGATACCTGGGGAGGGGCAAAGTTAGACCCCAAATCCACAAGGAGCAAAGGAAGATGGTAAAGAGAGTCAGTGGAGCGCTTATGACATCAGAGCTGGCAGCATCTATGAACAAGTCGATCCCCAAACTCCAGCCCTTGGCAGATCCGAGGACCCGGCCTCGGTCTTTGCAACTCTCCCTAAAGCTCTGAGCCTCTGAACTGAGAATTAGGAGTAATGGTGTGCTGAGGCTACTGGAAATACTCACACCCACTTTCCCTGATAGCTTTACCCAGATGGTAAAGAATCTGCCTGCAATGAGGGAGACCTGGGTTCCATCCCTGGGTTGGGAAGATCCCCTCAAGGAGGGCGTGTCAACCCACTCCAGTATTCTTGCCTGGAGAATCCCATGGACAGAGGAGCCTGCTGAGTTACAGTCCTTGGAGGTCGCGGAGTCGGACACAACTGAGCCGTCGCGTGCTCAGACATAGGAGACAGCCTTCAGCAAATAGAGCAGCAGCATTTGCTCCAGATTTTCTGTGTTAGTTTCCTAGGACTACCGCAACAAAAGAGCTTATAAGCTGGTCGTTTGAGCAACAGATTTTTACTGTCTGCTAGTTGAAGGCTAGAAATCCAGGAATTGCAGCCGTGGTTTTGACTGAGGCTGTAAGAGAGAATTGTTCCATGCCTGTCTCCTCACTTCTGGTGCTTTGCTGGCCATCTTTGGCATCCCCGGCTGGTAGAGGCATCACCCTGATTCCTGCCTCCATCTTCACAAGACATTCTCCCTGGGTCCCAAATCCCCTTTTTACAAGGATACAATCATGTTGGGTTAGGACTCACCCTCACAACCTCATCTGAACTTGGTCATTCTGCAAAGACCCTATTTCCAAATAAGGTCACATTCGGAGCTACTGGATTAGGGGGTGGGGGGAGACCTGATTCAACCTATAGCACTTTTCTTGCTTCTCCAGGGCTGGTTGAAACCAGCTTGGCAGAGTGAGGATGGGGAATGAGGTAGAATAAACATGAAGCACCAAATAAGCAAGGAATCAGCTTTTGCTCACTTAATAACAATCAGAGGAGCAGTGATGCCCTGTGAAATACTTCCTCACATTCTGCTGAGAGAGGGGACGGGGGCTTTCAATACTGTCTCTTCAGAGCGTAGAACAATGGTGGCATGGAGTGAACGCTCAATAAATATTTGTTGTATTAGTACTGACGAGAGAAATTCAGCCCATACCAGCAGTTTTTTATAGTGTAAACTCTGATGCCAAGATCTGCCTGGCCTGGAGAAAGGACATGTAAATGTCTAATGAATTTAGCATCAGTTTCTCCCATAGAGTACACTTGGCCTTATTATGAAGAGCTGGGCCTTAGGGGAGTGGAATGAGACGTTTCAGGTGGTGGGTCTTGGAGGACTGGGCTCCTCTTTAGCCCCATATCCCTTGCTACTCCTTGGTGGTCTCAGACCACCCCCTAAGCAAATCTTGAGGCATGAACTGAGCTTTCGATGTCTAGAATCCTGTCTAGAAAGGATCCTGTCACAGAATCCTTTCCTTTACCAAAGTTTACTGACCCCGCATCTCACTCGTTTACCTATCAGCATTATTGAGTTGGGAGTGCCTCTGTGGTCATCAAGTTCTACCACTTAATTCATAAATAAGGGCCCGGAGGTGAGAGGGGAGGAGATCAGACTCAAGTCACACAACCAGGACTCCCGACTCCCGGTCTACGGCTCTTCCTTTATACTGTACCCTTTCTTCTACTGTCTATTAGGAAATAATTAGCCAGATAGAGGAATCCCTCTGGATGATTTGTTAGATGGAGAATGCTATCATCTAGTTCAAATGTTCAGGTGTCCCCTGAGCGTGAGGCCAACAGTGGGGCTTTAGGGCGCTTGGCTGGTTGCCGAGAATCACTGGGTCAGGGCCCTCACCCTCTCAGCCTTTGAGCTCTGCCACCTGGCTGGGGGCTTGCATCACCAACAGGGAAAGCTGACTTTCCATCCCGGACTCCCTTATGTCAGCACCCCCACCATCCAGAGACAAGAGAGTCCTTGTGGAAAGTCAGGCTGTGGCCCAATCGTGACCTCACGCCTGGCTGCCCGTTCTTGTTTCCCAATCCTTCCTTGCCCCTGGCAAGTTTCACTGGGCCAAACAATGGCTTCAGTCTACAGGTAGGTGAGCTCATTGCATTTTGCAGGTGCTTCTTTTGTACTACGGCCAGATGAAGGCTAAGATGTGGCCCTAACCATCACCCGTAGAGCTCTTTCAGTTCAGTTCAGTCACTTAGTTGTGTCCNCCCAATCCTTCCTTGCCCCTGGCAAGTTTCACTGGGCCAAACAATGGCTTCAGTCTACAGGTAGGTGAGCTCATTGCATTTTGCAGGTGCTTCTTTTGTACTACGGCCAGATGAAGGCTAAGATGTGGCCCTAACCATCACCCGTAGAGCTCTTTCAGTTCAGTTCAGTCACTCAGTTGTGTCCGACTCTTTGTGACCCCGTGGACTGCAGCACGCCAGGCTTCCCTGTCCATCACCAACTCCCAGAGCTTATTCATACTCATGTCCATCGAGTTGGTGATGCCATCCAACCTTCTCGTCCTCTGTGATCCCCTTCTCCCCCCACCTTCAATCTTTCCCAGCATCAGGGTCTTTTCCAATGAGTCAGTTCTTTGCATCAGGTGGCCAAAGTATTGGAGTTTCAGCTGCAACATCAGTCCTTCCAATGAATATTCAGGACTGATTTCCTTTGGATGGACTAGTTTGATCTCTTTGCAGTCCAAGGGACTCTCAAGAGTCTTATCCAACACCATAGCTCAAAAGCATCAATTCTTCAGCACTCAGCTTTCTTTATAGTCCAACTCTCACATCCATACATGACGACTGGAAAAACCATAGCTCTGACTAGATGGATCTTTGTCAGCAAAGTAATGTCTCTGCTTTTTAACATGCTGTCTAGGTTGGTCATAGCTTTTCTTCCAAGCAGCAAGCATCTTTTAATTGCATGACTACAGTCACTACCTGCAGTGAATTTGGAGCCCCCCAAAACAAAGTCTCTCACTGTTTCTGTTGTTTTTCCATCTATTTGCCATGAAGTGATGGGACTGGATGCCATGATCTTAGTTTTCTGAATGTTGGATTTTAAGCCAACTTTCTCATTTTCCTCTTTCACTTTTATCAAGAGGCTTTTTACAGTTTACAGTGTCCAAAGAGAAGGCCCATGGAGCCCTGAACTTGTGCTTCCCCAGCCTCTAGCCAGCCCCACCACTGACACTACTGAGATGGCCTCTCATTGTCTGCTGCACACCAGCTTTACCTGCAGTGATGCCTTCCAGAGAGGCTCACATGTGTGCGTTTATACTATCTAAACTGTTAAGTGTGTGTGTGCATGCGTGCTAAGTCGCTTCAGTCATGTCCGACTCTGCGACCCTATGGACTGACTGTAGCCTGTAGTCAGGGCTACAGAATTTCTTAGAATTCATGGGATTCTCTAGGCAAGAATATGGGAGTGGGTTGCCATTTCCATCTCCATCAGGTGGCCAAATTATTGGAGTTTCCCAATTCAAGGATCGAACCCACGCCTCTCATGTCTCCTGCATTGGCAGGCGGGTTCTTTAGCACTAGCACCACCTGGGAAGCCCCAAACTGTTAGGTAGATGAGTTAATAAGTAAAAACCAACGAACAAACCAAAGTGGAAGCAGGGAGGGTGAATGTTCCCCATTATGGTTACCAGACTTAACAAATAAAAATGCAGAATGCCAGTGAAATTTGAATTTCAGATTGTGAATGAAAAATGCTGCCTGTCATTGCAGTAAACAAAGAATGTCCCAGCCATCAAGCCCTGCAGCGGCCCACACAGTGAGCCCTGAGGGGCCTTGGGACAGGAAAGAACAGGATGCTGGCCTGAGACAGCTAAGATGCACATCAAAGGCATGGTTTCAGGGAACCCAGAGTCTTGCATCTTCTCATACACAGAAAAGCACTAAATTCTTTAACTTGAGATATCTGATTTTCTTGAATGAACAGTAATCTCTTGATGTTCCAGCTACCTGGAACATTCCTGGTCTTTGTCACAAAAACTCTTATATACCCCAGCTCCTCACTAACCTCTTCAGAGCAGCCCCTCAGAGCAATCTGAGAGGCCACCTCCCAGGCTTGAAGTCATCAGAAAGCCCAATGAATAAAACATAATTCTCAACTTTTAGGTTGTGCACTTTTTTTTTTTTTCTTAGTAGACAAGATAAGCAATGAATCATTTAGAAAAAGAAGTGTAAGTAAATCCTGTACAATGTTCGGGACATACTCATACTAAAAATTATTTCTTGTGCATTCCTCTGTGAAATTCAAATTTAACTGAGTGCCCGTATTTTAGTTGACAACCCCAGCTGCTATGGAATTCTGCAGTCTGGATATCCTGTGAAACACATCTTGACTGTGGACTGTTGGAACAAAATCCAGCCCTGACGTGGGCATCTCTGCCCTATTGTTACTGTTCACAAGCCCTGGAACAGGGGTTTTGGGGAGTTCCACAGGAAGGCTCCTGCATGGCCCCAGCTGCCAGGAGTTCCCTGCAATGGGCACCCAGCCAGCTCACGGAAAGTGCAAATATAACTGAAGTGAGTCAGCACATTTTCACATAGGCAGTCTAGGTACACGCACAGAGGTTTCATATCACCTTTTCCTCTGATTGCTCAACATTCCTGAATAGGATCAGCCACATGTTATTACCTTTGCTTAAAATGAGGAAACACTCAAGTCACATTGGCCATGTCAACGCCTAGTAAACAGAGACTCGAGAATCAGCCTGGCTGACAGGCTCTAAGACCAATCGCATGTATTGCTTTATTATTCCAATGGGATATGTTTTTTTCCAAAACTGCTGCATTATGCTTTTTTCTGTATATAAAAGTAATATTTGATTATGATAGTGAACTTGGAAAACACAGATTAAAAAGAAAGGAAGAGCAATCAGCAAAGAAAGTGATTCCACAATGGATAGTAACTGCTGGTGACAGGTGGGTGCATGGCCTTCCATACTGTGCCCTCTCCACATATATTAATACATTATGTGGTAGCCAGTGTGCGCTGCTAAAACAAAATACCATAGACGGAGAGGCTTAAACAACGGGTATTTCTTTCTCACAGTTCTGGAGGCTGGAAAGTCCAAAATCAAAGAGCTAGTAAATTTGCTTTTTGATGGGGAGCCCCTTCCAGCCATGCAGGTGGCCACCTTCTCCCTGGGTCCTCACATGGTGCATAGAGGAAGCTTGGTTTCTCCTCCTCTTGGGGTTCCACCCTCATGACTTCATCTAAACTTAATCACCTCCCCAAAGCCCGGTATCCTAATACCATCATACTATAGGCTAAGACATTGACATATGAAACTGAAGAGTACACACATATCCAGTCCATAATTGTTCTTAGTTTTGAACCAAAAAGGCCAAATCGTTTTATACACATGAGTCCATATATGAGTGATATAAATATGTGAATAGTTATATATGCAAAGATCATCATATGCATATATGCTCAAACATATCTATATATAAAATGAACTTGAAATTGATTTTGAAATTAAGTGATTCACTTTTGGCATTAACCAAGACTGAAGACTAAGTACAGAAAGAGAGTGAAAAGTACCAAATAAACTCCTGATTAAAAAAACAAAGAGTGGAGGACTTCCCTGGTAGTTCAGTGGCCAAGACTCTGCCCTCCCAGTTGCAGGAGGCCTGGGTTTGATCCCTGGTTGGGGAACTAGATCCCACATGCTGCAGCTAAGATCCAGTGTAGCCAAATAAATGAATTTTTTTTTTTTTTTAAGGAGAAGAACAAAGAGTGGGCAGTAAAGGACACAGGGCAAAGTTCTACCACCATGAAGAGTGAAACTGTCCTCCGTAATGAAATGTTCCTGGTCAAGAATGAGTGTTTGAAACAAAACAAGTGTTTGGTGAGGGGGGAGGGTGTAGCTAATAAGGTCTATCCCGTGTGCCCCATAGGCACTGATGAAACATAATCCAGAGTTGATGTTATTGTGATTTCAGCAGCATTTAGGACTCAGCTATAACATGTTCTGTAATCAGTGTATCCATAAATAACTTGTGCTTATATATAACCTCAGAATGACTTCTTGTTTCAGAGTGTGGAGGACATTCTTTATTTGGGGAGGTCAATACAATGAAACTGAGAACCTCTCAATCTTATATGCCAGCCAAAACAGTTTATTTCTGCAGACAGTTGTCAAATATGGCAGCTTAGGGCACAGTCCCCTGACGACCCAGGGCCAGAGTCAGAGATTTTTGCAGAGAGCAGTACTCCTGTGGACCAACACTCAGTCCACTGGCCTTGCTGGGTTCTGTTACATGAAATAGTGGTTTATCGTGTTTTTCCATCATACGATATGGAAAGGCTCAGAGAAACTTCTTTCTTTCGCCCACAAAACGAACCTCCAAACACCCAGCTCCCTATGTAAGAGGATGACAGAGAATGAGCTGGTTGGATGGCATCACGGACTCAATGGACATGAGTTTGAGCAAGCTCCAGGAGACGGTGAAGGACAGGGAAGCCTGGTGTGCTGCAGTCCACGGGGTCACAAAGAGTTGGACGTGAGCGACTAAACAACAACAACAATCTGTATTTCTCATATCTTGCTGCTCAAACTCAGAGACTTCAGTGCAGAGTAAAAACAGAGTGAGGACCTAGAACAGAAGCATCTATCAAAGTAGATTAGCATCTCTCACTGTTGTGATCTAACCTGGTTTGTTAGTTTTGGTCTTGCTTGGAAAGGAGAATGTTGAAAAGCTTTGTTTAAACCTACCGAACAAGAAAACCCAGCTAACACAAAGCAAAACCCCAAATGGCCAATTTCTTGTTCTGCTCATCCTTTTTGTAAGAAACGTTTGCCTGGGATATCATTTATGATCAATTCTAAGGCAGAAGTAGTGTCAAGTTCCCAAGGGGGGGCGGAAATAAGAGCAGTGTGTAAGTATAAATTCCTGAACAATGTAAGGAAAAACCACACACTGGTAACTTTGAGAACAGTAACTGCTTTGGGCCATGATTTTCATCAGTCATCATGAGCACTGACAAATGTCATGAAATAGTAAAATACATCCAAAATTGAATCTGAAATGAGAATTCATGATGGTAGGTGGCCCGAGGAAGCACACCCTGAACACCCAGAAGACTCATTACTCGGTCTGCGGTGTTCTGGGCTACTTTAGACATGTGACTGCCACCTACTGGTTTCCGTTTGCTTTACTTGGAGGGTCCAGGAATTCTGCAGCCTACCGTACCCACTGTTGAGGACAACAGCGTCATGCTCTGCTAATGATGACCTCAAGTTTGGTTTTTCTGTTCTCTTTTATTGCACATACCCTTAGTTCTGTTTGTAAAGCAATGCAAAGTCATCATTTATTTTTCTCTAACACGATTTTCCTTCACTGTTCCATGCCACTAGTTCAAGAGAGCTCAAGCACTCACCTGAAAAAACTGCCTCCTTATCCCAGATCTGCTCTATCCATATCTATCTCCTGGCATGGGATGCAAGGGTTACTTAAGAGAGAAGCTCTTGAAACACAGCTTGGTAAGAGCAGCTGAAGAGCTGAGAACAGTGGCATACTTATGACTTACTTAAAAAATTAATTTCTACTACTCAAAGTTAAAAAATAATAATGATGATAGCAGTTGTTTGTGGCAAACAGATATGGTTTTTAACATTTTGGGGATCCCCAGGTATCTCAAACAGTAAAGAGTTTGCCTGCAATGCGGGAGACCAGGGTTCAGTCTCTGAGTTGGGAAGATCCCCTGGAGAAGGAAATGGCAACCCACTCCAGTATTCTTGCCTGGAAAATCCCATGGATGGAGAAGCCTGGCAGGCTACAGGTCATGGGGTTGCAAAGAGTTGGACATGACTGCATGACTTCACTTTCACCTTAATATTTTTACTTAAGAATGGATAGTGTATGTCCTTATGCTATGGGGGAAAACAAGTCCACAGTACAGTTTAGTTGATACAAAATAAATATAAGGCTGCAAAATGACAAGGCAGTGGTGAAGAGAGGTGACATACGTTGAAATAAGAAATGTTTATCAAAGGTTTTGAAAGATTGTACCAAAGTCCACTCCTTCTAGCAAATTATGTGACTCTCTTTAACAGACTGTCATCAGTTTTGAGCATTAATAGCCAGACATTCATCTAGTAATGATTCAAATGTAGAATACGTGATTATGATATAAAAGGAGCTGTGAGACCATAGTACTTGGACCTGATCTTTCTTGGAGGGGAGGGAGAGTGATTCCAAAGGAAGTAATCGTAAATAAAAACATAAAAATGCTTTTTATATTAAGTTTTCATAAAGAAGTTATTTGCATTGGAAAAAATTAGAATACATTGAGAATCTCTAACTGTAGAGAAGTGAAAAAAATGATTAAATTTTTAATTATGAATATGTTGTAAAAGGTAAATCTTTGGTGACGTGAATAAGCTACAAGTGTCTGTTGTACATCAGAGGAAATAGAGGCAATGTTTTATAACTTTAAATAGAGTATAATCTAGAAAAATTTTGAATCAGTATGTTGTACACCTAAAACTAATATTGTAAATCAACTGCATTTCAATTTTCTAAAATACCTGATAATGTAGAAAATGTTAGAAACAAGCAATATGTACAGTTAATAGTTTGTGAAACAAACTTATCTCTACTTGGAAAAATATCTGAATACAACATATCAGGATATTTGAATGGTTTTATTTGGGGGTGGCATTTTGTTTACTGAGTATTTCTTTTAAATATGTTCTTATCCTCCTGCCTATGTCCAGATCAATTCACGAAAATAAAAAATAAACATCTTGCTATCAGGTTCTTAATGAAAGACAATGAGCAATGGAGGAGAACTCTCTAAAAGTATGACGAGTTATGTATATACTATGTATAAATATTAATAAATCTATAGAATGAATGGAATCTAAATATTATACAGCCCCGAAAAGGAGGAAATTGCTCAGTCATGTCTGACTCTTTGTGAACCCATAGCTCCTCTGTCCATGGAATTCTCCAGGCAAGAATACTGGAGTGGGTTGCCATTTCCTTCTCCAGGGGATCTTCCTGACCCAGGGATCAAACCTGTGTCTCCTTCATCACAGGCAGATTCCATACCATCTGAGCCACCAGGAAAGACACATTATACAGCCCTAGTGAAANTATATAATGATAACTTTGAATCTATTACTCCACTCAGTCTTCAAAACCCACATACTTATGTACAGTCACCCCTCGGTATCTGTGAATCCTTGTAGAAAAAAAATTTGTGGATGCTCAAGTTCCTTGCAGTTGGTGCTCTATACCCAAGAGTTCCATGTCTGAGGGTACAAAGGGCTGACTGTGCTACTTCTCCTAATTTAGAGATGAAGAACCTGGGGCATAGTGAGTTACCGTAGATTGCCTAAGGTCATGTGGTTTGAAGCAGCAGAGCAGGACGTGCTTCCTGGTTCCAGAAATCCAGAGCCGCCGCTTATAATCCCTGTGTTATGCTCTTTCCCCTTCTGTACTGAGAAGAGGCTGATTTCAGAGTTAGGGACAACTTATGTCTGGGGACTTGGGAAAATTCAATGGCTAAGAGAGATGATGGCAGAGGGTGTCTCAACAATTAAGGGCTGGAATAATCTGGAAACATCTATTTATCTTTCTTTCATTGATGTTGACTGCTTGCTGGGACCTAAGCTAGGCTCCCAACTGGTGCACCAACTGGTCTTGCGTGTGGGCTGGACTTCCTCACAGCATGGCCTGCTTAGACAATGTGGATTTTTTTTTTTTAATGGCAACTCATGGAGGAAGTGTTTTATGCAATTTCAGCCTAACCAGCAAGCTGCGTAGAAACAGCATCAATTTTCTGAAAGGTATGTTAGTATTAAAATTCTGATACTCTTTCCTTCAAAAAGGGTCACCTAACTTCCCTCCCTTGAGTGTGAGATATATTTAGTGATTCTCTTCTAATGAACAGAACGGTATAGAAGTGACTGTATGTGGTTTTTGAGATTAGGACGTAAAGGTGCTCTGCCTTCCTCTTTGCTTCCCCTTGGGTCACTTGCTTTGGAGGAAGGCAGCTACCGTGATACTCAAACAACCCTATGGAAGAAGCCACAGTGTATGAAACTGAGGCCTCCTACCAGCGGCCATGTAAGCGAACCATCTTGGAAGCATGTCCTCCAGCCCTAGTCAAATCTTTATATGACTGTAGCCCTGTTTGATATCTTAACTGTAACCTCATAAAAGTCCCTGAGACAAAAATCACCAGGTAAGCCACTCCCAAATTCCTGAGCCATAGAGACTGTGGGTGATAAATCTTAGCTATCTTAAGTCACTGATTTTGAGGGGTAATTTGTTGTGGAACAGTAGGTGACTGATACCGAACCTCAGAGTTCAGGTAGCATTAGTTGCTGCTATTCTATTGATGAAGAATCCAGATTTAAGGGGAGGGGATGCCAACTTAAGCACTCAGAAGGAAAAGGGTCAAAATATTTGCAGACATAGTTTAAATAGCACAGAGTGCTTAGTTTATATTATAACTGGGAGATGGCTACCAAATATCTAGAAATGAAAGCCCTTTGCAGCACATGTAACATTTGCAATTAAATCATTATTTGTATAATCTCTAGTTGGATTTCCATTATTGCACTTGACTGTGAGTTGCATCTGTTTTTTCATCCTTGTTCCCAGAGCTTGGCATGGTACTTAACAAATAGTACATGCTCATGAGGTATCTGTTGAACAAATGCAGAAAACTTCATGCGATCAGGGCATTATTAACATACATATCTGGCCCTGGAAGTTTTTTTTAATTGTTATCCCCAAATAAAATTTCTGAATAATGCTTGAAAACATATAACTCATTTTTTAACATTTGTATAGCATATGCTACTATTTATTACATTTTGACTGTATCGGTTTATGGCTTCTCAAAAAAACACCATGTGAAATAATTTTAGGACTTGCATGGGCGGATGAAGGTTTAAAATTTTTAATAGCCATGTGATTATTTTATTGCATGTTGAAAAGTGCAAAGTGCAAAGTACATAAATTAAAGGAAAATGTTAGGCAAAGAGGAGAATAAGCAGCATGCAGATACGGTAAAATTTACAAAAAATGTACCTGGGTGATTCAGGTTGGATAAATATCATAAGGCTGAACTTCTACAGTAAAGTAGTGGGAATTCCTAATAATGTACTTTCATAGCCTTAAGAAATTCCACAGAAATAACACCTGGAGAAACAGCATATATTGAAACTGTGTTAATGATTATCTTTCATGTTTTTCTTAAGAGTTATCTCCTTGTTACAAACCCCAAGGCCAGACCCAGAAGGGAGTATGACTGGGATCATGAAAGCATGGACCTTGGAACACGGGGTCAGCACCAGACATGAAGGTTACCTACATCACTTGTTTCCAAGACTAGCTCAGAAGGGAATGCCTTGGGGTAAACTGGTGAAGGAAATCTGGACGATCTCAGCGTAACCCATGACATTTAGAAGTAGGTGATTAACACAGCATGTGTCTTAAGAAAGAAAAGATCTGAGAAAGTCTTATAGCCTGCAATTAGGAATAAAAGCTGGACTCAGAGTAGACTCTGCACCTCAGTCCAATAGAGGCTGCAGGTCGCCTGACCCCATTGCCCCAGATTTCGTGTTCTGTCTTCATTCTTGTCGTTCACTCCCGGACCATTAGGGCAACACAGTAATGTAATCTGTGGTGGAGATCATATCATCTCTGCTTTACAGAAAGTAAAACTGCAGTTTAGATATTATAACACGATGCTTTTTTCACAATGCTAGAATGCTTCTTAGGAGAAAAGCTATGACCAACCTAGACAGCATATTAAAAAGCAGAGACATTACTTTGCTGACAAAGGTCTATCTAGTCAAAGCTATGGTTTTTCCAATAGTCATGTATGGATGTGAGAGGTGGACCATAAAGAAAGCTGAGTGCAGAAGAATTGATGCTTTTGAAGTGTGGTGTTGGAGAAGACTCTCGAGAGACGCTTGGACTGCAAGGAGTTCAAACCAGTCAATCCTAAAGGAAATCAACCATGAATATTCATTGGAAGGATTGATACTGAAGCTAAAGCTCCCATACTTTGACCACCTGATGTGAAGTGCCTGCTCATGAGAAAAGATCCTGATACTGGAAAAGATTGAGGGCAGGAGGACAAAGAATGAGATGGTTGGATGGCACCACCAATTCAATGGACGTGTGTTTGAGCAAGCTCCAGGAGGTGGTGAAGGAGAGGGAAGCCTGGTGTCCTGCAGTACATCGGGTCACAAAGAATCGAACATAACTGAGCGACTGAACAAGAATATTTGTAATTCGAGAAACCTGCTTTAAACATTGTCTTTCAGTTCCTCGTAAACACATAGACTGAAGGTTGTTCACAATTCCATTTGCTGACGTATTTTATCTTTATCCCACCTCAGCAAATTTGAAGACCTCACAGTTCTTAAATGATGACAGTAGAAGGGTTCAAGTCAGTGAGCAAGATCAGATTTGTGACTTACTGCTTCTTAAATCTCTGTTGCCACTTAGGCATCAACTAAACTCATTTTCTTATCCGAGCCTTGCAGTTCTGGTAAGTCTTAAACGAAAGAGGCAGGTGACTAGACCTAGAGGTCATTTCTTGAAAGCTGTTGACGGGAGAAGGTGTGCATTCATTTCCTATTGCTGCCGAAATAAATGTATTCACTTCAAACAACAATATGAATTTATTAAGTTACAGTCCTGTCTGTCAAAGGTCTTGATACAGCACGATCTTTTACGGAGAGTTTCACCAAGTTGAAATCAGGCTTTGGCAAGGATGTCATTCTTTCTGGAGGCTCTAGAAATGTATCTATTTCCAGTTTCACTTGATGACAGAATTCAATTCCATACAGTTTTAAGACTGAGGTTCCTATTTCCTCACTGGTTGTTGGCTGAAGTTGAATCTCAGCTTCTAGAATCTATGTGCATTCCTTGGCTTCCTTTATCTTCAAAGCCAGCAATGGTAGGTCATGTTCATTTGATGCTGTGACCTCCCTTTCTGTCTCATCTCTGCTTTCATTGGACAAAGTTCTCAACTTTTAAGGACTTGTGTGATTAGGTTGAGTGCACTCACATAATCCAAGATAATCTCCCCATATTAGAACCAGTAGTCTTAATTAAATCTATAAAGACCCTTGACAGCTGTAACTGGTTTGCTATTTTATTAAACAGTTTCCCTCATGGCTCAGAGGGTAAAGAATCTGCCTGCAATGCAGGAGACCCGGGTTCAGTCTCTGGGTCAGGAAAGTCCCCTGGAGAATGGAATGGTAATTCACTCTACTATTCTTGCCTGGAGAATTCTGTGGACAGAGGAGCCTGGTGGGCTACGGTGCCCATGGGGTCGCAAAGAGTTGGACATGACTGAATAACTAACACTTTGACTTTCACTTCAAAGACCCCTGATAGGTGTCGCTGGATTCAGTTCAGTTGCTCAGTTGTGTCCGACTCTTTGCGACCCCATGAATCAGCACACCAGGCCTCCCTGTCCATCAGCAACTCCCGGAGTTCACTCAAACTCACATCCATTGAGTCAGTGATGCCATCCATTATCTCATTCTCTGTCGGCCCCCCTTCTCCTCCTGCCCCCAATCCCTCCCAGCATCAGAGTCTTTTCCAATGAGTCAACTCTTTGCATGAGGTGGCCAAAGTACTGGAGTTTCAGCTTTAGCATCAGTCCTTCCAAAGAATACCCAGGACTGATCTCTTCAGAATGGACTGGCTGGATCTCCTTGCAGTCCAAGGGACTCTCAAGAGTCTTCTCCAACACCACACAGTTCAAAAGCATCAATTCTTCAGTGCTCAGCTTTCTTCACAGTCCAACTCTCACATCCATACATGATCACTAGAAAAACCATAGCCTTGACTAGACGGACCTTTGTTGGCAAAGTAATGTCTCTGCTTTTGAATATGCTATCTGCTGCTGCTAAGTCACTTCAGTCGTGTCCGACTGTGTGACCCCATAGATGGCAGCCCACCAGGCTCCCCGTCCCTGGGATACTCCAGGCTATAAGACTGGAGTGGGTTGCCATTTCCTTCTCCAATGCATGAAAGTGAAAAGTGAAAGTGGAAAGTAAAATTGAAGTCACTCAGTCGTGTCCAACCCTCAGCAACCCCACGGACTGCAGCCTTCCAGGCTCCTCCGAATATGCTATCTAGGTTGGTCATAACTTTCCTTTCAAGGAATAAGTGTCTTTTAATTTCATGGCTGCAATCACTATCTGCAGTGATTTTGGAGCTCCCCAAATAAAGTCTGACACTGTTTCCACTGTTTCCCCATCTATTTGCCATGAAGTGATGGGTAACTAGATTAGTATTTTATTAAACGGCAGGAGACAGGAGTCTTGGAAAAACATCTTTAAAATTCTGCCTACCACCTTGAACAGCAAGATACAGGTGCAACCTAGTTAACTTCTCCATACACACCAAAAATTAAAGCTGAACTAGGGAGGGATAATCAGAAAAGCTCTTCCTATTTACACAGGGGAAGGATGTTAGCCCATAGCAGTTACTGGTCCCTGAAGACTCCTGGGCAACTGTGGTTGGGTCTCCCCACTCTGGAAATAGGTAAAGTTTCTTATTTTGGTCCCAGTTCTGGGAGTAGTTTCCAAGTCTACTTTCCCACTTGGCTCTGGAAGGTGTTGCTTCCTCATCATTCCCCTTGCCCATTTCTGAGGAAGCCAAATATGCCCTTTTGGGTGGCGAAGCAGCTTTTGCTACTTGTTTCCTTGTTGCAGGATGTTGAGGGCCCAAGGTCTGCTTACCTTTCAAGTCATCACAGTCTCTTAGTCCAGGCTATAGCCTAGGGACTGCAGCCTGAAGACTTCACTGACATGCTGAAAAGCCTTTGTGTGTTTTTGTTGTGGGTTTTGGAATGCAGTGTTTTCTCTGTTTCACTCTATTTCATGCCACCTGCCAAAAGTCACACCCATAACTCTTTCAAGCTCCGTTTCTCTCTGCAGCTCTTTGCTGTTCCATTGCTCAGTCATGTCTGATTCTTTGCGACCCCATGGACTGTAGCATACCATCTGTCCTTCATCATTTCCCAAAGCTTGCTCAAACTCATGGCCTTTGAGTCGGGGATGCCATCCAACCATCTCATCCTCTGTGACCCCTTCTCCTCCTGCCCTCAATCTTTCCCAGCATCATGGTGTTTTCTGAGTCAGCTCTTCGCATCAGGTAGCCACAGTATTGGAATTTCAGTTTTAGCATCAGTCCTTCCAGTGAATATATGCAGGATAGATTTCCTTTAGGATGGACTGTTTTGATCTCCTTACAGTCCAAGGAACTCTCAAGAGTCTTCTCCAACACCACAGTTCAAAAGCATCAGTTCTTTGGGGCTTAGCCTTCTTTATGGACAAACTCTCACATCCATACATGACTATTGGAAAAACTATAGCTGTGACTACATGAATCTTTGCTGGCAAAGTAATATATATGTTACACATATGTTAGCTCTGCAGCTATAATTACTGCTAATTTGGGCTTTCCTGGGCTGTTGTGGGAACATGCCCGTAAGTTTTCCAGGAGTCCTTTTGTTTAGCAGTGTGAACTGTTTAGGTGGTCATCCTGCTTGAAGGCAGAGGGAAGACTCTTTGATCTCTCTAGTTTCTATCAAGGATGAAGACCTCAGGAAGGAGTTGCTGGAACCTGTCAAAGGGATGCTTTCCCTTTGCTGCTCTGCTCTCCTGCCATCAATAGAGACATAGAATCACAGTGATCACTTAGAGCTCCTTAAGAAGCCCAGGGAGGGTCCTGCTACATGCCGGCCATCAGCAACATACACCATCATCCTTTGTCATCAGATGAAACCCCTGAACCAGGCCCTGCCTTTTCTCCACTCTTCTAGGCTCTCACTTGCATTCCAAAAGCCTTGCTAACTGGCCTGGAAACCAAAGCGTGTGGGAGACCCCTGGAAGAAGACACCTGTTACCAAGTACATGCCTCAGCTACTGCCAACACCTGGAAAACAACCACAAAAACTAAAGCAAGTGTGTGAATCCAGGCAAGTGAGAGAAGCTGTGTCAGATCATCTCATGCTGGGAGTTCTTGAGTTCTCTGGGTCAAGGAGCCCCAGCAATTGTCTGTTATTATGCAAATCTGCCCAGTGTCTGCCACATGGTTAGCAAAAGCATGGTTCTCAGTGGCAGTCGATGCTGGCAGGCAGTCACTATATCTGAAAACTCTCTTCTGCTGGGGATGGCAAATACCTCCACAAATCACTTCATGCTGATCTCTACAATAAATCTATCAGTTAAAAATACAGGGTTAATTCCGAAGATTTGGGTTAACTCTTTCTAAATACCGTATCTATGATCTGGGTAGTTACTACTTGGTGAATGCAAATATATATCTATCTCTTTAGGGTGATTTAGGCTTTGGTTCCCAAACCAGGCATGTTACCCAAAAGTATGCATTGAGGGGAGGTCTGGCTGCTTCCCTCTCAAAAGCTAGTAAACAGGCCAGGTTGTGAAAAGGAAAGTTTGCTTTATTTCAGATGCCGGCAACTGGGGAGGAGGGTGGTGTACATCTGTTCAAAGGCTGACTCCCCTCCACTCCTGACAAGCAGGGGGTGAGAGTTTTTATAGACAAAGTGTGTGTGTGGGGGGGGTGGTTACATGTAGAAACAGTACACTCATCTTCCAATTATCATCAGTAGTCTGACTAGCATCATCTTGGTTGTTTTAAGTACAGTTAATCTTCAGTTCCAGGGTGCACTTGTTCCCATTTCTTTGCCGTCAATGCTCGGAATTGTGGCAGCTCCTGGGTACAGTCTGGGTCATCATGTCATTAACTTTTCCACCTGGGGGTTTAGTTCACAGGATATGGCTCAGAATATTATCTACAGCCCTTGAGAAAGAACCAGATGTCCTCAACTATGCTTAATGATTACATTATTATTATTTAGTCTCGTTAGACTGTTTTCCTTTGTTTCACCATTTCTCACTTCTCTGACTAAACTTATTCTTTGATTAAAGTTTTTTTTACAGGCAAAAAGCAGGCAGATGACATGGTGGGGGGTGGAGGGTGGCAAGGACTATATAGTCTGCCGTTTCAGGCAGAATAACATTTTAAAATTATATATTATCAGACACAGTGACAGAAGATTCTGATCTTGTAGTCTTTGATGGTGCCTAGAATCATGTGATTTAAAAAGGTCTTAGGCTGACTTTCCTGGTGGTCCAGTGGCTAAGACTCTGCAGGTTCAATCCCTGGCCAGGGATCTAGATCCCACAAGCCACAACTAAGACCCAGAGCAGCCAAATAAGTAAATGAATAATTATTTTTTTTTAAATAAATAAAACCTTTTAAGATCAGCTATACCCCAATAAAAAAATTTTTTTTTAAACTCACAAAGGAGAAATCAGATGAGTTTCAATAAATAACTGGAACTTTGTAAAAAAAAAAAGACAAAATTCTTAGGAATAATAGTTATGTACAGTTAGTTGCTGTAAGAAAGAATTCCTGTATTTCAATGGCTTTATGGTAGCTCAGCTGGTAAAGAATCTGCCTGCAAGGCAGGAGACCCTGGTTTGATTCCCGGGTCGGGAAGTACTCCTGGTGAAAGGATAGGCTACCCAATCCAGTATTCTTGGGCTTCACTGATGGCTCAGACAGTAAAGAATCTTCCTGTAATGTGGGAGATCTGGATTTGATTCCTGACTCTGGAAGATCTGGCAACCCACTCCAATTCACAATCTAGAAAGAAGACTATTTCAATGTAAACATGAATGAATTTAATTTTGCACTTTCCAAACAGAAATAATCTACTTTGTGGTTTTAGATTTTAAGCACAAATTGAAAACTCCAGTAGTCATGGGCAATAACAGCATTGAAGTAACCCAAACTGTGTTCCTTCTTCTTTACAAACATTACGTAGTCACGGTATATTTTGAATTAGTATTTAAACACAGGCATCTGTCATACTCCACAGTTTTGGAGAAATAAGCTATATCCTAAGATAGGTTCATCAGTTCTAAACTGTGAAAAATATATTCTTGAAACTAATATGTGTAGCTGAGTCTACATGTATTGGGTCTGACTGCAAACTTCAAGTTCTCTGAATTAACTTCCACGTAGAATATAGTGTTTCTCAAAGGGTTGGTTATGAAAAGCGTGTTCATTTGAAACTTCCATATGCATTATTAAAACTCAGCAATAATCACAGCAATAGTTCAGAACTTAGACTAACAAAAGAGTTCTTTTCTTTTCTCATTTAGACTTGCCAGGGAATATGTGTGTGTGCCAAGTTATTTCAGTCGTGTCTGACTCTTTGTGACCCCATGGATGGTAGCCCACCAGGCTCCTCTCTGCATGGGATTCTCCAGGCAAGAATACTAGAGTGCATTGCCATTCTCTCCTCCAGGGGATCTTCTTGACCCAAGGATCGAACCTGCATCACTACGTCTCCTGCATTGGCAGGCAGTTCTCTACCACTAGCACAACCTGGGAAGCCCAAGTGATATTGTGGAAGATCAGTTACAGGTGGGTTTCATGACTGTGTTTCCATTCTGTCCAAGTAAAGCCTGCACTTTACAGCTTGGGCTGACTGCTTCTACTGCCCTGCTCTTGGTATACTAGCCCATCTTCTCTGCTTTTATGTGCTTTCTCTACTTTGCAGTTTCCGCTTCTCATGGTTTCGGCTTCCTCGTAACTTAGGTGACACGAGATCCTTCCAGGTGGTCTTACCTTCCCACTTCAGCGCTTCTGTTTCCTTTTCCAATCTCCCAGAACTACCTAGTTCAAATTCCTGCAAGAGAAATCTTTATTTGGCCAATTCATCTTTTCCAGAGCAGACCATATCATGGGCTTTTGACTAGTCTGTGCATTGACACTATTGGGTCAGGGACTTCTGTTTGGTCCCTTAAAGAGGGTGGGGCCACCTGATTCAAATCATGGCTGCCTGGAAGGTGCTCGGAGCACTGCAGATTTGGGGTTTGGCATGTGCAATGCCAAGAAAGGTAAACACACATAAAAATACCAAAGGCAAGGTAAGCATTCTTTTAATAATGGTGGAGGAGCCCTGGATGAAGACTCAGGTGAATTGGGGGTTAAATCTCCTCTCTGGTAAGTCTGATATTTTCTCATCTTCAGTTTACATAGAGTGTAACAGTGTTTTCTTTAGGAGGAACATACAAGTAACAGAATTTTCAGTTATAGAAATGGCTGAAAGGAATAAGGGTTGACCCCTCACCCCCATAACAAGTCTAGCTGTGGGTGGCTGCTGGCACCAGTTCAGAGCCAGCCTCTCAGAGCCTCTTGGCTTTTCTCCTACGCTTCTTGCCTCATGTTGCACAATAGTTCTTGCAGCTACAGACATCCTGTCCCTTTCCAGGTACAGAGGAAGAGAAAGTGGTGATGGACTCACATCTGTGCCTCTTGTCAGGAAAAGCAAAATGCTTCCCAGAATCCCCGCCAATGTCTCATTGGCCAGGAAGGGTGCAGAGCCACCCCTGGCCGTGGTGGAGGCTAGGATGGGGGTGTTTGCCAGGGCTGGATGCATGGCCTCCCGGAACAGAACTCCACTAGCAGTAGCAAGGAGGGGGAGTCGGTATGAGGAAGGGGTGGGGTGGGGTGTGATTACAAAGAGGTTAATTTGATCTAATTCCTTACAGGATGGTTGTGAGTGTCAAGTATATGTGAAATATGCAATGGGGGCTTTTCAAAATGAATACTGGCAACTTCCCCACACGTTCATGCTATATTATATGCCTGATTTCTCAAAGACAGACCCCCCCCACCCCCCACCCTGCCGCTGCCACACCCTTTATCACCTTATCTGCCAAAGGAAACTGAACATGGCTTGACCTTACCCTCCAGCCTTGTCTCTCCCCGTCCTGCCTGCTGCTCACCTTGTTCCCATGACAGCACTAACTTCCCTCCAAGGGTTGTGAGTTCACTGTGACTTTTCTCACCCCAGACCTTTGCTTTTGTATTTTTTCTTCTTGTGGAATAGACTTCCTCCTTTCTGTTACCCTTTCAGAGAAATCCACCCTGACTCCCAATCTCTGTGAAAAAAAAAAAAAATCCCCCTTTTGTACTTTCCAAGCACCAAGCCGACTCTTCATTCAAGTATAGTCTATAGACTCTTCATTCCGTTGATCTGTTTAATGGTGTAACATTTAAAGGAATGGGTGCTAGAGCCCAACTGACCTCAGCTAACCTCTTCCTAGCTGTGTGGTCCTGGGGCAGATTCCTTTGCCTCTATTTTTCTCCTATGTAAAATGGCGATATGAGATTGTGAGGTGGATTAAATGTATTAAGTGGTAAGAACAGTCTGTGCATAAATGGGCACTTAATACATGAGAGTTAAACAAATCAAAGAAATAACATGCATTTCCTCCCCGCATCTGATACTCTCAGAAGACAGTGCCTTACTCTGCTCTTTCACTGCAGCAGCTGGCACAGTGCTGGGCCAAGTCATCACTGTTGTCATTTCATGGCTCTTTTATACCAAGTGGGTCTGAAGCATTTGTTGACTGAATACGTCAGTGAATAACCAAGTGACATTCTGCATGGGGGAGAAGGTCAAAGTGGCTCAGCAGCGTCCAACTCTTTGGATCCCATGAACCGCAGCCGGCCAGGCTCCTCTGTCCATGGAATTCTCCAGGCAAAACTACTGGAGTGGTAGCCATTCCCTTCTCCAGAAAGAACCAACAAGCAGAAGTCTCTGGCTGAGTGGGGAGCTGAAATCTGAACCCGCTCGTGGGGTCTGTTAGAACCGAGTTGGCCGTGACAAAGCGTGGGTCCTGCATGACCCCATCTCCCAGCACGTCCTCCTCTGCTTCCCAGCCAAGAGACGCAAGGATCGCCGCTTCCGGGTGGACGGTCTGGTCTCAGGCCACCCAGGAAAAGGAAGCGAGCCTCTGTCTGCGTGAGGACCTCAGTGCATGCACCCACGCACTTGTGACTCCTCGGCTCTGCTGAGGTGGTGTCCCACTCGCTGACCTGGCCACCCTGGCAACAGCTGCTTTCCCCAGCCAGCCTTGAGCTCTGGCCCTGGCCACCCCTCTGGGCTGTTCTGACTCTCTCTGAAGAGGATTTTTTCCAAACCCCAAAGTGCGGCACTTTATGGGCCAGCTGCACTGCGTTCCCCTTTCAGAGGCAACCGAGGCTGTTAAATCACAGGAAAAGCCCGTCCAAGTTGCTCTGCGGGGACTCAGTCCGGTAACTGGCTGCTTTCCTCACTCTCCTCCAGCGCCGGGTCTCAGAGGAGCCGTTAGAAACCCAGCAAAGGAGACCTAGGTCACCCCGGCTGCCTTCCAGGGCCTGATACTTGCCCACCCCTGAAGCCTTTGTTGAGCCCTGGCCATTTCCCATGGCCTCTGGGCCCCGAGCACGCAGGTTACCGTGCAGCCCCTGTCCTCTGTGTACCACTTGCTTTTCTGTTTCTGTTTGGTGAATGCTTTCAGGGCTTCTCCCTTTCCTGCTCCACCCCAGCTGGAAGCCTCTTTATTAGCAGTTTGTTTGCAAGCTCATGGTGGTCTGTGAACTTGTCTGAAATTTCCTGGAAGGGGAACAACTGCTGCAGCCAGAATGTGAACCCCAGAGGAACATTCTGGCAGTCTCTTTTCAGACAATGCTCATCCATGCTCTCTGGCCATCTGTCCTTCCTTCACCCTACACGCCACACACCTTGAGAACATTCCAGCCCTCCGTTAAAAGTCTTCCAGAGATCCTGACAAGGGAGAGATTTCTTCCCCTAAAAATGTGCAGCATGTGATGGTGTCTCTTATGTGAGGGGTGTTGCCTTCCATGAGGTTCCTTAAGGAGAAATTGAGGAATAATTCCAGGTCAGCCACTTAGAAGCTTTCTAAAACAATTGTACTGAAGTATAGTTGATTTACAACGTGGTGTTTAATTTCTACTGTCCAGCAAATTGATTCAGTTATACAGATGCACATTCTTTTTCATATTCTTCCCCATTATAATGTATCATGAGTACATCATTTATCCTGAGTACATCATGAGAAATGCTGGGCTGGATGAAGCACAAGCTGGAATCAAGATTCCTGGGAGAAATATCAATAATCTCAGATATGCAGACGACACCACCCTTATGGCAGAAAGCAAAGAGGAGCTTGATAAAGGTGAAAGAGCAGAGTGAAAATACTGACTTAAAATTTAACATTAANCATCATGAGAAATGCTGGGCTGGATGAAGCACAAGCTGGAATCAAGATTCCTGGGAGAAATATCAATAATCTCAGATATGCAGACGACACCACCCTTATGGCAGAAAGCAAAGAGGAGCTTGATAAAGGTGAAAGAGCAGAGTGAAAATACTGACTTAAAATTTAACATTAAAAAAACTAAGATCACGGCATCCAGTCCCATCACTTCAAGGCAAATAGATGGGGAAACAATGGAAACTGTGACAGACTTTATTTTCTTGGGCTCCAAAATCACTGCAGATGGTGACTGTAGCCATGAAATTAAAANCTTGATAAAGGTGAAAGAGCAGAGTGAAAATACTGACTTAAAATTTAACATTAAAAAAACTAAGATCACGGCATCCAGTCCCATCACTTCAAGGCAAATAGATGGGGAAACAATGGAAACTGTGACAGACTTTATTTTCTTGGGCTCCAAAATCACTGCAGATGGTGACTGTAGCCATGAAATTAAAAGATGTTTGCTCCTTGGAAGAAAAGCTATGACCAACCTAGACAGCAAAATAAAAAGCAGAGACATTACATTGCCGACAAATGTCTGTCTGCTCAAAGCTATTGTTTTTCCAGTAGTCATGTATGGATGTGAGAGGTGGACCATAAAGAAGGCTGAGCACCGAATAATTGATGCTTTTGTGATTAGGAGAAGACTCTTGAGAGTCACTTGGACTGCAAGGAGTTCAAACCAGTCAATTCTAAAGGAAATCAACTGAATATTCATTGCTGAATATTGCTGAACATTCATTGATGGGACTGAAGCTGAAGTTCCAATTATTTGGCCACCTAATGTGAAGAGCCAACTCATTAGAAAAGACCCTGATGCTGGGAAAGATTGAAGGCAGGAGAAGAAGGGGCAACAGAAGACATTGGATGGCATCACCGACTCAATGGACATGAGTTTGAGCAAGCTCCGGGAGGTGGTGAAAGACAGGAAAGCCTGGTGTGCTGCCATCCATGGGGTTACAAAGAGTCCTACACCACTGAGCAACTGAACAACAGCAAACTGATTCAGTTATACAGATATACATTCTTTTTCATATGCTTTCCCATTATGATTCATCACAGGTTACTGAATATATAGCTCCCTGTGCTATACAGAGGACCTTGTTTTTATTCATCCTTTATATGATAGTTTGCATCTGCTAATACTAAACTTCCAATCCTTCCCTCTCCCAGTCCCTCCCTCATGGTAACCATAAGTCTGTTTATGCCTGTGGGCATGTTTTCGTTTCGTAGGTATGTTCATTTGTGTTGTATTTTAGATTCCACTTGTCAGTTCAGTTCAGTTGCTCAGTTGTGTCCAACTCTTTGTGACCCCATGGACTGCAGCACGCCAGGCTTCCCTGTCCATCACCAACTCCTGGAGTTTACTCACTCATGTCCATAGAGTTGGTGATGCCATCCAACCATCTCATCCTCTGTTGTCTCCTTCTCCTCCTGCNTTTTTTTTTTTTTGAGGTGGGTGGTGGGGTGGTGGTGGTGATCTTCTAAGAAGAAAGAGGTAGTTACATATTTGCTCTGTCACTTAAATAATAATAAATGTGTAGATAATAATAGCATTACTATAAAGTAAAAGCATTAATCACTCAGTCATGTCTGATTTTTTGCAACCCCATGGACTATAACCCACCAAGCTCCTCTGTCCATGGAATTCTCTCATGCAAGAATACTGGAGTGGGTTGCCATTTCCTTCTCCAGGGACCTTTCTGACCCAGGGATCAAACCAAGGTCTCCTGAATTGCAGGCAGACTTTTTACCATCCGAACCACCAGGGAAGTCCAACATTACTATATTATTATATAACAAATTACATTACATGATGTTGTATATAATAAATACAATAAATTGTATCAGCATAATAATAAAGAATAATAAAAACTTAAGAATATGGAGGATTAACATAAGACTGTCAACGTTTTATTTGATCACACAAGGATATTTGAAAAGCTACTCTTTACTATTATCATCTTTTCATTTTCCTTTAACACCTTAACTAATTGCAAAGTACATGCATTCAGAAAAAAGGACAACCCTCCTTATAAGAGAATTAGTATATGATGTACATTTTAATATTTATGTTTATGGGAAACATTAATGTTTGGATAAGCAGAAAAATTGCAACTTAAAATCAGATTTTTACACAATTTTCCTTTAAGTGGCCTGTCAAGGATGCGAGCGTATAAACTGTAAAGGAACAAGAATCTTTATGTTTAGGAAGAAAGTCATCTCTTCCCAAGCAAAGTAATCATTACCGCTTTAAAGTCATGGTGCTTATTAGGCGCAGCTTCCTGTTTCATACTTCCTTAGCTTAACACACTTAACCTTCAAAATCCCCTCTGGCTCAAATCATTTCGGACTTTCAGCTCTGTCGCCACCCTGGATAAACTCCGTTGTTTATTTACAGGAAAGCGTCTAACAGAGTTGGGGGGCTTCCCGGAGGTAGGGGAAGGGCTTTGCGAAAGAATGAAATTCCCACCGACTTTTGTTTCTGCATCTTCCTGCCGCTGCTCACTGGTCTGCGGAGATTGCAGGGACTTGAGGCGCCCCCGCAGACTCTCAACGCTTTGCCCCTGGATCCTGTCACCAGAGAGCTGCAGGGGGTTGTGTCCCTTCCCTCTCCAGCACTTAGCAGCTCCTCAGTAAGTGTTTGTGGACTAAGAAATGAATGGCTCATACGAGGCCCACCACAAAAGGACCCACACCCAGGGGGCTGGGGGGGGTGCACGTGCTGACATGCTCCGATGACATCCCACGCAGGGCCCAGCCCAGGTTCTCTAAGGGCCACGTCTCCAGCTCCAGGGCAGGGATTCTGTTAGGAAACACAGAGCTTCCAGAGGGCGGACACCAAGACGAGTGCAGTTTAGCATTCTTTCTTCTTTTCAGGAAAAAAAAAAAAAAAAAAAATGAGCAGTCATTTAGAAAGCCAAGGAGAAGGTCTGGGAGGGGCCCATGGCAGAATGGCCATCAAAGACACGACAGTTCTGTGAAAACCCCAGGGGCTCCATTGTGCCCTGGAGTGGAGGGGAAGGTCTCTTCCCACTCACATTCAGAATCCAGAGAAAGCAAACCTGCATTCCCTGGAGGGCCTATGGCTGCCCCTCTAATCACCAGCCCATCAGGTAGGCACCAATGGGCTGTAAACAGTCTGTGACTGGGAGCACAAACATGAACTCTCCTCTGGGACCAGAAGCCAGGCTCCTTGGAACACCTCCCAGAAGCCCAGGAGGCTTATGGGGAGCCAGCCCACCCTGCCACTGGCTTCTCTGCTCTCTGCTGCTTTTGTTCCCAGCTTCATTCACTGGCCTCTCCTTTCGCCCACTTGGAATCAGACCCCAAGAAGATCCTTATCAGATTAGCCCACACCCATTGCTGACAGCAGGGACCTAGAAATGGGGCTATGAAGGCTGGACTTTGGTGCTGGCCCTGCCTCTTGCTGTGTCATGATGGGCCAGCCACTAAAACTCCTTGAATATTAAGTTTCCTCAAATACAAAAGATGATGTACGCTGGTACCCGGCTCTTGCTCTGAAAGGAAGCTGGAGCCTAAAGAAGGCAGTGCAGCTAGCTAGCATTGGAATTGCAATTAGCAATGGGGTTAACTAGGGCTGATCTCACCTCCCCTCTCAGATGAACTTACCTCAATAACCAGTAATCAAAAAGGGATGTGCAGGAGGGAAAAAAGGAAAGGAAGGATAAAAAAGCAAAGGAGTACCTTTCCAGGGTACTTTAAATAGTTTCAGCTACTATAAAAAGCTGCTATATGTTTTCAGCTGCTATAAAAATGACATAACCCATAAAAGACTAGAAAAACGACGTCTAAGATGTTAAGGAATGAAGGTTATCCCTAAAGTGAGAGGGTTATAATTTTTCCTTTCTGCTTCAATAATAATAATAAATACATTGTAAGATGGTATGCTCTCCCTAGTTCTTCTGCCTGTCCCCCAATTTTCCCAGAGCCAGGTGTGTACACCAGACTTAGGCAGCTTGGGGGCCAAGGAGGAGGTGTCCTGGGTCCTTGATTTCTTAGGCAGGCAGGGCAGGAGGAGGATTCCAAGACGAGAAGAAGAAAGGCTGGAAAGTGACGGCAACAAGAGCTCAGCCTGGCAGGGAGAGGGGCGAGGAGGATCTCTGGACGCAGGTGCTCTCCTCCCAGGGTGATCTTGAGGAGTTCAGGTAAGGAGTGGAAGGAGAGGAGAAAGGGTCCACTGGTAATACCTGAATAGGGTGCCAGTGTAACCAAAAATGAGGGTCCAGCTGCTCATAAGCCATTAAAGAGGCCAGGTTGGTGGAAAGGTGAAAAGTGAAGGTGAAAGTTGCTCAGTCTTGTCCGACTCTTTGCGGCCCCATGGAATAAATAGTCCATGGAGTTCTCCAGGCCAGAATACTGGAGTGGGTAGCCTTTCCCTTCTCCAGGGGATCTTCCCGACCCAGGGATCAAACCCAGGTATCTTGCATTCCAAGTGAATTCTTTACCAGCTGAGCTGCAAGGGAAGCTGGTGGAAAGGTAAATTTGCTTTATTTTGGATGCCAGCAACCAGGGTTGGCAAGGGGGGTAGGAGGAGGGAGGGGAAGGAGGGGTATGGAAGAAATCTATCCAAAGGCTGACTCCCCTCCACTGCCAATCAGTGGGAAAGAACTTTTATAGACAGAGGGAGGGGCTATATGCAGAAACAGTACAGTCAGCTCTGACGGTCTTCTTGAAATTGGTCATCTTGAAAGATGGCTGGTCAGACCACCATCTTGAAATTGGACTGACCAGCATCATCTTTCGGAGAAGGCAATGGCAACCCACTCTGCTACTCTTGCCTGGAAAATCCAATGGATGGAGGGGCCTGGAAGGCTGCAGTCCATGGGGTCACTAAGAGTTGGACACGACTGAGCGATTTCACTTTCATTTTTCACTTTCATGCATTGGAGAAGGAAATGGCAACCTGCTCCAGTGTTCTTGCCTGGAGAATCCCAGGGACAGGGGAGCCTGGTGGGCTGCTGTCTATGGGGTCGCACAGAGTCAGACATGACTGAAGTGACTTGGCAGCAGCAGCAGCAACATCTTTATTATGTTAATGTTAAAGTACAGTTAGTTAATCTTCAGTTCCAGGGCTGATTTGTTTCCATTTCTTTGAGGCCAGTTCTCAAAATTGTGGCAGCTTACGTCATGGCTGTGACAAACCTAGACAGCATATTAAAAAGCAGAGACATNGGCAGCAGCAGCAGCAACATCTTTATTATGTTAATGTTAAAGTACAGTTAGTTAATCTTCAGTTCCAGGGCTGATTTGTTTCCATTTCTTTGAGGCCAGTTCTCAAAATTGCGGCAGCTTACGTCATGGCTGTGACAAACCTAGACAGCATATTAAAAAGCAGAGACATCACTTTGCCATCAAGGGTCCATATAGTCAAAGTTATTTTTTTTTCCAGTAGTTACCTATGGATGTAAGAGTTGGAACATAAAGAAGGCTGAATGCCAAAGAATTGCTGCTTTTGAATTGTGGTACTGGAGAAGACTCTTGAGAGTCCCTTGGACTGTAAGGAGATCAAACCAGGAAATCAACACTGAAGGACTGATGCTAAAGCTGAAGCTCCAATACTTTGGTTACCTGATGCAAAGAGTTGACTCATTGGAAAAGACCTTGATGCTGGGAAAGACTGAGTGCAGGAGGAGAAGGGAACTTCAGAGGATGAGATGGATGGATGGCATCACCAACTCAATGGACATGAGTTTGAGCAAGCTCCGGGAGATGGTGAAGGACAGGGAAGCCTGGCATGCTGCAGTCCATGGGGTTGCAAAGAGTCATACATGACTGAGCAACTGAAGAGCAACAACGTCATGGCTCTGATCTGGTCATCATGTAATTAANTCCAGGCAAGAATACTGGAGTGGGTTGCCATTTCCTTCTCCATGTATTGGGGTGTAGTCAATTAACAAATAATGTTGTGGTAGTTTCAGGTGAACAGTGAAGGGACTCAGCCATACGTATATGTGTATCCATTCTCCCCCAACTCCCCTCCCATTCAGGCTGTCATTGAGTAGAGTTCCAGGAGGTCCCTGTTGGTTATCCATTTTAAATATAGCAGTGTCTACATGTTCATCTCAAACTCCCTAACTATCCCTTTCCTCCATCCTTCCCCCTGGCAACCATAAGTTCATTCGCTAACAGTGTTACTTTAGATCAGAAATGTGATGGATGGAAATTCCCTGGCAGTCCAGCGTCTAGGACTCAGTGCTCTCACTGCCAAGTGCCAGGATTCAATCCCTGGTTGGGGAACTAAGACCTCACAAGCCCAGTAAGGTCCCAGTAAGGTCCTCCCCAGAACGAAAGAAATTTGATGAGCAATGTATGTCAAAGGAGCAACTGATAGACAAGACCCCATCCCCCGGGGCATAACCACTGCTTCTTAAAAAGATACCCCTGAGCCCAGTGACTTGAAGGCTTTTCTCTGGAGGACCCACTCCAAGCTGTTACAGGTGGGGCTGCTGGAGGCTCCCTAGGAGCAGAGAGTGAACCCGCTCATGCCTGTCCTGGGACCCGCCTCAGACCAGAGAGCCCTACTCCTGCTAAGACCTCCTTCCCAGACTTCTTGAAGCAGCTGGTTACCCCCTTTCCTGTTCTCCCTACTTGAACAGACCTGTGTTGTGTAATAAATGTATACAATATACTGAGTAATTGGTGACCTGGATATTGGCCATGTTTTATGCGTCTCCAGCCCTGTGATTCTCACCTGGTCTTACTGCTGGGCCCTGTGACCTATAAGGGTGCCAAGACAAAGAAAGAATTCCTGTATCCCATCTGCCTTCAATGTAAGAGCCCATTAGGAGCAATTGTGTTTTGTCCTTTTGACTACAAACAGCAGGTGGTTATCAAAGGGGCAAAACAATTTTCCTCACAAAGACAAGAGATGACAGTGTAGGAAGCAGGTGGTTTTCCTGAAACTCAATCAGGCAGGGTAAGAACTACCCTTAGGTCACATTAGCCCTAAAAGGAGGAAGACGCAGACATTGCTTCAAGATGCACAATCAATACAAGTATTTCCCTTGGAAGAAAACCTACGACAAACCTAGACAGTGTATTAAAAAGCAGAGACATCACTTTGCTGACGAAGGTCCATACAGTCAAAGCTGTGGTTTTTCCAGTAGTCATGTATGGATGTGAGTTGGACAGCCCGAGTCCTAACATGGCTCCTTAACTAGGACAAAATAACACAGCCTATGTGTCAGTTTCCTCATGTATGAAATGAGGAGGAGCCGAGGAATTAACTCACATAAGAGGCTTAGAAAAGTGCCTGGAGAAGAGAGCAATTAGTAAATATTAGTTTAACTGTTATGTGAAGAAGGCTGGATTGGCAAGGGTAATGAAGAAAGCACTTTATCTTTCTAACTGTCCTTACAGGGCCACCCCGGAGATTCATACTTCGCTGCCCCCATGCTTCCCTTCCCTCCATCAAATCTGATGGAGATTGGATCTTACTTTACAATATTGTATGGGTTTTGCCGCCACAGGTGTACACTTTGTTCCAAGATTGGAGAAGGAGCTGGGTTCAGGAAAAAGAGGCGTTCCAGCAGCCTGGACATGATTGCCATCTAGTGATTAGACAGGATAACAGCATTTGCCCACAGACCTGAGGCTCAGTACTCTTTGTTTTGCTCTTTTCTGGAGAAATTCAAAATAGTAGAAATACACCACATAAAATAACAAAGCTGAGAAAGATAGCCTACTCCAAAACAGAATTTCCCAAAGGGCTGTGCTGTGCAGTGTGCTCAGTGGTGTTTGACTCTTTGTGACCCTTTGGACGGTAGCCTTCCAGGCTTCTCTGTCCATGGGATTTTTCAGGCAAGCATACTGGAGTAGGCTGCACATTTTCCTCCAGGGGATCTTCCCGACCCAGTGGTGGAACCTGAGTATCCCATGTCTCCTGCATTACAGGCAGATTCTTTACCGTTGAGCTACTGGGGAGGCCCTCTAAAAAGGGCTGGAACTGGGTAATTAGGTAGCATAGTTCTAATGTCTCCCAGCCCCTCTAGAAATAAGAAGTACGTAATGTGTAAGTAGGTTTATAGACTAAGGAATGACTTTAAACAAAATCATCACAATTAACAAACAATTCACCAACCCCAACTGCCAGATTAGAATTGCAATAACTTTATTGAGAGTGGGCAGTGATATCTTGTATAATAAATACTGTGTTAAAAGTTCATGCTTATGTTCTGGCATCCCCCAATATCTATTTTCCACTTTTTAAGAAGTCTGTCCCCTAATTCCTAGCTGTCACATGGGATAAAGATCTAATTTCCCAGCCTATGACTCAGTTCTGCCCTTATCCACAACTTGTTCTGACTAGCGGGAATATGAGTGTGATGGCTGGAGTTCAAGGAATCACTTTTGAACCAAGAGGCAGAAGAATTTGTTGAAGTTGGCAGAACAATCACGATACAAGTTTCCTGAGTCTTTGATAGTTGCTAAGCTGCCATGCCAAGCCCAGATTATCTCCAGACCTACTTTATATGAAAGAAATAAATTTAGATTTTGTTTAACATGACAGTTGACACCTAGAAATGACTTTTTGAATGTCACAGAAAGTAAATTATTAGTAACAGTCTATTGGAAGTGGTAAAGAAAAGGGCAGTGAGGACTCAGATACTGTAAACTGAGAACATGGGGATCTTTATTTTGCAGCAGCAAGACATTTAGTTAAATCATTACCCTCTGCACTCTGAAAGACTGTGTGCTATAGTGCTAACTGAGGTTCTTCCATTAAGAATTCTCTGACAGATCTTGGAAGCCAGCTCATGTCAGAAATCAGCTGAAGGAAGTTGCCTTTCTACCCAAGTATCTCTGCCTTCAGAGGTTACAAGGTAGTCTTCCATTCACTAAGCCATTTTGAACTGGTTTCAAAGTACAGAAACCGTTGTCAAAGACCAAGGTAATGAGACTTTAAATATAATGGAATATAATGGCAAGTTGATACTGAAATTCATGTGGAAAAATAAATGTGCAAGAGTGGGCAGAAAACACTGTAAAAGAAATGCTATAGGGGAGTGTCTACCAGACCTTAAAAAATCCAATACAGCTCAAAGCAGTGTGGCACTAATGCATTGCAAAGACAGACCAACAGTATAGGATGGAAAGTCCAGAAACAGACCCAAATGCATATGGAAATTTACTAAATGATAGAAGTGGTATCAAAAGTCACTGAAGCAATGATGACACTTTGCCTTGATTGTCTTAATCTGTAAAGTGGGCATGATTGAGTTATTTAATAGAAAGAGAACCAAATGAGGGCCATTGCAACTTCACTACCTATGCTTTTGAGTCAGACCCTTTGAACCCTCTGATCCTTCCTCCCATCGACTGTGAATAATAATCATATCCATCACCATCTGGCCCAGGGGAACTGGTGGCATCAAAATAGAAAACTTTTGTAAGATTGAGAGTAGTTACAGAAAAGTAAGGAATGCCGAAGAAGCTGAAGCTGAATGGTTCTGTGATGACCTACAAGACCTTCTACAACTAACACCCCCAAAAATGTCCTTTTCACCACAGAGTACTGATGCAAAAGTAGGAAGTCAAAAGATACCTGGAGTAACAGGCAAGTTTGGCCCTGGAGTGCAAATGAAGCAGGGCAAACTCTAACAGAGTTGTGCCAAGAGAATGCACTTAGCATAGCAAACTCCCTCTTCCAACAAACAAGAGACGACTCTACACATGGACATCACCAGATGGTCAACACCGAAACCAGATTGATTATATTCTTTGCAGCCAAAGATGGAGAAACTCTATACAGTTGGCAACTGTATAGAGATCTGTATAGGAGATCATGAATTCCTTATTGCCAAATTCAGACTTAAACTGAAGACAGTAGGAAAAACCCACTAGACCATTCAGGTATGACCTAAATCAAATCCCTTACAATTATACAATGGAAATGACAAATAGATTCACGGGATTAGATCTGATAGAGTGCCTGAAGAACTACAGAGAGAGGTTTGTGACATTGTACAGGAGGCAGTGATGAAGACCATCCCCAAGAAAAAGAAATGCAAAAAGGCAAAATGGTTGTTTGAAGAGGGCTAATAAATAGCTGAGAGAAGAAGAGAAGCAAAAGGCAAAGGAGAAAAGGAAAGATATACTCATTTTAATACAAAGTTCCAAAGAATAGCAAGGAGAGATAAGAAAGCCTTCCTAAATGATCAATGCAAAGAAGTAGAGGAAAACAATAGAATGGGAAAGACTAGAGATCTCCTCAAGAAAATTAGAGGTACCAAGGGAACACTTCATGGAAAGATGGGTACAATAAAGGACAGAAATGGTATGGACCTAATAGAAGCAGAAAATACTAAGAGGTGGAAGGATACACAGAAGAACTACACAAAGGAAGTCTTAAAGACCCAGATAACCACAGTGGTGTGAGCACTCACTGAGAGCCAGACATTCTGGAATCTAAAGTCAAGTGGACCTTAGGAAGGATCACTAAGAACAGAGCTAGTGGAGATAATGGAATTCCAGCTGAGCTATTTCAAGTCCTAAAAGAAGATCCTGCTAAANCCAGATAACCACAGTGGTGTGAGCACTCACTGAGAGCCAGACATTCTGGAGTCTAAAGTCAAGTGGACCTTAGGAAGGATCACTAAGAACAGAGCTAGTGGAGATAATGGAATTCCAGCTGAGCTATTTCAAGTCCTAAAAGATGATCCTGCTAAAGTGCTGCACTCAATATGTCAGCAAATTTGGGAAACTCAGCAGTGGCCACAGGACTGGAAAAGGTCAGTTTTCATTCCAGTCCCAAAGAAAGGCAATGACAAAGAATGTTTAAACCATCCCACAATTGCACTCATCTCACACACTAGCAAAGTAATGCTCAAAATTCTCCAAGCCAGGCTTCAACAGTACATGAACTGAGAACTTCCAGATGTTCAAGCTGGATTTGGAAAAGGCAGAGGAACCAGAGTCAAATTGCCAACATCTGCTGGATCATTGAAAAAGCAAGAGGGTTCCAGAAAAACATCTACTTCTGCTTTATTGACTATGCCAAAGCCTTTACTGTGTGGATAACACCAAACTGGAAAATTCTGAAAGAGATGGCAATTCCAGACCATCTTACCTGCCTTCTGAGAAATCTGTGTGAAGGTCAAGAAGCAACAGCTAAAACAGGACAGGGAACAGCAGATGGGTTCCAAACTGGGAAAGAAGTACGTCAAGACTGTATAGTCACCCTGCTTATTTAACTTAAATGCAGAGTACATCATGTGAAATGCTGGGCTGGATGAAGCACAAACTCAAATCAAGATTCCCATGAGAATTATCAGTAACCTCAGATATGCAGATGACACCACTCTTTCGACAGAAAGCAAAGAGGAACTGAGGAGCCTCTTGATGAAAGTGAAAGAGGAGGGTGAAAAAGCTGGCTTAAAGATCAACATTCAAAAAACTAAGATTGTGGCATCCGGTCCCATCACTTCATGGCAAATAGATGGGGAAACGATGGAAACAGTGACAGATTTATTTTCTTGGGCTCCAAAATCACTGCAGATGGTGACTGCCGCTATGAAATTAAAAGATGCTTGCTCTTTGGAAGAAAAGCTATGACCAACCTAGACAGCATATTAAAAAGCAGAGCCATTACTTTGCCAACAAATGTCTGTCTGCTCAAAGCTATTGTTTTTCCAGTAGTCATGTATGGTTGTGAGAGGTGGACCATAAAGAAAGCTGAGTGTTGAAGAATTGATTCTTTTGGACTGTGGTGTTGGAGAAGACTCTTGAGAGTTCCTTAGACTGCAAGGAGATCCAACTAGTCAGTTCTAAAGGGAATGAACCCTGAATATTCATTGGAAGGATTGATGCTGAAGCCGAAGCTCCAGTACTTTGGCCACCTGATGTGAAGAACTGACTCACTGGAAAAGACCTTGATGCTGGAAAAGATTGAAGGCAGGAGAAGGGGATGATAGAGGATGAAATGGTTGGATGGCATCACTGACTTGATGGACATAAGTTTGAGCAATCTCTTGGAGTTGGTGATGGACAGGGAAGCCTGGTATGCTGTAGTCCGTGGGGTCACAAAGAGTCAAACATGACTGAGTGACTGAATTGAACTGAACTAAGAAAGTTCACCTTAAAAAGAATCTATGTGAACCTTAAGTGTGTTGTTGGTTTTTCTTCTAGGGCTTCAATGATGTCTCCCAAGCTACCCAGGGTAGAATTTGCTAGGCAAATGGGAAATGGGAAATCACATGAATGTTACTGAATCGAAAAATACAGATTGGAATATTTTCTTACCTTTTCTTCTATTTAGTCATTCATTTTTTTAAAATTAGAGTTCAGGTCCTTTGGATCAGTAAGTAGTTGAAAACCAAAGAACACATCTGCAAAGCATCCTCTGGGTGAGAGTCAGCTGTTGGTTTCCAACAGTGCAGGGCCTGGGGTCTCGTTAGGTTACAACAAAATTTTTACAAGTGAGTCTTTACTCTTTTAAACCTTTAGCTCTAGTTGAGACAAGGTGCTCATTTCAGCAGGAATTTGGCTGAGCAATGAATGGTATGCTTGCTAAGGAAAGATATAAGCATCTGAATGCAGGGTTCCAAAGAATAGCAAGAAGAGATAAGAAAGCCTTCCTCAGCAATCAATGCACAGAAATAGAGGAAAACAACAGAATGGGAAAGATTCGAGATCTCTTCAAGAAAATTAGAGCCACCAAGGGAACATTTCATGCAAAGANTTCTTTCAAGGCCTTCAAATGATCAGACGAGGCCCACTTACATTATAGACTGCCACATGCTTTACTCAAAGTCCACTGATATAAATGTCAATCCAATTTAGAAACACATTCATAGATACATCCAAAATAATGTTTGGCCAAATATCTGGGCACTGTGATGCAGACAAGTTGACACATATAATCAGCCATTCACAAAGCTCATGAACTTCAGTGGTGTTATGGGTGATTCCTAGAGATCCTTTCAACCCCAAATTCAATGATTTTAGGGTCTAAATATTTCCAAGCCATTTGCTCTACTTACCACTTGACATTGTTGACAAAAATTCAATGAACTATCAAGTTCAGAAGAAAAAGGGAATTTTGTTCGAGCCAAACCAAGGATCATGACCCAGCAAACAGACTCTCAGAAGCTCTGAGAACTGCTCCGCTTGTTAGAAGTCAAAGGCACAGTCATAGACATTTTTGAGATAAGTGATCATAATTAAAATGACATACTGATATTTTACATAAACTTCACAAAGGATACATAGTCCAGTGATGCATGTACAAAGCGAGCCCCAAGGCGTAACATGACCCCATACAGAGCTGGGAAAGAACACTGTTCTTAAGAAGTTACATTGCTAGTGTCAGAGAAAAGGCAAAAAAGCAATCTTTATGGTCAAGCAGGCACTTTGAGGAGCTGTGGTTAATGCAGTGCAGATGCACACTGCATATGAAGGAGCGAGGGAGGGAGGAGGCCCACACAAACTCACAGAGGGAATTCTAGGTTTAATCCTTTTCTTGTTCTGCCTTCAGATATAACTTTTATTTCATCAGTGTGAAAGCCTAGTACTTTTCAAAGTGTGGTCTTTGAAACAACTGTTTATCACATCTCCATTGCATGGTTAGCAGGTAGTGTGACAGTTTCAGAAAAAAATAAGTGGATGTACAAAAATGTCACAGATTTTGAGGTACTAGATGGAGTATTAGCCCAAAAACACCACAGCATCCTTTTTAAGTGTTATACTTTGTAAGAGAACTGAAGGTAGAGCTTGGTCCACTGGACTCTGCTCAGGTTCAGCTAAAGATGACGTTGGAGTCTGCTGATGGCCTTAAGTTGTTGTGGCCTGGAGTAAGTTGTTGTTCGTGCTTGTTAAACTAATTTTTTAAAAATTCTTTCTATTTATATTATATCCCAGTTCATAAAAGTGTATTAATTACCTGGACAGGTTCACTAGACTATTAAGTCATGATAAAAATTAACAAGTAAAATTTTACAACCCCGAATAATGTCAAACTTTTAAAAAAGTGAACTAGGACTCCTGGGTAAATAGTGACTAATAAGTGTGTGTGTTCTGGGACAGGTAAAATCATGAGTGTGATAAATATACACAAACAGCTGTAAGAGAAGGGCAAAGAGGCTGTATCATGATGAATACCTATAAGTGAGCTTTGTTATTCTGCACTCATTCAGTCCCCATATTCTCTCCCTTTCCAGTGTGTTGCCTATTGTGAAACTACAGAGTAATGGGTTGCTGCTGCTGCTGCTAAGTTGCTTCAGTCGTGTCCGACTCTGTGTGACCCCGTAGATGGCAGCCTATCAGGCTCCCCCATCCCCACTTAGACTTCGAAAGGTTCTTTCACACCCTTGCTGCACCTCAAGAAGTTCCCCGGAACACCTGTCTCCACTCAAGAGGAACACCGAGGGTCCCGCCACAACTGAAGAGGAGCCCCGTTGTCCCCTCCTCAGCCCGAAATGAAGGTTCCTTTCCCTGCTTCGTCGGGAAAGAGGAAAGGATTCTCGGCGTTCCAGTTGCATCTCAGGAGGAGGTGCTCTCCACAGGAAAGGCCAGAGGCACTCCCTGGGTGGTGCCACCATTCCTAAAAACCCACAAATGTTCCCTGGGTGGTGCCACCATTCCTAAAGATTCTCCAGGCAAGAACACTGGAGTGGGTTGCCATTTCCTTCTCCAATGCATGAGAGTGAAAAGTGAAAGTGAAAGTCGCTCAGTCGTGCCCGACCCTTAGCGACCCCATGGACTGCAGCCCATTAGGCTCCTCTGTCCATGGGAGTTTCCAGGCAAGAGTACTGGAGTGGGGTGCCACTGCCTTCTCCGACAGAGTAATGGGCTAGAACTCATCAAAGTCTTGCATAACTTTCAATCAAAGCAGAGAATCTTTTCATGTAAACTAATGAAATCTGGGGGGACCAAGTGTAAAACTCATGGTGGGTTCCCAGGTGGCACAGCGGTAAAGAATCTGCCTGTCAATGCAGGAGATGCAAGAGACTCGGGTTCAATCCCTAGGGTGCGAAGATTCCTTGGAGTAGGAAAAGGCAACCCACTCCAGTATTCTTGCCTGGAAAATTCCAAGGACAGAACATCCTGGCAGGCTACAGACCATGGGGTCACAAAGAGTCAGACCCCACCAAGCACACACACTTGTTTGTGTTTTGCTTTGTAAAAATCATGCATTTCAAGGTAAGATTGAGGAATGCTGCCCCTAAATTGGAGAAGAGCGATCCCAGACATTCTAAAGACAATGACCAGGTTAGGTGATACATCCCCAGAGAGGCTTGTTCCCTAGAACTGCAACTATTTGAGCAAAATGACCAGCTAAGGAAGAGTGGCTGTCAGGGGGCAATGAACTCTGTTATCCCCAGGCCGAGCAGCTGTCTCCCAGCTGCTGTGTGTTTCAGGATTGAAAAGCGATGAACATGTGCACATTCCCCACTGCACACTGGAAAATATGAGATTTTCACAGGCATAACTGCTGGGGCATTGCGTCTGTCTCTGGAGTTTCAATTTATTGGTAGAGACCCCGTGGACTTAGAAAACACATGTGGCCCACCCAGCATTTTTGATGGGGGTGTAATCCCATGTCAGTGATTAATCTGTAGTCTTGTGCTCCCTCCATGAATTGAACATCCTTCGACTGCAGGGAATGTGGGTCTGATTATATTGACAGTCCATATCCCCGACTCATGCCTGTGCCCATAGGCAGAACACATGGAACAATGTTCTGGTCAGTTTAGAATCTGCCCCTCAGATGTCAGTCCACAGATGTGATTTGGGTATTTCACACAGGGGTCAAATTTGGCTTTGAATTTCTCATCTGTGCTAGCTGACTTTTGCCATTGCATTGGCTATCCCGTGCCCCTACCCTGTCCATATGGGAGAATTCCCCACTGTGTGTAGTGCTTGTGGGTCTCAATGGCCTGCTCTCCACTAGGACACTTGAAATATAGATATTTCTTGTCCTATCTACCCACTGCTAACTGTGGAGTGGGTTTGTGTGTAGTTTAGAATCAGGCAACTAAACAAAAAAAATGAAGGGTCAGTTAAAATTTAGTCATGGTGGCTTCATGGGTCTCCAGGAGGACACAGGATCTGATCCCAAGACAGTGACACTGCAGCCTTACATTTCCTCCTGCAGGATAATTGATTCACGTCCTGCATAGGAGCCTCTATAGTGCCTTTGTGACATGTTTCCAAAGTCTGGTCCTCTAGCTGTCAGTCCATTGTATGAGCCTCTCACAATTTTCCAGTGTGAACTTTTTTGCCTAAGACATCCTGTGATAGTTTCCATTGCTTCCACCCACATGCCTGATTGATACACATGCCTTTTGGTCTCTGTATGGTGGGGAACAAGTGACCCATCAGTTCAGTTCAGTTCAGTCGCTCAGTCATGTCCGACTCTGCGACCCCATGAATGGCAGCACGCCAGGCCTCCCTGTCCATCACCATCTCCCAGAGTTCACTCAGACTCATGTCCATCGAGTCAGTGATGCCATCCAGCCATCTCATCCTCTGTTGTCCCCTTCTCCTCCTGCCCCCAATCCCTCCCAGCATCAGAGTCTTTGATAATCAAAACAGAGGGGGGGAGGAGATGATAAAAATATCATGAAGATATGAAAGTGCAAGTGCAAGTTTCTCAGTTGTGTCTGACTCTTTTCGACCCCATGGACTATACGGTTCTTGGAATTCTCCAGGCCAGAATACTGGAGTGGGTACCCTGCTGGAGTGGGTAGCCTATCCCTTCTCTAGCAGATCTTCCCAACCCAGGAATCAAACTGGGGTGTCCTGCATTGCAGGCGGATTCTTTACCAACTGAGCTATGAGGGAAGCCATGAACATATAAATGAAGACAAAAGACAAATAGAAAAGCTATGAAGTAGATGAAAAATTTAGATTCCCACAGCTCTTTTAGAAGCATCATCTGTTATCCCTTATTTTTTTTAAACTATATCTTTCCAAATACTGATAATATTCCTAGTAAATTACACTGTTCCCTAATTCGGTCAAGAAGACTCTGGAGAGACCAGGCTTAGAATAAACCAGGGGTTTGCAACCTGTGGGCCTCCCTTTGTTTTTTTTAGATAGTTTTACCAGAACTATTCAGTCAGTCAGTTCAGTCACTCAGTTCGACTCTTTGCAACCCCATGGTACAGCATGCCAGGAGCTTGTTCAAACTTGTGTCCCTCACCCTCTCCACCACCAACTCCCAGAGCTTGCTCAAACTCATGCCCATTGGAGTCGGTGGTGCCATCCAACCATCTCATCCTCTGTCATTCCTTTCTCCTCCTGCCTTCAATCTTTCCCAGCATCAGGGTCTTTTCCAATGAGTCAGTTCTTCATATCAGGTGGCCAAAGTATTACAGCTTCAGCTTCAGCNCTTCCTGACTCCCCTCTGGGGACTCCAGAGGAATGAGCTGTCTCTTATACACATCTTGTCATTCCTTTCTCCTCCTGCCTTCAATCTTTCCCAGCATCAGGGTCTTTTCCAATGAGTCAATTCTTCATATCAGGTGGCCAAAGTATTACAGCTTCAGCTTCAGCCTCAGTCCTTCCAATGAATATTCAGGACTGATTTCCTTTAGGATTGACTGGTTTGATTTCCTTACAGTCCAGAGGACTCTCAAGAGTCTTCTCCAACGCCATATTTCAGAAGTATCAATTCTTTGGTGCTCAGCCTTCTTTACAGTCCAACTCTCATATCCATACATGACTACTGGAAAAACCATAGCTTTAACTAGATGGACTTTTGTCCGCAAAGTAATGTCTCTGCTTTTTAATATGCTGTCTAGGTTGGTCATAGTTTTTCTTCCAAGAAGCAAGCATGTTTTCGTTTTATGGCTGCAGTCACCATCTGCAGGGATTTGGGAGCCCAAGGAAATGCTGATTCCTTCCCATCTTGTCTGTGGCTGCTCTCAAGTTGCAAAGGCAGAGCCGAGTAATAGAGACGGAGCTCACACAGCCAGCAAAGCCTAAAATACTTACTCCAAGGCCCTTCTCAGAAGAGGCTGTCGATCCCTGGACCGGAACATCTGGATCTCTGGGAATTAAAGTACAGAAATCTATTTTCCTCTTATTTTTCACTATTTACCTAGAGGCCCACCCTTTCCAGCCCCATGAGTGCATCTTTGGCTAGCCCAACTGAAGGTGAATCTGGGTGCAGAATCAGCCAGTTTTTATGCACCTAGCTGGGCTGTGCATCCATGGAGAGGTCACAAGTTTTATGAGCAACAAGAGCAGCCCAGACAAAGACCTTAAGAAAAGCAGAGCCAGCTCCAGTCCATTTCATCTAATCCTCACCCCACCTCCTCTGCCCTGTTATGTCTGAGCAGATGAAGGCCCAGGAAAGGAGAAAGAGTGTGCCCAAGGTAAACTTTCCCCATGCTGAAGGTTAACTCAAGGGGCCTGTCCTATCTCAGAGGCCTGGGATTTGTGTTCTTAGAGGATAGGAGCCAAACAGGGAGAGAATATGGAAGCAGGTCTCCATCCTTGCTCCCTGGGGGCCTGGACCCTTCTGGAGGCAGCGTGGGGAAGCCAAGTGCTGAAGACCACAGGCTGGTTAGTGAAGGAGAACTATGACCCAAAGCCAAGTCTTCCTACAATAGCCTGACACTCTCTCTGCTGTTACTCTGGTTCATCAGGGAAGCCTTAAAGGAGATGGTGGGAGCTGAGTCTCCCCTAGAAGCCAGAGTGAGATCCACCCAAGCCAAGACCATTATTTCATCTCCCTTCAGTACCCAAGTGCTGAAAAGCAGCATTTTGGTGTGCTAGAGACATACCACACCGTTCATGAAGCATGAAGGTCACCGATCTAGGAGTCAGCAGACCTGTGCTTTCATTCTAACTCTGCCACTGACTAGGCTCAGTTCCCTTGACACACTGCTTCCCCTTTCCTGGGCCATTATCTGCCCAGACATAACAGGGCAGGGGAAATTAGATGAAATCTGCTTTTCTTAAGATGCTCTTTTTGTTAGAAATTGTGTGACCTCTCCACGGATGCACATCCCAGCTAAGTGCACAAAACCTGGCTGATGTGAGGCTTCCCTGGTGGCTCAGTGGTTAAGAATCTGCCTGCCAAAGCAGGAGACAAAGGTTCAATCCCTGGTCGGGGAAGATTCCACATGCTGCAGAGCAACAAAGCCTGTGTGCCATGAGCACTGAGCCTGTGCCCTAGAGGCCAGGAACTGCAATCTACCGAAGCCCATGTGCCCTAGAGCTCGTACTCTGCAGCAAGAGAAGCCACCACAATGAGAAACCCACGCACTGCAACTAGAGATTAGCCCCTGCTCGTCACAGCTGGAGAAAAACCCGAGTAGCAATGAAGACCCAGCACAGCCAAAAGAAATCAATAAATAAAATTATTATTTTTTAAAAGCTGGCTGATTTTGCATCCAAATTCATCCTCAGTGGGGCCAGCCAGGGATATAGCCATGGACACAAGCATTCAACTGGCTTCGTGGGAAGTCTGGCAGCCTGAAGGAAAAGATGGCTCTGAAAGATGAGAGCACCATGTCACACCAGAGGATAAGGACCAATGGGATGAGGACGCTCATTAGCCAACATGGCTGGGTAGACTCTTGGTTTAGAATCCAAGAATGTCTTTCCTGTATGGCCTACTTTAAGGCTTGGAATAAAGAAATGTATTTGGGACGCCAACCCCAGATCTACTCCACTCTGTGGTTGGGGTGGAGTGTCTGGAATCAGCATTACTCATGTGGAAACATTTTTCTCTTTAATACCTCCAGAAGATCCTGGAACAGCCTGTGGCAAACCATGAAAGCAGGCAAGACAGGGCTGCTCTATTATTTGCTGAACCAAATGATTAATTTTCAAGGTGAATTAAAAGTATTCTATGAGTTATTCATATACCTTCAGAGCTTTATTCTTTCAGGAGCTTTATCTTTGTTTCTGCCTAGAAAAGAAATTTGTCCTCATTTCCTCAAATGTATCTTTGAAAAAGAAAAGAAGTTAATGAAATATCTTTTAAATTACACAAGTCTTCCAAGCTATTTACTGGACACCAACACCCCATAGTTCCTGAAGCTGAATTCAGTGGAGGAAACGTTTCTCCCACACTTAAAAGAAGAAACACATTGTTTTTATTGATCTGAAATCTTTTAAGAGGTCTAATGACTCAAATGTTATTTTTAATTGCTTACTCACTAACAGGAAGCATAATAAAGTTTATATTGACCAGATGTTTTCTTTCTAATAATTTCCTCCAGCTCCATTCCTTTTTTCTATCCCTGACCTATAATAATAGTTAGTGGGTGTCAAGAAATGTGCTGGGAAGACAGTGCCTCACTACAGAACCATCTCTTTTAATCTTCACCACCACCATGGGAGATAAATATGATTAGTCTCATTTTATTAATGGGGAACTTGAGGCTTAGAATGGCTAAGGAAACACAGCTTAAAAGTTGGGAGTTGGGACTCAAACTCAAGTTGAGTCTGAAGTCAAAATCAGTATCCATTTGTCCATCCTTTCATTCATACCTGGCCTTCCCAGGTGGCACTAGTGGTGAAGAACCTGCCTGCCAATGCCGAAGACATCAGAGACATGGTTTGATCCCTGGGTTGGGACGATCCCCTGGAGAAGGAAACGGCAATCCACTCCAGTATTCTTGCCAGGAGAATCCCACGGACAGAGCCTGAAGGGCTAGAGTCCATAGAGTTGCAAATCCACCCATCTGTCATCCATCCATCATCCATCCATTCACCCATCTACCCATCCACCTGTCAATCATTCGTCCATTCATCCACTCACTCATCTATTCATCATTAGCAAATATTTGCACTTATATTCTTGGTGCTATATTGAATACTAAAAAATATAATAGAAAACAAAAGATCTCACGTGGGATACACATTCTAAAGAACAGAACAACATTAATAAAAGAACACAACATCATTGGAGTCTACAAATAATAAATGCTGGAGAGAGTATATATAAAAGGGAACCTTCCTACACTATTGGTAGGAATGTAAATTGGTACAGCCACTATGGAGAACAGTATGAAAGCTCCTTAAAAAACTAAAACTAAAGTTACTATACGAACGAGCAGTCCTACTCCTGATCATATACCTGCTGCTGCTGCTGCTGCTGCTGCTAAGTCGCTTCAGTTGTGTCCGACTCTGTGCGATCCCACAGACAGGGGCCCACCAGGCTCCCCTATTCCTGGGGTTCTCCAGGCAAGAACACTGGAGTGAGTTTCCATTTCCTTCTCCAATGCATGAAAGTGAAAAGTGAAAGTGAAGTCGTTCAGTCGTGTCTGACTCTCAGCAACCCCATGGACTGCAGCCTACCAGGCTCCTCTGTCCATGGGATTTTCCAGGCAAGAGTACTGGAGTGGGGTGCCATTGCCTTCTCCAGATCATATACCTAGGAAACAGTAACTCGAGAAGATATATGCACCCCAGTGCTCATGGCACCACTATTTACAATAGCCATGGAAGCAACCTAAGTGTCGATAGACAGATGGATGGATAAAGAAGATGTGGTACTTTATATATATATAGAAGAAGATATATATACACACACACACACATACACATATATATACACATATGGACCACTTTGTTGTACTCCGGAAACTAACACAACATTGCAAATCAACTATACTTCAACAAAAAATAACACAAGAAACAAACACAAATATTAACTGGGAAAGTACTACAAAGAAGAGATTTTATTGTTCCAAGAACATAGAAGGAACTGCTCCAGGTAAGGGTGCCTTTTAAGTGGGGTAGGATATAGACTACCCATGTGAGTAAATTCATCCTCAGATACAGTGGTTTAACCCAATGAAGTTCATCGTTTACTTAGAGGACGTGGTTTATGGGGTGAGCAGGGTTCTCCTCCACCCAGTCACTCAGCCAACAAAGGCTCTGCCATCACAGCCTCCATCTGGAACAAGCGGCCTCCAAGGTCAGTGTGGGAGAAGAAAAATAGGATAATCTCACTGGAGATTTTCAAGGCCAAGTTCAGAAGTGTCTTACCTCACCCATGTCTATCGACCAAAATCCAGTCACCTGGTCCCAACTGTACAGCAAGGGAGGCTGGGCAATGTCTAGGAAGAGAACAATGAAATGGCAACACAGGGCACTGTTTCTGCTATGAGAAGTCATAAAAGCCTTCTTGGAGGAAAAAGGGACTGACATGAAGTGGGGGTACACTGCCTCTTTAGGAAGTACTGGGAGACCTGCAAGCAGGGGCAGAATTCCCCAGCCTCCAGATTCCTTGGTTTCTTTATAATTGATGTATTTACCTCCACTGAAAGAAAGCTTTCACTAATTGGTCCATACATAACGTATTAGTTTGGGTTATAGTTTCCATTTACTTATTCTACCAATGAAAGGCCTTCATGGGGTGTTTACTATGTGAAAGTTACAGAATAAGCCTCTGTACAATAATAAACATGGTGTTATTATTTCCCTCAAGGATCCCTTCTGTCTAGTTGAAAGATGGCAAACTTGCAGAGAGTATTAAGAAATAGTGTAATAAAGACGGTACTGTTTATCAAAGGCATAAACAATACAAATATTTGCTCTCACAGAACAAGACGGTCGAGTGGCACGGAGATTAGAATCAATGGCTCATAGAAGCTCTCGAGGATCAGGTTCTTTACATCTTTCCCTTCTGCTGTCCTTGGGGTTGTCCATATTGTTCCACTTCATCTGTAAACATGACACTATTAAGTGAAAGAAGAAACAGAAGAAGTGTATTTTCCATTTTGCATGTTTGTTTTTAAGAGTGAGGAGTCCTTCCCATAAGGACCCTAGCAGATTCCTTTCCCACTGGGTTATGTTAATGTCAACGCCCCAAGTAATCACAGGCAGAAAGATGACATCAATCCTGATTTATTACCTGTGGCTGAGGCTTGCTTCCTCAGAAAGAAGAACAAAATCAAGATTCTGTTACAAGGAAGAAAGATAATAGTAGTTGTTGGGCCTCAAACAAATAGTGTCTGCCATGGAGATGATGCTAAGTGTGAAATGAATGTTTAGACATTTATTATAACAGTAAGAGAACCCGTTCCAGTGTCATCTGCTTAAGACTGGCAAAACGTGATGAAAAACTCTGCCATCACGGAGGGCTTTTGAGGCAAGGAGACTAACCAGGAGAGAGGAACGTATGACTGTTGCACACGGGAAGGAAGGGTCAGGCTGGGGCGAGGACATCTCTGGAAGGCTAAGGAAGGCTGGACCTAGAGACACTGGAGGTAGGGAGAGTGAGGGACCCCCACAGGCCTGTGTCCAAGGGCTAATCCTCTCTGGAATATTTCAGGATGAGAAAATTCTTTTCCAGAATCTCAAAGACTCTTGGATTAATCTTTGTGGTTACCAAAGACACCCAGCTTTCCTGAGATATCTATTCATTCACCTTTTATAATGACACCTGTAGTGATTAACTTTACAGGTCAACTTGGCCAGGCCCTGGTGCCCAGTTGCTGGATCAAATACCAGTCTAGATGTTTCTGTGAGGGTGTTTTAAAGAGGTGATTAACACCAGAATCAATATAGTAGGTCATCTTCCATAATGTGGGCGGGCCTCATCCAATCACCTGAAAGTCTTAAGAGAAAAGACCGAGGTCTGCAAGGAGGACAGAAGTTCTGCCTTCACGTCATCTTTGGATTCAAAACTGCAGCATGGACTCTTGCTAGAAATTCCAGACTGCTTGTCTGTCTTGTAGGTCTCAGATTTGTCAACCTCCACAGTTGCGTGTGGAATTCCTTCAAGTAAATCTCTTGTATGTGTGGGCACTTCATGCTAAGTCACTTCAGTCTGTCTGATTCTTTGTGACCCTATGGATTGCAGCCCACCAGGCCCCTCTGTCCATAGAATTCTCCAGGCAAGAATACTGGAGTGGGTTGCCATGCCCTCCTTCAGGGAATCCTCCCCAACTAGAGATCAAACCTGCATCTATTACGTCTCCTGCATTGGCAGGCCATTCTTTACCACTGGCGCCACTTGGGAAGCCCTCTCTTTATGTGTGTGTGTGCGTGTGTGTGCTCAGTCATGTCTGACTCTTTGTGACCCATGGACCGTAGCCCACCAGGTTCCACTGTCCATGGAACTTTCCAGGCAAGCATACTGAGTGGCTTGTCATTTCCTACCCCACTCTTTATGTGTATACGCAACCAAATCTCTCATGTATATCTATGTATATATACATGGATACACAGATGTACATAGATATGGGCTTCCCCAGGGGTAAAGAATTCACCTGTAATGCAGGAGCTGCAGGAGACACAGGTTTGATTCCTAGGTTGGGAAGATCCCCTGGAGGAGGCCACGGTAGCTCACTCCAGTATTCTTGCCTGGCGAATCCCATGGACAGAGGAGTCTGGTAGGCTGCAGTCCATAGGGCTGCAAAGAGTCGGACATGACTGAAGCAACTTAGACGCACACAGCAGGAATACATAGATACATGTATGCATATAAACACACACACATATATGTGCACCTATATGTATATATATGTACATGTGCTTGCATTGACTCCATTTGCTGGATCTTGCTCTAAGTCCAGCAAAATCTCTGAGGAAACCACCCTTGTCTCACCTTGATTATGTGACTATACTTTGCCTCAAGTGACCAGGAGGATAGTATGGCCTGGCCACTGCTAGAAAATGGAATTCCTGAGCATCAGCTGCTTCTGCCTCAGGCTTCTTCAGCATCTGGATCAAGTTCATTTGCCTTCCATTGGTAGAAGTGAAACGTCAGTTTCTGAATGAAGAAAATGGGGTTATGCTGTCTTAGGGGAGGTCATTCTGTTAGTGTCCACTATCTCCTGAAAGAGAAAGACTCAAAAGGTCATCTGTGAATGCACTAATCCAGTCCAAAGGTCCGGGTGCAGTGTCCAGGGGTAATAAGAAAGAGTTATTTCTTGTGATTACTGTCTCTGTGTTGAACCCATTTCTAATACTAAATTCTCCTCTATTGAAATATCTGGTGTGGTTTCTGATTTTCTGCTTGGGCTCTAATTACTGATAAAAAATGCTTGATGATACCTGTCATTGATGTTAACAAATTTCATTTCACACACCCACAGACACACACAATTTCATGTTTATCACACTGATTAGAATTTTACTTCTTTTGTAGATTTCTACAGAGAACATTTGCAAGTGAGTACAACAAGTATACTTCACCTGAGAGTCATACTTTTCATTATGAGTGAAAATGTTTGAATGCGTATTTTTAAACATCAGTCTCTGACAGCCTTCTTTTGGCCATAGAGACCTGTCCTCTCCTGGGACACTGGCAACAGGTCTCCTTCACTTGCCTAATGAGGGTCAGACCATTCCACCAAGGTGATGACATTCTGACTAGTTGACCAATTCCTTCTCTGACTTTGCCTTATGTCGTTGCCAAGTATGAACCTGTTTTTATTCAAATGGCTCCTGGAGGTGGGCATGGCAACCCACTCCAGTATTCTAGCCTGGAGAATCCAATGGACAGAGAAGTCTGGCTGGCTACAAACCATAGGGTCACAGAGTCAGACACGGCTGAAGCGACTGAGCACGCAGGCATGCATGCAAACCTCTAACTGATTCCCATCAAAAGGATCAGGCCTTGAGTTTAGAACCTCAGAATTCACTGAACTGAGTGTAGGGGAAATTTTTCAGTGGGAAGGGGTAGGAGAGAGGCGGGTCACCCTCCAACTGATCCTTTCTAGAACTCATGCAAACATATGCCTTCCTCAGCTACTGTTTCAGTTGGCGCTGATATAAAGACATGTTCAATCCCATACAATTCTCAACTGTCCCTTGCCAGACCAGAGCTGATCTCCTTTTGGCCAAGGCCACAGTGGGGCACCCTGGAGGAAGCCACAGGATACCCACACAGCTCATAACAGCCTTCTTTGTGACATTAAACAAATATTTGCCTCTGGTTTGCAGAGTTGGTCTGTGGAGCTGAGTTTTCACATGTATTTGCAATGTCTGCACCTCTACATTCACGGTGACAACTGTGTTCCCCATGAATCTGAGACTCTTGCTTCATCTCTAAAGAATTTGGAGACGAAATGGTAAGTAAGGAGTGGATTTATTTAAAGAGAAACACAGTCCATAGACAGAGTGTGAGCCATCACAGAAGGCAAGAGAGCCCTGAAATATGACTTGGTTAGTTTTTATGGACTGGGTAGTTACCTAGGCTAATGAATGGGAGGATTATTGCAATCATCTGGGGAGAAGAGGCAGGGATTGGAATTGCAGGAATTGGGCCTCTGGCCACTTTTTGACCTTTTATAGTTGGTCTCAGACTGGTTGTGGTGCCCGTAGGTGTATAGCGTAGCATATGCTAATATCCTACATGGGCTTCCCTGGTGGCTTGTACTGTAAAGAATCCAACTGCAATGCAGGAGACTTGGGTTCAGTCCCTGGGTTGGGAAAATCCCCTGGAGAGGGGAACGGCTGTCCTCTCCAGTACTCTGGCCTGGAGAATTCCATGAACAGAGCCTGGTGGGCTACAGTCCATGGGTCCGACTCTTGCAAAGAGTCAGACATGACTGAGCCACTTTCAGTTTCACTTTTTTCAATGTTTTACATGGCTCTGGAGAAGACTCTTGAATGTCCCTTGGACAGCAAGGAAATCAAACCAGTCAATCCTAAAGGAAATCAATCCTGAATACTCATTGGAAGGACTAATGCTGAAGCTCGACTACTTTGGCCACCTGATGTAAAGAGCTGGATCATTGGAAAAGACCTTGATGGAGGGAAAGATTGAGGGCAGAAAGAGAAGAGAGTGACAGAAGATGAGATAGTTGGATGGCATCACTGATTCAATGGACATGAACTTGGGCAAACTCTGGAAGATGATGAGGGACAAAGAGGCCTGGTATGCTGCAGTCCATGGAGTCACAAAGAGTCAGACACAGCTTGATGACTGAACAACAATGCATTACAATGAGCGTATAATGAGGCTCAAGGTCTACTGAAAATCTAATGTTCCACCATCTTGGACACGGTTCTAACCAGTCTTTGTCATGTCCAATGGCAATGTCAATGGCACCCCACTCCAGTACTCTTGCCTGGAAAATCCCATGGACGGAGGAGCCTGGTGGGCTGCAGTCCATGGGTCATGAAGAGTCGGACACGACTGAGCAACTTCACTTTCACTTTTCACTTTCATGCATTGGAGAAGGAAATGGCAACCCACTCCAGTGTTCTTGCCTGGAGAATCCCAGGGACGGGGGAGCCTGGTGGGCTGCCGTCTCTGGGGTCGCACAGAGTTGGACATGACTGAAGCGACAGCAGCAGCAGCAGCATGATGATGTCATTCTTTTAAAGGTCGTGCCCTGCCCCTTACCTCCTGTTTCAGCTGTGCCAGCATCCTGACTATACTGTAGGAGCCAACCAAGTAAGCAGTGGCGGTCCCAGTGCGTGATAGCAGCCAGCTGTCCCCAGGCATTTACTGTGGGCTTTCAGAGCCAGAGATCACTGTGCAGAACTGGGACTCTGGTACCTTCCATGAATTTTCTGAAGGTAGATGTTCTCAACCCTCAGTCCACAGACAAGAAATTGTACCCCACTCTGATTCACATCTTTGAGCAAAGGATGTTGCCAGAGCACCCAAATAAGGTTTAATAATAAGCCAAGGTTTAAAATGCATTTCCTGGGAAGGTGCTGGAGGAGACATACTGAGGGGCTGGGGACTCTTCTCTGGGACAGGTTTGCTATTCTCTGTCCATAAACTTGAACAACTGGCTAAATCTTTTAGACTTCCATCTCCATGTCTATAAAATGATAAGGTCTGGAGGTTTTTTAAAGACTTCTTTACATGCTTTCTTTATTGGTTTTCTGGGACTGCCATAATAAAGTTCCACAAAATGGGCAGCTTAAACAGGAATTTATTGTCTCATAGTTCTGGAGGCTAGAAGTCTGAGATGGAGGTATCAGTAGGGTGGTTCCTTCCGAGGACTGTGGGGGAGAATTTCCTCCATGCCCTTCTTTTAGGTTCTGGTGGTTTGCTGGAAATCTTGGCATTCCTTAATTTATAAATGCATCACCCCATCTCTGCCTTCATCTTTACATGGTGTTCTCCCTGTGTCCATATCTGTTTCTTTGTATAGTTTTCCCACCTTCTATAAGAACAGAGTCATATCTAGATCCACACTAATTACCTCATCTTAATTTTATTGTCTAAAAAGATTATTACCAAACAAAATCATACTCACAAGTACTGGGGGTTAGGATCTCAATGTCTTTTGGGATGCTATAATTCAACTCATAATTCTCAGACCCAAATTCTTGTCCTGGAAGCTATGGAGCTGGCCTTCTCTCTGCAGTCTGCCTGATACTGGTTTTCTCTTGTTTTGCTGTAGGAAGGCAGGAGGACAGATGGAGGCATAGCCTAATCTCCTTCCAACTGCAATACCAGGCAAGTCATTTTATTTCTCTGAACCTCTATTTCCTCATCTATAAAATGGGAACAATAGGTTTACTGAGAGAAGTCAGTGAGCTAAAGCAAAGAAGTACTCAGTTGACATATGGTAAATGATCAACAAAGGAGAGATATTGTTGTCATTTATTCCTACTCCACAGTAAAGAATCTGCTGACCAGTGCAGGAGATGCGGGTTCGATCACTGGGTCAAGATCCTCTGGAGAAGGAAATGGCAGTCCACTCCAGTATTCTTGTCTGGGGAAATCCCATGAACAGAGGAGACTGGCAGGCTACAATTCATGGGTTCACAAAAGAGTTGAACACAACTTAGCCACTAAAAAACAACAACCACCTTCCTATTGAGTCAAGGAAAGGATGGGTTAGCGATTCCTAATGCTGACTACACATTAGCATCATCTCAGGGAATTTTCAAAAGCTCTTAGTGCCCAGGCCCCACTAGAGATTCTGACTCAATAGATCTGGGATGAGATCCAGGCATGATATATTTAGAAGCTCCCTGGTTTATTTTATTATGCAGACAGGATTGGGAACCACAAGAATAAATGAAAGAGTGGAAAACACCAATGGAAAATCTCAACGCAGTTGAAAGTCAGAAGAGTTGAGCTGAAGCTGCTTGTCCAGATTAGCAGAGCTGCCAGAAACAGCTCTTAGAAAACTTGTGAATGAGGTGACCTAGATTTCAGAGACATGCCTTGCCTTGTAGACTCCCTGCAGAATGTTTTCCAGGCTTCCCTGATGATGGAACATCCCCACTGAGAGACCCTAGGCCTTTTCTCCCACAGCAATCTGCCATACACTTGCTCATCCACAAGACCTAAGAGCTGTCCTTCCCCAGCCTCCTGCTCCAGATCTGTTCAGAAATACTTGTTAAGAATTAACGCCAGATAATAGTTTGATGTGCTGCCTTCCCTGGGGATNCCCACGAGTCACACTAGAGCGTACACCCAGTCCTTGGAGCTAGAGAAAAGAACATGCAGCAACGAAGAACCAGCCAAGAAATAACAATTTTAAAAAAAAGCAGTTATTGATTTAATTCACACTCAGTCTCAATGACTCCTTTGGACAGGGGATTGGCATTGACTTTCAAATGTGACTCTCCAGGGGTGGTACAGTTTCCATGTGTGGGTTATTCCCACGTGACTGAGCAATTCTCCGACACCACCTAGATGTCCTATGTGCGTGTGTGTGCTAAGTCACTCAGTCGTGACTCTTTGTGACCCCATGTACTGTAGCCCACCAGGCTCTTCTGTCCATGGGATTCTCCAGGCAAGAATACTGGAGTGGGTTGCCGTTCCCTTCTCCAGGGGATCTTCCTGACTTAGGAACTGAACCCACGTCTCCTGCATTGGCAGGTGGATACTTTACCGCCAGCGCCACCTGGGAAGCCGATGTCTTACAGATCAGCTCAATTCTGACCCTTAAGAGCTCAGCCCTTTGAGACTGCTCCACCCTTCCTCTGCTTTTGGCACCAATCCAAGTTCAGGTTGTCGCCTGTGCTTCTGTGCTTCTGTCTGGCTGTAGATCAGTGCTTGCTTCGGCAGCACATATACTAAAATTGGCTATAGATCAAAGGTTCCAGATGAGCCCCTCACTGGGTTTGATTAATGCACTAAAGAGGCTCACAGAAGAACGCAGAGAAACGTTTTACTTACTTTCTCACCAATTTATTATAAAAGGATGTAACTGAAGAGCAGCCAGACAGCAGAGAGGCATAAGGCAAGGTATGGAGAAAGGGGGCTGAGAGGCTCTCTCCCCACATCGCCATGTGTTCACCAACCTGGAAACTCTCCAAAACTTGTCTTTGGGGTTTTTATGGAGACTTCATTATTCAGGCGTAAATGATTAAATCACTAGCTGCTGGACTCTCTGTCCAGGTCCTGTCTTCTCCACAGAGATCTGTTGGGGAAGGGCTGGGAGCGGAGAGGTATGGGGGATGGGAGACACAGCTCAGTTCAGTTCAGTTCAGTCGCTCAGTCATGTCCGACTCTTTGCGACCCCCAAGGACTGCAGCATGCCAGGCTTCCCTGTCCATCACCAACTCCCAGAGCTTGCTCAAACTCATGTCCATTGAGGTGGTGATGCCATCTAACCATCTCATCTTCTGTCGTCCCCTTCTCCTCCCGCCTTCAATCTTTCCCGGAATCAGGGTCTTTTCCATGAGCCAGTTCTTCCCATCAGGTGACCAAAGTATTGGAGTTTCAGCTTCAGCATCAGTCCTTCCAATGAATATTCAGGACTGATTTCCTTTAGGATGGACTAGCTGGATCTCCTTGCAGTCCAAGGGACTCTCAAGAGTCTTCTCCAACACCACAGTTCAAAAGCATCAATTATTTGGCGCTCAGTTTTCCTTATAGTCCAACTCTCACATCCATACATGACTCCTGGAAAAACCATAGCTTTGACTAGATGGACCTTTGTTGGCAAAGTAATGTCTCTGCTTTTGAATATACTGTCTAGTTTTGTCATAACTTTTCTTCCAAGGAGCAAGTGTCCTTTAATTTTATGGCTGCAGTCAGCATCTGCAGTGATTTTGGAGCCGAAGAAAATAAAGTCTCTCACTGTTTCCACTCTTTCCCCATCTATTTGCCATGAAGTGATGGGACCAGATGCCTTGATCTTAGTTTTCTGAATGTTGGGTCTTGAGCCAACTTTTTCACTCTCCTCTTTCACTTTCATCAGGAGGCACTGAGAGTTCAAAACTTTCAGTTGGCTCTACAGGCAACCAGACCCTCCTGAGGGGCTTTTCCAAAGTTACCTCATTAACATAACAAAATACACCTTGATTGCCCTTAACACTTGGGAAATTCTGAGGATTTTAGGTCTCTGTCAAAACTGAGGGACAAATAGTAAATATATATTTATCATAAATCATAATGTCACAGGTGTCTTATATGGAAAAAATACAGGATAAACAACATTAAAAAGTTGCTTGGCTGAAGGACTTTACAGATCCTTTAGTATATGCCAATGGGCATTTAATAACTGTACATAGATGATTTCATCAAAATTTTCCAGTATTATTTGCTAATAGAATTTTAATATCTCAGAATGCCTTTTAAAGTCTAATGTTCACTGAAACCCATGCTCACAACTATTGATATAACTGTCGTTACAGTGGCTGCATGGCATTAAAATGTTAAAAACCACCATGATTCAATTTTTCTCCAGAGATTAGTGTTCATATCACTCCCACTCTTGCGGTTACAAATATTGTTGAAACAATACTTGTCCTGAAACCTTGTTTCTCTAAGATTAATTGCCTTTTAATTAACCTCTGATTCTTTCCTTAGATTGCGTTCATGGCTTCTCTGGCAACTCACTTCACCAATCAGAACAGTGGGATCATTTTCAGCAGTGTTGAAACCAACATCGGAAACTTCTTTGATGTCATGACCGGGAGATTTGGGGCCCCAGTATCAGGTGAGAGGTAAAAATAAATGAGTGGATTAATTAATCTAGCAACCAAAAAGGGGAAGGAAGGAAGGAAGGAGAGTAAGGAGAAGAAAGGGAGGAAGGGCATGCGTTCTCTGTAATTCTGGTTAAAACATATATATATATATATAAAACACATACACATATACATACACATATACACACATGTATATGTATACACATATACACACACACATATAAATATACACATATATACACATCCATGAGGCTTAGACAATAAAGAATCTGCCTGCCATGCATGAGACTCAGGTTTGATCCCTAGGTCAGGAAGATCCTCTGGAGAAGGAAATGTCAACCTGTTACTGAAAGGGTGGGGCGGTGAGGGAGTCTGGCTGCTTGCCACCAATAAACAGGCCAGGGGTGGAAAGGAAAATCAGCTTTATTTCAGATGCCAGCAACTGCCCACCCCCACCCCCACCCCAAACAACCAGTGGAGCAAGAGCTTTTATGTACAGCAAGAGGAGGTCACCTGCAGAAACAGCACAGTCAGCCCTGACAGTCATCTTTAGCCATCTGACCAGCATCATCTTGATTGTTGTAGGTACAGTTAATCTTCAGTTCCTGGTTTCCCAGGTGGCGCTAGTGGTAAAGAACCTGCCTGCCAATGCAGGAGACATAGGAGATGTGGGTTTGATCCTTGGGTCAGGAAGATCCCCTGGAGGAGAGCATGGCAACTCTCTAGTATTCTTGCCTGGTGAACTGCATGGATAGAGTAGCCTGGCAGGCTACAGTTTATGGGCTCGCAAACAGTCGGACATTACTAAGAAACTAACACTTTCACTTTCATACATACACATATGTATGTATATAGCACATATACACATATATGTATGTGTGTTTGCACATACATATACATACATGTGTAAATACATATACATATATCTGTATATGTGCTATATATATATATATATAATTTTTTTCCTTGTTGGATTTCAAAACAAATGAATTAGAATCTGAAAAGACAAAAATATTTTTTAAAATGACCATGTTTACTTACATTCTTAACTCTCATTTGAACTGAGAGTTCAATGAGAGGGCACAGTTATCTCCGACTTGAAAAACCCTTTAGATTATATTCTCATAATTTAAATATGTTATAACTGAGTTCATTGCAATTTAAACATGTCATAGCTGTGTTCATCCCTTCGCCTTAACCCCCCAAGGAAGGTCACATCATTTTTTAAAAACATTAAAAAATTTTTTTGAGTACTTCTGTACTCAGTTCCTATTGCTGCTGAAACAAATTGCCACAAACTCTGTTTAAAACCACACAGAATTATCCTCTTACAGTTCTGGAGATTGGTAGTTCAGAATCAGTTCAACTGGGCTAAAGTCAAGGTGTGGCCAGAGCCGGTTCCTCTGGAAGCTCTGCGCCTTGCCTCTTCCAACTTCCAGAGGCTGTCACCAGCCCCACAGCACCTCAGGCTCTGCTTCCATTGCCACGTCACTTTGTCTTCTCAGATTCTGACCTCCGTGGCACTTTCATAGAGATGGTGTGATTACCTTGGGCCTACCTGGACAATCCAGGATAAGCTCCCCATCGTAAAACCTTACATTTAATCGTACCTGCAAAATCTCTTTTGCCATATAAGGCAACAGTCACAGATCCTGGGGATTTTAGGACGTGAGTATGCAAGCGTGCATGCTAAGTCCCTTCAGTTTCCCCAACTCTTTGCGACCCCATGAACCATAGCCCACCAAACTCCTCTGTCCGTGGGATTTCTCAGGCAAGAATACAGGAGTAGGTTGCCATACCCTCCCCCAGGGGATCTTCCCAACCCAGGGATCAAACCCAGGTCTCTTATATCTACCTTCTGCATGGGCAGGAAGATTATCACTCATGCCTTCTGGGAAGCCCAGACACGAGCATATGTGGAATCTATTATTCAGTCCCCAACAACTCTCTTACTTCTTGTGCCACAAGCTGCTTCAAGCTCATATTCCATTTTCTTCTGTCCCAGCTCTTTCAATACTCATTTTTCCAAGATGCCCTGGTTCCTTTTGTTGAGAAGCAGTACTTAGAAACAAAGACCCATGCTAAACATACTCATTGCTCTGAAGATGTCACCTCTTCTGGGTCCTAAGTAGGGGCAGGGCTGGGAAATATACATATTACTAATCATGAGGGCATGCATAACTATATTTTTCTATCTATCTATCTTGTGTGTTAAAAAAAAATCATGAGTTAATTCTGATACCTCTGACTCAAATCCAGCACCACTGGGTTCATCCTAGCATGCTCTTTGTTTCTTCGTAACTTTTTCTTTGACAGGAGAACCCCAACTCTCTTAATATGTAATATATTTACTTATTTGTTGAACCACCATCTATGGGATTGCACAGAGTCAGACGTGCCTGAAGTGACTTAGCAGCAACAGCAGCAGTATACAAATAAAGCAGTTAAAAAATTGCACACTCATGTCCCATGATAAATAAATTTACCAACTAAGGTGTAATGTTTGTGTACATTTTTTTTCTTTTTATGGTATCTATTCAAAATTCCATCTTTAAAACCCTTGCTGTTGTTGTTTAGTGGCTAAATTGTCTCCAATTCTTTTGCAACCCCATGGACTGTAGCCCACCAGGCTCCTCTGTCCACAGGATTTCCCAGGCAAGAATACTGGAGTGGGTTGCCATTTCCTTCTCTAGGGGATCTTCCGGACTTAGGGATGAAACATCTCCTGCTTTGGCAGGCAGAGCTGAGCCACCTGGGAAGCCCTTAAAACTGATCATCTTTTTCCCTCATGCCCTTTAGTTCTGTTACTTCATTGATTTCATAATACAGTTAGATTCATTTGTCATAATCTTATTTTGAGATTCTCTGATATTCTACTTGAGCTTTTAAAATTCTGCATGCAGAAAAATGTATTCTTTGTGATGTACAGTTCTACGGGTTTTGACAAGTACATAGAGGTATGTCTCTATCACTATAGTTTCAAACAGAACAAGCTTTCATCTCCCCAATTCCCTTGTGCTATCTCTTTGTAGTCAACTCCTGTGAGCTACAACCCCTGACAATGACTGATTGATTTTCCATCCCTAGAGCTCTAAAATATCATATAAATGGAATTGTCATACAGTCTTTTGGTATTAAATAGTAGAATATAAGTCACTTAACAAAATTAATTTAATATTTATCCATGTCTGTGCATGAATCAGCAGTGTGTTCCTTTTTCTTGTTATGTATTTCACTGGGTGGCGATATTAGTTTATCTATTCATGAGTTAAAAAGCAATTTAGATTACTGGTGAATTGACCCTTTATCATCATATAATGTTTCTATTTGTCCTTAACAATATTTCTGAGGTCTACTTTGTTTGTTCCCTGGTGGCTCAGCGTTAAAGAATCCACCTGCCAATGCCTGCCAAGCAGGAGACAGGTTCAATCCCTGGGTCAGGAAGATTCCTTGGAGAAGGGAATAGCTACCCAGTATTCTTGCCTGGGAAATCCCATAGACAGAAGAGCCTGGCAGGCTACCATCCATGAGGCCTCAAAAGAGTTGGACACGACTTTGTGACTAAAAAACAAAAACTACTTTGTTTAATACATTACAGCTTTTTCAGTTTTCTTTTGGATAGTATTATGTATATATATATATAAAATATGTAATATTATATATATTATTACAAATAAACCAGTCAATGAACTTATTCTATCTTTCTTGCTTTCTTAATTTTTAACTTTTGCTGGTTGAATTATTTGTNAGCTTTTATGTACAGCAAGAGGAGGTCACCTGCAGAAACAGCACAGTCAGCCCTGACAGTCATCTTTAGCCATCTGACCAGCATCATCTTGATTGTTGTAGGTACAGTTAATCTTCAGTTCCTGGTTTCCCAGGTGGCGCTAGTGGTAAAGAACCTGCCTGCCAATGCAGGAGACATAGGAGATGTGGGTTTGATCCTTGGGTCAGGAAGATCCCCTGGAGGAGAGCATGGCAACTCTCTAGTATTCTTGCCTGGTGAACTGCATGGATAGAGTAGCCTGGCAGGCTACAGTTTATGGGCTCGCAAACAGTCGGACATTACTAAGAAACTAACACTTTCACTTTCATACATACACATATGTATGTATATAGCACATATACACATATATGTATGTGTGTTTGCACATACATATACATACATGTGTAAATACATATACATATATCTGTATATGTGCTATATATATATATATATAATTTTTTTCCTTGTTGGATTTCAAAACAAATGAATTAGAATCTGAAAAGACAAAAATATTTTTTAAAATGACCATGTTTACTTACATTCTTAACTCTCATTTGAACTGAGAGTTCAATGAGAGGGCACAGTTATCTCCGACTTGAAAAACCCTTTAGATTATATTCTCATAATTTAAATATGTTATAACTGAGTTCATTGCAATTTAAACATGTCATAGCTGTGTTCATCCCTTCGCCTTAACCCCCCAAGGAAGGTCACATCATTTTTTAAAAACATTAAAAAATTTTTTTGAGTACTTCTGTACTCAGTTCCTATTGCTGCTGAAACAAATTGCCACAAACTCTGTTTAAAACCACACAGAATTATCCTCTTACAGTTCTGGAGATTGGTAGTTCAGAATCAGTTCAACTGGGCTAAAGTCAAGGTGTGGCCAGAGCCGGTTCCTCTGGAAGCTCTGCGCCTTGCCTCTTCCAACTTCCAGAGGCTGTCACCAGCCCCACAGCACCTCAGGCTCTGCTTCCATTGCCACGTCACTTTGTCTTCTCAGATTCTGACCTCCGTGGCACTTTCATAGAGATGGTGTGATTACCTTGGGCCTACCTGGACAATCCAGGATAAGCTCCCCATCGTAAAACCTTACATTTAATCGTACCTGCAAAATCTCTTTTGCCATATAAGGCAACAGTCACAGATCCTGGGGATTTTAGGACGTGAGTATGCAAGCGTGCATGCTAAGTCCCTTCAGTTTCCCCAACTCTTTGCGACCCCATGAACCATAGCCCACCAAACTCCTCTGTCCGTGGGATTTCTCAGGCAAGAATACAGGAGTAGGTTGCCATACCCTCCCCCAGGGGATCTTCCCAACCCAGGGATCAAACCCAGGTCTCTTATATCTACCTTCTGCATGGGCAGGAAGATTATCACTCATGCCTTCTGGGAAGCCCAGACACGAGCATATGTGGAATCTATTATTCAGTCCCCAACAACTCTCTTACTTCTTGTGCCACAAGCTGCTTCAAGCTCATATTCCATTTTCTTCTGTCCCAGCTCTTTCAATACTCATTTTTCCAAGATGCCCTGGTTCCTTTTGTTGAGAAGCAGTACTTAGAAACAAAGACCCATGCTAAACATACTCATTGCTCTGAAGATGTCACCTCTTCTGGGTCCTAAGTAGGGGCAGGGCTGGGAAATATACATATTACTAATCATGAGGGCATGCATAACTATATTTTTCTATCTATCTATCTTGTGTGTTAAAAAAAAATCATGAGTTAATTCTGATACCTCTGACTCAAATCCAGCACCACTGGGTTCATCCTAGCATGCTCTTTGTTTCTTTGTAACTTTTTCTTTGACAGGAGAACCCCAACTCTCTTAATATGTAATATATTTACTTATTTGTTGAACCGCCATCTATGGGATTGCACAGAGTCAGACGTGCCTGAAGTGACTTAGCAGCAACAGCAGCAGTATACAAATAAAGCAGTTAAAAAATTGCACACTCATGTCCCATGATAAATAAATTTACCAACTAAGGTGTAATGTTTGTGCACATTTTTTTTCTTTTTATGGTATCTATTCAAAATTCCATCTTTAAAACCCTTGCTGTTGTTGTTTAGTGGCTAAATTCTTTTGCAACCCCATGGACTGTAGCCCATCAGGCTCCTCTGTCCACGGGATTTCCCAGGCAAGAAGACTGGGGTGGGTTGCCATTTCCTTCTCTAGGGGATCTTCCGGACTTAGGGATGAAACTCACATCTCCTGCTTTGGCAGGCAGAGCTGAGCCACCTGGGAAGCCCTTAAAACTGATCATCTTTTTCCCTCATACCCTTTAGTTCTGTTACTTCATTGATTTCATAATACAGTTAGATTCATTTGTCATAATCTTATTTTGAGATTCTCTGATATTCTACTTGAGCTTTTAAAATTCTGCATGCAGAAAAATGTATTCTTTGTGATGTACAGTTCTATGGGTTTTGACAAGTACATAGAGGTATGTCTCTATCACTATAGTTTCAAACAGAACAAGCTTTCATCTCCCCAATTCCCTTGTGCTGTCTTTGTAGTCAACCCCTGTGAGCTATAACCCCTGACAATGACTGATTGATTTTCCATCCCTAGAGCTCTGAAATATCATATAAATGGAACTGTCATACAGTCTTTTGGTATTAAATAGTAGAATATAAGTCACTTAACAAAATTAATTTAATATTTACCCATGTCTATGCATGAATCAGCAGTGTGTTCCTTTTTCTTGTTATGTATTTCACTGGGTGGCGATATTAGTTTATCTATTCATGAGTTAAAAAGCAATTTAGATTACTGGTGAATTGACCCTTTATCATCATATAATGTTTCTATTTGTCCTTAACAATATTTCTGAGGTCTACTTTGTTTGTTCCCTGGTGGCTCAGCGTTAAAGAATCCACCTGCCAATGCCTGCCAAGCAGGAGACAGGTTCAATCCCTGGGTCAGGAAGATTCCTTGGAGAAGGGAATAGCTACCCAGTATTCTTGCCTGGGAAATCCCATAGACAGAAGAGCCTGGCAGGCTACCATCCATGAGGCCTCAAAAGAGTTGGACACGACTTTGTGACTAAAAAACAAAAACTACTTTGTTTAATACATTACAGCTTTTTCAGTTTTCTTTTGGATAGTATTATGTATATATATATATAAAATATGTAATATTATATATATTATTACAAATAAACCAGTCAATGAACTTATTCTATCTTTCTTGCTTTCTTAATTTTTAACTTTTGCTGGTTGAATTATTTGTACATTGTCAAGGTATAAAATAATTGCCTTTTAGTTTATCAACATCATCCTCTTCTATAACTTGAACTTATCTTGTAGTTATATATATTCATTGTTCACCACTGGTCATTTTGCCAGAGTTTCCCAAACATCTCTTTATTAGCTAAACTTTGTCCTTCAATTAGAGACTCCCTAATAGCTCAGCTGGTAAAGAATCTGCCTGCAATGTAGAAGACCCCGGCTTGATTCCTGAGTTGGGAAGATCCTCTAGAGAAGGAATAGGCTACCCACTCAAGTATTCTTGTCCTTTATTTTCTCAAAAAAGCTTATGACATCAGTATTCTCTAAGACTTTACATGCTCTATAGCTTACATGCTTTATAACTTTACATGTGATAACCTTGGCTGCAAATAAAAACCTTAGTTTATATATTTTTTTCTGGTCCTGTTTTCGGGCATTTGGTCTGGAGAACTCAGACATAAATCTGAGCTTTTTCCTCTTATAAATGACTTAGTCTTTTTGCTTGACTTCCCAAAGAATTCTTTATCTTCAAAGTTTAGTGATTTTTCTAGAAGAAATGTTAATCATTCTGGATCAAATTTTCCTGCTATGTCCTTTCATTATGTGTATGGAATCTTTCTTTTTGTCCAGGAAATTTTCTTTGAATTATATCTTAAAATATAAATACAGTTTTTTCTTTTCATTGTTGTACTAAGGTGAGGTGGCGTTGGGAGTAGTTTGTCTTGTGTTAGGAAATCAGGCAATAATGGGGTATATTGTCTATTAACATATTTCAGTTATAATAAACCCAATTAAAAGTCAACTAGATTTTTATCTTCATAGACTAGCAGTTCTGAACAACGTCAGATATAAAATATCCTTATGTGCTCACAAACAGTACCCCATCCATCTTAGTACAACACTTGTTAACTTTTTTAAGAACTCTGATTACACTTTGTGTTGTTTTTAACTTTCCTTAGTTTGTCTTCCACATGTATTATTTTCTCTAATTTTTTGGTGTTCTTTACCTCCATTTCATGTTTGCTTTTTTCCCTTGGTGGCACGAGTGGTAAAGAACCCACCCACCAATGCAGGAGACACAAGAGATGCAGGTCTCATCTCTGGGTGGGGAAGAGCCCCTTGGAGGAGGTCCCTACACCCACTCCAGTATTCTTGCCTGGAGAATCCCATGGATAGAGGAGCCTAAAGGGCTACAGTCCATGGGGTTACAAAGAGTCAGACACGACTGAGCGGCTGACACACACACATCCTGCTGCTGCTGCTGCTGCTGCTGCTAAGTCACTTCAGTCGTGTCCGACTCTGTGCAACCCCATAGACGGCAGCCCACCAGGCGCCCCCGTCCCTGGGATTCTCCAGGCAAGAACACTGGAGTGGGTTGCCATTCCCTTCTCCAATGTATGAAAGTGAAAAGTAAAAGTGAAATTGCTCAGCCGTGTTGGACTCCTGGCGACCCCATGGACTGCAGCCCACCAGGCTCCTCCGTCCATGGGATTTTCCAGGCAAGAGCACTGGAGTGGGGTGCCATTGCCTTCTCTGCACACACATCCTGCATATGGTTAATTGCTTCTTCCTAGGATTAATTCTCCTTTGCTTCTCCCAGTTCCTTCTCCCTTCTGCCTTGTTTCTGTGGTACTATTTTAACCTTTTCTGTGTTTTACATTAGTCTTGTCATCCTGGTTTTCAGTTCTTCCTCTTGTCTGATCATTTCTACCATGGGTTTCCACATTCTGTCTTACAATGTTTCTTCATAGAGGGATTTCCTTCATTAATATACTTTTAAACCCATGATGGAATCTTTGGCTTTATTTTCCATCTCCCACATGACATTTCTTCTTGTTGAGTATTCCTTATCTATTGATAATTTTTGTTCTTTTCTACTGTCTAAAATTAACTTGATGGTTGATGGATTTCCTAGATCAGCACTATGCCATAGTTTCTGGAAGAAGGGAAGGGACCCCACCCTACTTCCTGGCTTGGTAATTCAGTGGTTCCTCCCTTGCTGCCAGGGGACTCCTCATCTCTCTCTCTCTTTTTTTAAATATAGAGTGCTTCATAAATGTGTATGTCATCCTTGCACAGGGTCCCTGCTAATCTTCTCTATATTGTTCCAGTTTTAATATATGTGCTGCTGAAGCAGGCACTCTCCATTTCTTTTAACTCTAGCAGCTCTGTGTGTTTTCTCTGTGTGCCCACACTTCTCTGCCTTCCCAGACTACACCGGGTCTAGAAAAACATGAAGCCAGCCTTGCACTTGCCAGTTCCTTTGCTTCCTATTTGCTGGCAGATTCCAGGATCCACCACTGCAGAAGGACTTTTTACACTTTCTGTATTTTATCTGGAAAACTTCCTCCCACACATAACTTTTGCTTTATCTCAGCTCTGCTCGAGGGAGCTTCTTTTCAGCATCAGTACTTCAGAGTGACCCTTCTGTACTGGGGGTCAGAGGAGCGCACTTTTCTGGGAATTGTTTGAGATCTGCTGCCACTTGGCCTCCTCAAAATTCCTTGCCTAACCTCCGTGTTGCCTCCATGTGCCTCTGCCTGCTATCACTGACATATGACAGCACTTAACTGATACTTTAAGTTGATTGATTTTCTTTCCAGTCTCCTAGTTTTGCAGAGAATGGATATTTTTGGTGCTTATTTTCAATTTTCTTTGTCTCTGTCTATGGCAATGAGAAGGAAAAGAAGAAAATTCTGATGGAGGCAGTGGCCATGTCAGATTGTCACAAATACTTTTAATGTGTGCTTTGATTTATTTTTCTACCCAGCTGAAGTCAGAAATGAACTGACATATGAAGTGAAAGAAGCAATCTTTCAGCACCCTTCAGTCAGCCTTAAACCTTTTTATGTGATTTTCTGCTCGGAAGATTTATGTTAAATTTTCCTATAGCTGTTTTGCTAAACACTTCTAGGTATGCCCAATGAGTGGTTTCATTGCTTTCAATGATTTTATAATTGCAGCTCAAGGATTTAGTTGGTTTTTAGAATTTCCTTGGGCTGGACATAATTTGGACAATAACAGCCATCATTAGACTCCCACTTTACTGTTTAAACTTTGAGTTGATTATAAATGACCATTTGAGAGTTAAGGGACAGAGAAGGTTGAATTTCACATGAAGATGTGAAAACCAGAGTGAAAATACATTGTCTCTGGTTTCTGTAAAGCCATATGTGGATGTAATACAGATGCACTTTTATATTTCCAATTCGAGTCATTTCATTTATTCGCCATCTGGTTTCTTGGTGTTTCTAAAATATCCCTACATCTATTTTTTTAATAGCAGTAATCATTTTTTCTTCAGGAAAAGTAATTTTTTTTCTGTCATTTTGATTCCCACTTTATCTTCTTGAAGCATTGAAAACNCATTGCCTTCTCTGCACACACATCCTGCATATGGTTAATTGCTTCTTCCTAGGATTAATTCTCCTTTGCTTCTCCCAGTTCCTTCTCCCTTCTGCCTTGTTTCTGTGGTACTATTTTAACCTTTTCTGTGTTTTACATTAGTCTTGTCATCCTGGTTTTCAGTTCTTCCTCTTGTCTGATCATTTCTACCATGGGTTTCCACATTCTGTCTTACAATGTTTCTTCATAGAGGGATTTCCTTCATTAATATACTTTTAAACCCATGATGGAATCTTTGGCTTTATTTTCCATCTCCCACATGACATTTCTTCTTGTTGAGTATTCCTTATCTATTGATAATTTTTGTTCTTTTCTACTGTCTAAAATTAACTTGATGGTTGATGGATTTCCTAGATCAGCACTATGCCATAGTTTCTGGAAGAAGGGAAGGGACCCCACCCTACTTCCTGGCTTGGTAATTCAGTGGTTCCTCCCTTGCTGCCAGGGGACTCCTCATCTCTCTCTCTCTTTTTTTAAATATAGAGTGCTTCATAAATGTGTATGTCATCCTTGCACAGGGTCCCTGCTAATCTTCTCTATATTGTTCCAGTTTTAATATATGTGCTGCTGAAGCAGGCACTCTCCATTTCTTTTAACTCTAGCAGCTCTGTGTGTTTTCTCTGTGTGCCCACACTTCTCTGCCTTCCCAGACTACACCGGGTCTAGAAAAACATGAAGCNCTTCATAAATGTGTATGTCATCCTTGCACAGGGTCCCTGCTAATCTTCTCTATATTGTTCCAGTTTTAAAATATGTGCTGCTGAAGCAGGCAGTCTCCATTTCTTTTAACTCTAGCAGCTCTGTGTGTTTTCTCTGTGGGCCCACACTTCTCTGCCTTCCCAGACTACACCGAGTCTAGAAAAACATGAAGCCAGCCTTGCACTTGCCAGTTCCTTTGCTTCCTGTTTGCTGGCAGATTCCAGGATCCACCACTGCAGAAGGACTTTTCACACTTTCTGTACTTTATCTGGCAAACTTCCTCCCACACANTACACCGAGTCTAGAAAAACATGAAGCCAGCCTTGCACTTGCCAGTTCCTTTGCTTCCTGTTTGCTGGCAGATTCCAGGATCCACCACTGCAGAAGGACTTTTCACACTTTCTGTACTTTATCTGGCAAACTTCCTCCCACACATAACTTTTGCTTTATCTCAGCTCTGCTCGAGGGAGCTTCTTTTCAGCATCAGTACTTCAGAGTGACCTTTCTGTACTGGGGGTCGGGGGAGTGCACTTTTCTGGGAATTGTTTGAGATCTGGTGCCACTTGGCCTCCTCAAAATTCTTTGCCCAACCTCTGTGTTGCCTCCATGTGCCTCTGCCTGCTATCACTGACATATGACAGCACCTAACTGATACTTTAAGTTGATTGATTTTCTTTCCAGTCTCCTAGTTTTGCAGAGAATGGATATTTTTGGTGCTTATTTTCAATTTTCTTTGTCTCTGTCTATGGCAATGAGAAGGAAAAGAAGAAAATTCTGATGGAGGCAGTGGCCATGTCAGATTNTAACTGATACTTTAAGTTGATTGATTTTCTTTCCAGTCTCCTAGTTTTGCAGAGAATGGATATTTTTGGTGCTTATTTTCAATTTTCTTTGTCTCTGTCTATGGCAATGAGAAGGAAAAGAAGAAAATTCTGATGGAGGCAGTGGCCATGTCAGATTGTCACAAATACTTTTAATGTGTGCTTTGATTTATTTTTCTACCCAGCTGAAGTCAGAAATGAACTGACATATGAAGTGAAAGAAGCAATCTTTCAGCACCCTTCAGTCAGCCTTAAACCTTTTTATGTGATTTTCTGCTCGGAAGATTTATGTTAAATTTTCCTATAGCTGTTTTGCTAAACACTTCTAGGTATGCCCAATGAGTGGTTTCATTGCTTTCAATGATTTTATAATTGCAGCTCAAGGATTTAGTTGGTTTTTAGAATTTCCTTGGGCTGGACATAATTTGGACAATAACAGCCATCATTAGACTCCCACTTTACTGTTTAAACTTTGAGTTGATTATAAATGACCATTTGAGAGTTAAGGGACAGAGAAGGTTGAATTTCACATGAAGATGTGAAAACCAGAGTGAAAATACATTGTCTCTGGTTTCTGTAAAGCCATATGTGGATGTAATACAGATGCACTTTTATATTTTCAATTCGAGTCATTTCATTTATTCGCCATCTGGTTTCTTGGTGTTTCTAAAATACCCCTACATCTATTTTTTTAATAGCAGTAATCATTTTTTCTTCAGGAAAAGTAATTTTTTTTCTGTCATTTTGATTCCCACTTTATCTTCTTGAAGCATTGAAAACTGTATAAATAATAAGTTTTGTAAAATGCAAAAAACTGCACACATAGAAATTATTTTATTTGAGTCTCTGATTTCTATCTGCCTTTATGTTTCATATGTAGATCCATCTTTAGGCATATGAATGGGCATGGCTTATTTTTATACTGTATCTTTTATTCTCAGCTCATTGAAAATGCAAGCCTGGCTCTAAATTAAGCAAAATCATACATCTCAATGAGTTTGGGTAAACTCCGGGAGTTGGTGATGGACAGGGAGGCCTAGTGTGCTGCAGTCCATGGGTTCACAAAGAGTCAGACACAACTGAGCGACTGAACTGAACTGAACTGAACTGATACATCTGTATGTGGTTCAACTTGACTCAGAGGCAGATGGATCAACATGGTAGCCTTATAGCNTGGGTAAACTCCGGGAGTTGGTGATGGACAGGGAGGCCTAGTGTGCTGCAGTCCATGGGTTCACAAAGAGTCAGACACAACTGAGCGACTGAACTGAACTGAACTGAACTGATACATCTGTATGTGGTTCAACTTGACTCAGAGGCAGATGGATCAACATGGTAGCCTTATAGCTTCTCTTTCACTTGATTGCACCTTTGGAAAACAGCATATAACTGTGTGTGGTGCTTTTTTTTTTTTTTTCCAGATGTTTCTGGGTTTTTCTTTCACAAAGTATACTGTGGTCTGATTGTGTTCCCCCAAAACTCACACACTGAAAATCTGATGCCCAAGGTGATGGTGTTAGGCATCACAATGAACTCTCATAAATGGAATTAGTGCCCTCAGAGAAGAGACCCCACAAAGCTCCCTAACCCATTCTGCTATGAGAGGACACAACTAGAACTCAGTGACCTGTAAGAGGGCCCTAACCTGTTCTTAGAATTCTAGCCTTCAGAGCTATGAGAAATAAACTTGTTGCTATTTCTAAGCTACTAAGTCTGTTTGGGGCTTCCCAAGTGGTACAGTGGCAGAATCTGCCTGGCAGTGCAGGAGATGCAAGAGACCCAGGTTCAGTCCTTGGATTGGGAAGACCCTCTGGAGGAGGAAATGGCAACCCACTCCAGTATTCTTGCTTGGGGAATCCCATGGACAGAGGACCCTGGCAGGCTACAGTCCATGGAGTCACAAAGAGTCAGACATGTCTGAGCAACTGAGCACGAGCAATCTGTTGTATTTGGTTATAGCAACTCAAATGCATTAAGGCAAGGCTATTAATTTAAACATGTCACATGTAAATCAATAAGAATGTGATACTTTATCTTCATTCATCTTTCTAAAATGCACTCTCAAAACCAAGATCATTTGAAGTTAGGAAAATTTTCCTTTTCATTCATCTCTCTATTATTGGATTCCTCTTAATCTTTCAGTAAAAGTATTTCCTAAACTGGTATTTAAAGTGAATCAGAGACACATGTACCCCAATGTTCATCGCAGCACTATTTATAATAGCCAGGACGTGGAAGCAACCTAGATNGGTCGGGAAGATGTCCTGGAGGAGGGCATGGCAACCCACTCCAGTCTTCTTGCCTGGAGAATCCCATGGGCAGGGGAGCCTGGCAGGCTTTACAGTCCGTAGGGTCATAAAGAGTCAGCTTCGACTGAAGTGACTTAGCATGTTTGCACAGTATATGTGTATGGGGTGGCAGTGAGGAATACTGGTGATGGGATTTTTTTCCTATTATGCCTTCAAAGGAAATGAACATTTGATTTCAACAGCTTCTGTCTAACAGAAGCTTAGACATCCCTGAATGTTACATTCCTGATGTTTGGAGATTTTCATTGTTTTGCTAATTGCACTAGTTTCTATTGCTGCGTAACAATTCGCCCTCCAAACCTAGAGGCTTAAAATAATAAACATATGTAGTCTCATAGCTTCTATGAGCCACACATTCTCACAATGCTGCAGTCAAATTGTTGGCTGGGATCCAAGTCATTCCAAGGCTTGACTTGGGGAGAATACACTTCTAAGCTCACTCTCATGGTTGTTGACATGGTCATGGTGGTTGCTGGCTGGAGACATCAGTTAGTTGCCATATGGGTTTCTCTTCAGGGCTTCCCTGGTGGCTGAGAGGTTAAACTGTCTGCCTGCAATGCAGGAGACCCAGATTCGATCCCTGGGTCAGGAAGATCCCCTGGAGAAGCAAATGGCAAACCACTCCAGTATTCTTGCCTGGAGAATCCCATGGAGGGAGGAGCCTGGTTCCATGGGGTTGCAAAGAGTTGGGCATGACTGNACCCTGAGCCTTCAAGTAGAGCTCATGAGTCAAACGAGCCCACACTCTCTTGTGGAAGGATAAGAGAGAAGACAGCATACCTCTATAGCAGGGCCCACATCAACAGAGCATCAGAATCACCAGGAAGTCTGGGTAAGACACAACTGAATGCTGGACCCCACCCTGAGAGCTTAGGATTCAAGAAGTCTGAGGTCACTGAGAAGTTCCATTTCTCACAAATTCCTGGGCTGTGCTGATACTGCAGGCTGGTGGACCACACACAGAGCCACACGTAATTTTTTTAACATAATAACAAAGTTGGATTTATCCCAGGAATGCAACATTGAGTTAAGATTAGAAAAATGATCAATGAAATTCTCCAACTGACAGAATAACAGAGAAAAAGAAATTATTATCAGCACAAAAATATCAGTGATGGTGATCTACAGCTAAAAATCAGTTTGGAAAACACTATCTGCACATTAGACCTCCAGAAATCATTCATCCCGAAAAACTGAGACCTGTGCTCCTTGACTAGCCTCCCTTTCCCTGGCAATCATGATTCTGTTCTCTGTTTCTGCGAGTCCACTGATAAGTGAGGTCATGTGGCATTTGTCTTTCTGTGCCTGATTTATTTCACTCAGCACACTGTCCTCCAGGTTTATCCTTGTTGTTGCAAATGGCAAATTTCCTTCTTGTTTAAGGCTGAATAATACTCATCTGTGTGTGTGTGTGTGTGTAAAATACATGCCACGTGTTCTTTATCCATTCATCCATCCATCAGTATTTAGGTTGTCTCCATATCTTGGCTAATGTGAATAATGCTACAGTGATCTTGGGAGTGTAGATGCCTCTTCAAAATACTGATTTTATTTCCTTTGGATGTATACCCAGAAGTGGGATTGCTAGATCTTAAGGTAGTTCTATTTTTAATTTTTTGAGCACTCTCCATACTGTTTTACATAATTCCTACTAGAGCAACACATAATTTTAAATGACAGTCAACCTGTGTTCCCTCCCAAAATACACACATTCACAGAGGAATCTTTTTTGCATAGAAATCCACAAGGACACAGACAACAATGACACAGTTTTGGAAACTGGAAAGTTTACAGACAAATGGTCCCTTGCTTGTGTGTGTGCTTAGTGGCTCAGTTGTGTCCAGCTCTTTGTGACCCCATGGACTGTAGACTGCCAGGCTTCTCTGTCCATGGAATTTTCCAGGCCAGAATACTGGAGTGGGTAACCCTTCCCTTCTCCAGGGGATCTTCCCAACCCAGGGATCAAACCCATGTCTTCTGCATTACAGATGGATTCTTTACCATCTGAACCACCAGAGAAGCCTGGTCCCTTACTTAGGAGACTGGAAAGTTGACACCTACATCCATCTTGAAGTAGGTGCTTCACTCTGCCTGGTCAGGAGCCCCAGAAAGACCCAGGAATGGAAGGTGCCAGCACCTCTAAGTAGAGATGCAGCAGATAGGAAAATGAGTTACAGACCTGTTTAAAAAGTAACTAGATCGTTCCCTCACCTCTGCCCCTCCTCTACCGTCACACAAGGCCAGGGGTTCCCTCTCCGAAGAACTGAATTCTTTCTGACCTTGGGGCTATCAGACATCAGCGAGGGTGGACTCTCTACTATAAGCAGATATAGTAGAGTTTAAGAAGTCTGCCCACTTAAAGGCGCATGCCTCCTCCCTCCCTCAGTGCTGAGCAGGCAGCAGCTAGGCAGGAGGAGATCAAAGATTCTCGCTGAAGGAGCTGACCCATGCAGAGAAAGACGTTAGACCTCGCAAGTGCTAGTGGGCTGAAAAATGGCCCTCCAGTGGTATCAGGCCCTCATCCCAGAAACCCTCACTAGGAGCAGGAGTCTGCGTCACCAGAGCCTCACAGGAGGCAGAGGGAGATTTGCCTCACACGCAGAGGACAGAGGGAGAGGTTGAAGAGATGTGCCCACAAGTTAGACGTTCCAGCAGCCTCCAGAAGCCGGAAGAGGCAAGGAACAGTGTGGTCCCGCAGACACTTCGCTTTCAGCTCTCAATACTGACTTCAGACATCCAGCCTTCGTAACTGTGGGAGAGAAAACTTCCGTTGTCTCAAGTCATCAAGTCTGTGGTATGCTGTAACAGCAGCCAGGAAACGAAGGCCCTTCGTGAAACAAGCACGTCAGTTGCCCACCAGTTGCTGCTGCTGCTGCTGCTGCTGCTAAGTCGCTTCAGTCCTGTCCGACTCTGTGCGACCCCAGAGATGGCAGCTCACCAGGCTCCCCCCGTCCCTGGGATTAGCAAGCCTCATCTACACAGAGCTTCCCATCTTGCCGGGTTCCAATCTTAATATATGAAGAGAGAGCCAAGAATCTACAAACACTTGAGAAAAGAGTCTGACCTGAAGGAAGCAAACATATACAAAGGAACTTGGAGGAAGAAGGGTGCAGAAAGTTTAGGAAAACTTTTGAAAACAGTATCCTCAGAAAGTTAAATTATTGTAACCATAATCTTAAGGACCAAAGATTATTTAAAACAATGTTTTTGGGACTTCCCTGGCGGTCCAGTGGTGAAGAATCTGCCTTCAATGCAGAGGATACGGGTTTGATCCCTGGTTGGGGAACTAAACTCCCACATGCCAAGAGGCAACTAAACCTGCGTGTCGCGAAGACTGAGTCCGCACACCGCAAGGAAAGATCCTGCATGCTGCAACTAAGACACAGTGCAGCCGAAAATTAATTAATTAATTATTTTAAATGTTCTTAGGGAAAAAGCTCCTGGATGGAAAAATGTGATAAGAGAGCCTTCAAGGAGATGGAGCCTAGTTCCCTGGAGCCCATGTGGGCAGCACACAGCAGCATTTTTTCAAAAAGCACAGAGAGGGAAAAGCAGGAGGAAGAAAGAAACTTGGCAGACGCTGTCTCTGCTAGGCAGTCAAGGTCAGCATCAACAGCGGTACATCATGTTGATAGCAGGTACCTTGACATATGATGAAATAGTAGTTAACCTCTGAGGTCTTTCTCCCCAAACCCATTAACTCCAGTCTAATCATAAAGAAAACAGACAAATCCTAATATGACATTCTACAGAATTCCTGACCAGAACTCTTTGAAACTGTCAAGGTCATCAAAAACAAGGAAAGTCTGAGAAGTTGCCAAAGTCAAGAATAGCCTAAGGAAACATGACAGCTAAATATAAAGTGATATTCTAATGGAGTCCTAGAACAGAAAAAGGAAATTCAGCAAAAGCTAAGGAGACCTGAATAAACTATGGGCTTTAGTTAATAATAATTCCTTAATACTGGCTCATTAATTGTAACAAATGTGTCACACTAATGCGAAAAATGGAGCTGAGTGTGAGGCATGTGGGGACTTTCTGTGTTATCTTCATAATTTCTTTACAACCTAAAACTGTTCTTAAGAAAATAAAGTTTTTAAAAAAAAAAAAAAAAAAAGATGGTAATAGATGTGTGAAAGTAAGTTGGAAGACAGAGTTGAATAAATCTTCCAGAAAATAAAATGACTATAAATAGATGGGATAGATAGGAAAGACAGTTAAAAGGATCAGACCATCAGACCCAATTAGCTGACAAATAGGAGTCCCAGAAAGAATGAAGAGCAGAAATGAAGGGAATAAAAACATCGAAGAAATAATTCAAGAAGATTTCCCAGAAGGACATACGTTTTCAGAATGAAAGCATCCAGCAAGTGCTAAGTGCTGTGAATAAAAAGAGCAATCACATGAACACATCATTGTGAAATTCTAGACCGATGGTGACCAAGTTGGTAAAAGTTTCCTAGGATACAAATAAAATCATTGTAAAAAATTATCAGAGATGAGAGACAGGGAATCCAAACACTTGAATTTCTCAACAGCAATGTGGGAAACCAAGAAAATGGGCAAGAGTCCTCCAGATTCTGAAAGCCTTGCATTGACATAAGGTCAGAAGACAGAGGAGCCATGGTGAGCAGAGTTGCTCTTCTGATCCATTTTTTAATAATGTGTATAAGAGATTTTGTTGTTTGAAGCCACTGAAATTTGACTTACCCTAACCCAGTGGGTCTTAAAGTGTACTCCTCCGATCAATAGCATCAGTATCACCTGGGACCTTGTCATAAACTCAGATTCTCAATCCCACCGCAGGCCTCATGAAGCAGAAACTCTAGGGGTGGGGTCCAACAATCTGCATCTTAAGGAATCCTCAGGGCATTCCATGTGCACACAAGTTAGAGCACCACCCACCTACCCTCTCCAGGTACAGACAGTAATTTGGGTAACTGTGTAATTTTTTTAATTGGAGTATAATTGCTTTACAATGTTGTGTTAGTTACTGNAAAAAAAATAAAAAATAAAGTGAATCAGGTATATTAAGTTGCTTTCAATTAGCAACCCTAGGCCCTTACAGGAAAATGAACATATTTTAAAGTGTATTGGTCTTTTTTAAATGAAAAGTGTTCATATTTTTAGTAGCAAGGTCATGCTGCTCAGTCAAAGTTCAACCTATTTATTGTACATAATTTCACCTACATACAGTGAATAACATGAGAAATTGCTGCAGCCATTAGAAGTGATGAATATTTCTCTGTGCTATATGACTTCTTTATCTTTGGTTAATGGCAGTGTTGTCCCTGGGTCATTTTGTCAGGCCACAGAAGGCCACGGGTGCCTCCATGCTGGGCTCTCTACTGTGTCCATATATGTTTTGAGGAAGGTGCTGCTGATGGTTACTCTAAACCTAAAGGATAGGCCTTTATACCTTATTCTATGCACTGAGAAAGTCTCATAAAAATTTAAAGGAGTTTGAAGGTGCAAGCAGATAAACGGATACTCATAGGAATAAGTCACTTCAGTCGTGTCTGACTCTGTGTGACTCCATAGACGGCAGCCCACCAGGCTCCCCTGTCCCTGGGATTCTCCAGGCAAGAACACTGGAGTGGGTTGCCATTTCCTTCTCCAATGCATGAAAGTGAAAAGTGAAAGTGAAGTCGCTCAGTCATGTCCGACTCTTAGCGACCCCATGGACTGCAGCCTACCAGGCTCCTCCACGCGTGGGATTTTCCAGGCAAGAGTACTGGAGTGGGTTGCCACTTCAAAGGCCAAGAAGAACCTACATATCAGGAATTCCCCAGTGGTCCAATGGCTAAGGTTCTGTGCTCCCAGTTCAGGGACCTGAGGTCTAATCCCTGGTCAGGGAACTAGATCCCACATGGCACAACTAGGAGTTCTCATGCTGAAACTAAAGATCTTATGTGCCGCAATGAAGACTGAAGATCCTGAGTGCCGTAACTAAGACCAAGGACAGCCAAAAAAAAAAAAAGCCAAAACACACCAAAAACGAGCTTCCCTGATGGCTCAGATGGTAAAGAATCTCCTTTCAATATGAGAGGCCCAGTTTCAATGGCTGGGAAAGGAAGATTCCCTGGAGAAGGAAATGGCCTAGAGAATTCCATGGACAGTGGAGCCTGGTGAGCTACAGTCCATCTGGTTGCAAAGAGTCAGACAGAACTGATCAGGTAACATTTACACTTAAAAAAAAATTTTTTTTTAAAAAAGAACCCACATACCACTTAGAATAGCAACAAATGAAATGTGAAGTCCAGTGACATGAAGGTGAAGTCCCAGTCCTCAGTGTTCAATAGTTAACAAACATGTGGATTCATATCTGCCTCTTCCAGGTGTGTACTTCTTCACCTTCAGCATGATGAAGCATGAGGACGTTGAGGAAGTGTACGTGTACCTCATGCACAATGGCAACACGGTCTTCAGCATGTACAGGTGAGTGGTCTTTCCCGTCGTAGGTATCCGTGCTGCCATTGTGTGTTCAAAGGATGGCCAATGTCGGGACGTGACTAGGATTCCACAGAGATTGGCACAAACTTTGTTGTCATCCAGAACTCCCACACACCAGTATAGGGTCAGATTACCATTACTCTTTGTGGGGCAGTGAATCTGATAAACTTGAGCATACACAGGTTGATAAGAGATCTTGAGCTAATTACTAGCAACGCTCATCATAACTAATTATGTGCATTCTTTTCCTAATTCTTTCTTTCCTTCTTTCTCAGGCTTTCCTTCTCCTTTCCTACTCTCTGCTCCCTTTGCCTAGAGTTTAACCCTCTTGATGGCCTTCTCCATCATCCCTGGAGCTGGCAGATTAAGAGCTGGGAACCACTCTCCCTCTTTAGGCTGTGCTGCAACTCTGATGTTTATCTTAGCACCCTGGGCCTAAGGCTTCTTGGAGAAAAGTCCATATAAAAAAGAAAAAAATGTACTTTGCTCTGATGTAAGCTTAAGATGTAGAAAAGAGGCAGAGAGCCAACACCTTTCCCATAATTAAATAAATGGATGTTGAGAAACTGTGAAAAATTTTATGTTTGCTATCTTTTTTTTTTTTTTTGATGATTTGTGGGGATTGCCATCTTTTTTTTGTTTTCCCTTTTGGAACCTGGCCTCTAGTAAGATGGTCTATTTGAAAAGCCAAAAGAGAAAAGATGAGTTAGACAGGTGAAACTGCTACAACAAAGAGGTCTAGAAGATTGTGGCTTGAACATATTAGAATTCTATTTGTCTTGGTTGGTTCCAGGTTGGGGAACAATGGGGTAGAAAGAAAAGAGGGGGATGTGTGGAAGTTGGATGGAGGATTGCTCCAACAGGTTTCTGAAGGATGTGGGCTGGTAAAAGCTTTTCTGCCATCTGTAAAACTGACTCCCAGATTTCCACTGGTCATGATCGTTGCCACAGTCAGAAGGTGGAAGGAACAACAAGCTTTGATGCATCAGACGTTCTACTCCAAGTCACCACATTTTCCCAAATGGTTTTCTCTAACATGACAGGGATGTCCAGCTTTGAAGCCCACAATATCTATTTCCTCATTGCTCCATCCCTGACCATGAGCTGATGCAACACGTTTTAGTTTGGGTTAGGGCAGCACACTTCTTTAGATATAAATTCTATTGTTAAGGTGGATTGAACTGCTCTAACATTGACCCAAGGGCTTGAACATGATAGAAATTCCTTTTCATGCCACAATCTTCAAGCACTCAGGCTTCAGCAAAAGGATTCCAAGTTCATTCTGGTCATTGTCATTAGCCTTCCCCACAGTCGTAATGAGGAAGGATCCAGGGGCATTGTTTGTGGGAGTTTTACTGGCCAGTTCTATAAGTGGCACATGCACTTTCTGCTCACGTGTCATTTAGAGAATTTAGTCCAAATTATACCTAAATGTATGGGACTCTGGGAGAGAAGGGGGATAGATTTTGGTTAAGAGCTGACTGTTCTCTTCAAAGACTAAGTGGTCGGTGCTTTTTCTTTTTCCTTCTAGCTATGAAACAAAGGGGAAATCAGATACATCCAGCAACCATGCAGTGCTGAAGCTGGCCAAAGGGGATGAGGTGTGGCTGAGAATGGGCAATGGTGCTCTTCATGGGGACNGAAGGGGGATAGATTTTGGTTAAGAGCTGACTGTTCTCTTCAAAGACTAAGTGGTCGGTGCTTTTTCTTTTTCCTTCTAGCTATGAAACAAAGGGGAAATCAGATACATCCAGCAACCATGCAGTGCTGAAGCTGGCCAAAGGGGATGAGGTGTGGCTGAGAATGGGCAATGGTGCTCTTCATGGGGACCACCAGCGCTTCTCTACCTTTGCAGGCTTCCTGCTCTTCGAAACTAAGTAAAACTATGAATAGACCAGCTCCACTTTGGGGAAGACTTATAGCTAAGATGGTGTTGTCACGATCCAAGGGATTTTAGAGTTGATGGCTCTACGTGTTGTATTTAAAAACATTTTTATTGGTTACATTGCTAATCACAGTACAGTTACATCAATAATGTGGGATGACTCAGGGGCTCAGAAGAATAAACCACAAAACAGTCTTCCCAAGAGACCTTGACTAATATACCCAGCAACATTTATTGCTCTTTTCTAGGCACCTAAAAGAGAATTCTTCTCTTCATACAGGTTAGAAATGATTGTTCCCATCAGAAAAGTCAGTTTTGGCTGCTTTAATGGGAAGCAGGAAGCTGTAAGGAAGCTTAAGCTTCTTTCAGGAAGCTGTAAGGTTTGGGGTTCCTTATTCTTTGGAGCATTTCAGAGAATAGGGTGCAGTGATTATGATGAGGACAAGAAAAGAATAAGGGGCACTTGCCTGGATCAAGGTACCAGAAATATTTGTAAAGTCTAAACTGGGGAGTAACACTTTGATCCAGTGGGTCAATATTCATGAATAAAGTAGATATATTTTAGTAATTCCAGCTAGCTTTTAGATAGCAGAAGTATTCACAATGCTTACAAATAATTGATTCCTTTTTAATAAGGGTACTGCTATAATTAAATCTTCTAATGGCATTTATTTTTGGAAATAGAATTTTCCTATGATCAAAAATTGGGCTTATCAGGTCTAGATGATCAGATGGACTCTTTTTCCATTGCATTCCTTACGTTACGATAGAGCTCTGTTGACTCTGGCCTGCAGTGAGTGCAGGTTCATATTGTACAAATGTAATCACCTACTTTTCTGTCAGCTTAGAAATTAGCCTAATATTCTTTACACACACTGGCATGGAGTATTTAAGAAATTGTAAACCCGGTCATAGGCAGTCAAACTGATGTGTACAAAATATAAGGGCATTTCACTCAGCAGACATATAATAACATTGCTTAAGCTTTTTTAAAAATAGAAAATTATATGGGAATTCCCTGGTGGTCTAGTGGTGAGGACACAGTGCTTTTATTGCCAGGCTTGGGTTCAATCCCTGGTCAGGGAACTAAGATCCCACAAGCTGCATAGTGGGGCCAAAAACTTTTAAAAATCTGTGTATTTTAAAAAGCTATATGACTTGTTTGATTACCATATTTAATCCATTTTCACGGAGCATCCATGCAGCTAGACTTTTGCTTATTCCTCCCCCTTAATCAATTCTTAAAGGATTAAATTTTCCACGAAAACTATACTCATGAGAATGTGCCATAAATTCTGATGATAGAACCCCAAAGTGTTAACTTTAAGCAAAGAATTATTGGAATATGAATTTATCTTGATGTTGAATCATATTTAAAATATGCTACAGAGATGTCCATCTAACAAATATTACATAATGAATTGCCTTAGAAGTAACAAACCCTTAAATTTATTTTCTGTTACAATTTGAATATCCACAAAAGCTTTTTAACTGTAAATTTACTTGTATTTGATTACCCCTATAGCTAGAAATGGAAATAATGAATGAGAGGTACCCTGTTAGCTAATTTAATGTGTCCCACATTCATGTCAGTCTTTGACTCTTTCCTTTTGATCTTCAGATATTTTGAAATTCTTCCTGAATCCATACGCAATGCTATTTTAAAGTGAAATGGATATTAGCTCTAAGGTGCTTGACTGTAATATCTTTGTGATTTTTTGTGTATATTTTCCCTCTCCCACCTCACCCTGGTAGGGGGTCATGGGTTGAAGTTTATTTTTACCAAATTTCAGAACTTTCCTTGAAGTGCATTGCCAATAGATAAATGAATGTTGCATGTTTCCCAGAAGGACTTTATATCTAAAGAGCATGCATTACTAATAAAAGTGATTTAGAGTAAGATATTGACCTGGCTTTAAATAAAGCTGAGGTGAGAAAAATGTAATAAGCATTACACGGAAATAAACCCACTTTTGTTAAATGCACTATTTTAGAATGTTTTTAATTAAGTTGAATAATCATGTAATTATAAGTCACTATGGGAAACAGATAGGGAAACAGTGTCAGACTTTATTTTTTTGGGTTCCAAAATCACTGCAGATGGTGATTGCAGCAATGAAATTAAAAGACACTTACTCCTTGGAAAGAANCTGGGGCCACTGCTGAGTTTTCCAAATTTGCTGGCATATTGAGTACAGCACTTTCACAGCATCATCTTTAATGACCTAAATCTAGATTTCTAAGAATCATATTGTGGAGTAAAAGAAATCTCAAATATTCTGTGTGTACACATTTAAAGGTTGAGTTAAAGAGTGAGTGGAGAGTTGATTTTTCACATCTATTAAAAAATGCAATCCCTTTTCTTTTTCTTGTGTTTATTTTCTTGCATCTCTTTCTAATAAGAATGGACGTGCCTTATACCATTGTTAACTTATAAACTAAGTGGATAGCAACCATTTCCCTCCCCCCCACAACTCAGTGAATAAAAACTTAGCAGTAGCATTCTGAAAATGTTTGTAGGAATAAAGTTTTAAAGAAAACAAAAGACATAAAGAAAAAAGGAAAACCGTCTTATACTGAACAAGTTTAGATTTAGAAAGGCATTAGATATTAATTTTTTGTTACAACTAGTAGCTAGAGAGATTGGTTTTCCTTCTAAGATGTTCAGGTATTTATTTACAGTACACATTAAATGGGATTTTTAAGCCATTTACCACTGGATGGCTTGTTGGTAAAGAATCTGCCAGCTAATGCAGGAGACACGGGGTTTGATCCCAGGTCCAGGAAGATCCCACATGCCGTGGAGCAACTAAGCCTGTAAAGTACAGGCTTACTGCTGAGCCTGTTGTTCTAGAGCCCTGGAGCTGCAATAACTGAGCCCACGTGCCACGGCTACTGAAGCCTGTGTGTCCTGGAGCCTGTGCTCTGCAAAAAGAGAAGCCACTGCAATGAGAAGCCCACGCGCCGCAATTAGAGAGTAGCCTCCACTCAGTGCAACCAGAGAGAGCAACGAAGATCCAGCACAGCCAAAANCTGCAATAACTGAGCCCACGTGCCACGGCTACTGAAGCCTGTGTGTCCTGGAGCCTGTGCTCTGCAAAAAGAGAAGCCACTGCAATGAGAAGCCCACGCGCCGCAATTAGAGAGTAGCCTCCACTCAGTGCAACCAGAGAGAGCAACGAAGATCCAGCACAGCCAAAAATAAATAAATTAAAATTTAAAAAATACACATTAAATTTACCCTTAGTGGTCCTCTATTTTTTTTTTTTTCATGGTATAGGTGTTTTATCAAGAATTGGCCGAAGTGGTGAGAATCCATATGCCCCGTTGAATCTCCTGGCTGATTTTGCTGGGGGTGGCCTCATGTGCGCAATGGGCATCATTATGGCATTGTTTGAACGCACACGCTCTGGCAAAGGTCAGGTCATCGATGCAAACATGGTAAGTGTTAACTGGGGGAAATGATAAGCCTAGCGTTTGTTCCTAAGGTTGATACATGGCTGCCTCAAATCCTCTTTTGAACAAGACAGGAGATAAAATGAGATTTGAAATCTGAATCCAAGTTAGCAAAGATAGCCTTCTCTTTAAAATAGCTTCATATGTTTGACATGTGTCCCGATGTCATATTTTGATCGTCTGTTTGTGGAGTCAGTTTTCTAAACCGTTCATGACTCACCTGATTACTATGTTGGGTTTCAGCGATTTTCCCCATCTTGTGTCTTGTGCTTTGAATATGATTTTTAAGAGATCTTCATACAAAACTGGGCTCAGGAAGTCTCCTTTAGCAGGAAGAGGAGATTTTTGATGACGTTCAAGTAAAATAGACCAGTCTAGCCCTTCCTGCTGCACTGTGTAGTGGAGATTCGCATGTCAGGATGCTTCAGTGTCTTCACTCTCACACACGGAGCATTTGCTTCATGTTCTCCTAGGCACTTCTCCTATGTGATTTCTCCTAATTCCAAAAGAACAATTTCACTTGGAATACATTGTTTGCTTGTTTTTTCCCAGTTCTACCTGTTTATTGCTACCGTCCCATCTCCCTGCAGACCCCTCACACATGTGCACTCAGTTGCGTGACCCCCATGGACTGCAGCCCATGAGGCTTTTTTGTCCATGGACTTTCCAGGCAAGAATACTGGAGTGGGTTGCCATTCCCTTCTCCTGGGATACATTGGTACTGAACCCAGTTAGACCCATAACAGGGCTTCCCTGATGGCCCAGCAAGTAAAGAATTCACCTACAGTGCAGGAAACACAGGAGACATGGGTTTGATCCCTGGGTCAGGAAGATCCCCTGGAGGAGGAAATGGCAACTCACTCCAGTATTCTTGTCTGAAAAATCCCATGGCCAGAGCAGCCTGGTGGGCTACAGCCCATGGGGTTGCAAAGAGTCAGACATGAGTGAGCAACTAAGCACAGAGCCATAAAACTGTTAGGACATCTTTTTTCAACAGACTCATCAGCACATTCAGAACTTTGCCTGAGTTCTCACAGCTAGTTGAGGAGATCCCAGGCTAGTGCCACTATTCAGGTTACATTTGGACCTATCTTTGCTGGTAGGCTGGAGAGTGAATTTGATGAAGACAAGACTGAAAGATAAAGGCAAGTACTAAAATGGTCAATGATAGAATAGGTCTGGATTTAAGGATTCACAATTGGCCGTGAAGGGAGAGGAGGAATCAAGGATCGCTCCCTGATCTATGACTTAGAAGACCCAGTGGATGGTGGCCCTGGTACCCTGGGGAGAACCACTGAAGGAGGAGGCTGATGGGAGGGGACATACATCTTACTCTTTTAGACGAATAGTTTCCAAATGACTTTAGCAGCAGAATCTGTGACCTAGGCCTGCCGGTGATGACCTGGAGTCTGTTCCCTTAGAAGCTGTAGAGTTAGGGCTTCCCAGGGGGCGCTAGTGGTAAAGAACCTACTTGCCAATACAGGAGATGCCTGAGACTTGGGTTCCATCCCCGAGTTGCAAGGATCCCCTGGGGGAGGGCATGGCACTACACTCCAGTATGCATGCCTGGAGAATCCTCATGGACAAAGGAGCCTGGTGGGCTGTAATCCATTGGATGTCAGACAGGACTGAAGCAACAGCATGCATGCACATGGCATGTGGGGTCTGTTTACTGTGTTTACTCCTGACCTAAGGGAACACTTCTGACCTGGGGACTGCATGTTGGCATGCAGGCCATTGCCTATGTGATGAGAATAATATAAAAAGTTGGGAAATTGAGGCTGCAGTTTCCCTGTGTCAAGGGCTGTCATCCGTGGCAGCATACGCTGCATGCGGATGAAGGGGGAAAAAAGGTATGTGCTCAGCAGCCTCTTGATGAGATAAGGATTATAATTGCTGTGTCTTGTCCTGTGTCCTTCTATGGCGCCAAGTAAAGGTAGAGTTAGATTAGAGCCTGTTTGTATCCCGAGTGAGCCAAAATAGACCCATAACACTGACAGGACAACTTTTTTCAATAGTCTCATCAGTACATCCAGTGTATAAAAGAGATTAAATGTATATATATATATGTGTGTGTGTGTGTGATGTATCTATATGTGTGTTTGTGTGTGTGTGTATAAATGTGGGGACTGTAAAATCTGTGTAACCCCATTTCAAAAAACAGCACTACCAAAGGCCACTTATACAAACTCCACTACTTGGTGACAGCAAATGTCAGATCCATAGATTCAAGTGTTTATGAGCTTCTTTAAGCTAAAAGGGAAAACTGAGACGTATCTAAAGATGGGTTTCCCAACTGGCACAGTGATAAAGAATCCACCTGCGGATCCTGGAGACAAGGGTTTGATCCCTGGGTTGGGAAGATCCCCTGGAGGAGGAAACGGCAACCCCCTGCAGTCTTCTCGCCCGTTAAATTTTGTTTGTTTCGTAGCCAGAATCTGTGAGAAATCCCATGCTCACGGTTGGATTGGGACCTTTCTGTTAGTAACCTGAGAGACAAGGATGCTTTGCTGGCCTTCTTCCTGGAGTGCCAGAAGGATAGGGAAGTGTTCTTTAGGTAGCTCTGTGCATCAGTCTCATGACAATCACACCAGAGATGTGAATCCTTTTTATTTCAGGACTAGTGGGAAGCTGGCATTCCCAAACTAGTTTGTACTCAGAAAACCCTTATCACCTGCCACCCACATTGTTATGTTTATTCTGTAACTTTCTAGTGATAATTAAAGTTACAATATTGTTAAATATTCAAATTTGTTTTTCTTGTGCTTGGTATCAAAACTAGAATCAACTAAATATAACTGCCATGCGATTTACCTTTAAAATGTGATCTGCTTCATGTGTTTGTGTGTATGTGTTTATAAGTATTGAGATCAGATGATAGATTTTTAAAAAACCTTTTTATTTTCAGTTTTTTTTATCTTGAACATATATAAACATAATGAGAATATATAATTAGCTTCCTAATGGTGAAGTAAGCTTACTAGTGAAGCTAGCCTCACCTAGCTTCAAAAATTGTCAACATTCTGCCAATCTTATTTGAAAGGAAGAGCAGAAGTAGTTCCTTGAAGTCTTTTCTGAACAATATTCCCTGATCTGAATAGTGCAGGAGCTCTGTCATAAACCTGTCCTAACTCACTTTCTCGAAATATCAAAGAAGTTGTATTATTAGGTATAATCCTTCTATATTCTAAGATAAACATTTTTATACAAACATTTTTTTTTAAACCCAAGTAGGAATCAGTCATAATTTCTATAGTTGCATTACCTGGATTCACATTATATTCTGTTTCTTCAAAGGTGGAAGGAACAGCATATCTAAGTTCTTTTCTGTGGAAAACCCAAGAAACAGGACTGTGGGACCAGTCCCGTGGACAGAACATATTAGATGGCGGAGCACCTTTCTACACAACCTACCGGACAGCCGACGGGGGGTTCATGGCTGTCGGAGCGTTAGAGCCCCAGTTTTATGAGCTGCTGATCAAGGGTGAGTAACTTTTCAGGAACTTCTTTTCTGTGGATGTTTTCCAGCCTCTATTTTGGGGTCTTTTGAAGTGCATGATGTCTTTTGTTATATGCATATATCCAGTTTATAATTAGCCTAATGATGGTCATCATTATATTGTGAGGCACTTCCCCCATCTTTTAAATTGACAAGTAATTTTATAAAAAAGTTCTGTAAAGTAGCTCAGATTAAACGGATCATAATCCTTTTTGTGGGTGTTCAGTGTTTTTATTACATTTCGTACTCAGTGCTGTGCTAAGTCTCTTCAGTTGTGTCCAACTCCGTGCGACGCTAGGGACCATAGCCCGCCAGGCTCCTCTGTCCCTGGGATTCTCCAGGCAAGAATACCGGAGTGAGTTGCCATGCCCTTCTCCAGGGGGCCCTCCCAACCCAGGGATCGAACTCAGATCTCTTACGTCTCCTGCACTGGCAGGCATTTTCTTTACCACTGGTGCCACCTGGGAAGCCCATACTCAGTAGTGTTGGCTATTTATCTTGCCTGTTGCATGGCCACTGTCTGTTCTTGCCTAGAAATGATCTGCTGGTTCTACCAGTTTTTATTCCTTGATGGATAGATGTCCCTCCTGGTACTTAACAACGGGGTCACCAGAGCACAGAGAGACTTTGGCAAGTGAGAGTTTGTTGGGATATGTCACCATCACTTGATGTTTCTGGGGTTCACCTTTCTTGCAGATTCTTGTCTTACTGATATGTTGCCACAGGTTAGCAGAAAAATTTGGGATCCCTTCTGCCCTGACTGATAATTGGACTGAAGGTATTTTGTCCCTGTGAAATGTGAATTTAAAGTTTACTTCACAGATTATTTGGTTTCTAAGAAGTTTTAGAATATATGCTGAAGCAGTGTGACAAGCACATGGGTTGCAGCACATTTATCTTCCAGTTTTAAGTTTGGAGTTTTATGTTTGATAGCTTTTCAGATGCAAAATGCTACTCAGATGTATATATAGCTGTATATAGCTGGAATGATGGTTTTTATAAGCATCAGAATGTACTCTGTGAGCAACTCTATTAACTTCACTAACTTAACTGTAAGGTAGAAGAACGATAGAACAGAGTGGTTTGGACAAACTCCCACGTCTGTAATGATTTTTTTGTTCATGTTAATTTATTATTTCACCGTACATTTTGAGATCTTTGAGACCGTAGCTTCATTTAGCTCTCAGTGTCTGAGCATAAATACACAAGGTTTTTGTAAGGCTCAGACTTCTCTGTGCTATGTTCCTAATGCTTTCCAGGGCAAAGAAATCTGAAAATACTGAGACTCTCATGACATAACATTCTTGTAGTAAAGGCAATAGAGAATTTTTTTAAGTTGCTTTAAAATTTCAAAATACTATTAAAAGAAAACCAGGAAGTAAGTGTTGGTGAGAATGTGGAGAGATTGGAACCCCATGCATTACTGGTAAGAATGTAAAATTGTACACCCATTGTGGAAGATGATATAGTGACTCCTCAAAAAATTAAACATAGAATTACCATATGATCCAGCAATTCTGGCTATATATCCAAAAGAATTAAAAGTGGGAACTTGAACAGATATTTGAACAGGGCCTGGGGGAAGCAAGAATAGAGTGTTAGTGCTTAATGGGTAAAAGTGTTAGTCGATCAGTTGTGTCCAGCTCTCTGCAACCCATGGACTGTAGCCCGCCAGACTCTTCTGTCCATGGAATTCTNCATAGAATTACCATATGATCCAGCAATTCTGGCTATATATCCAAAAGAATTAAAAGTGGGAACTTGAACAGATATTTGAACAGGGCCTGGGGGAAGCAAGAATAGAGTGTTAGTGCTTAATGGGTAAAAGTGTTAGTCGATCAGTTGTGTCCAGCTCTCTGCAACCCATGGACTGTAGCCCGCCAGACTCTTCTGTCCATGGAATTCTTTATGCAAGAATATTGGAGTGGGTTGTCATTCCCTTCGCCAGAGGATCTTCCCAACCCAGAAACTGAACCTCGGTCTCCTGCATTGCAGGCAGATTTTTTACCAGCTGAGCCACCAGGAAAGCTGATACAGTTTCAATTTAGAAAGATGAAGAGTTCTGGAAATGAATGGTGGTAATGGTTCCAGAACAATATGAATGTACTTAATAACATAGTACTGTATTCTTAATAGTGGCTAAAATGGTCAATTTTATATTTTGTATANAAGGCGAAACAGACATAGAGAATACACTTTGGACATGGGGAGAGGGGAGGAGAGGGTGAGATGCATGGAAAGGGTAACATGGAAACTTACATTACCATATGTAAAACAGATAGCCAACAGGAATTTGCCAAATGGCTCAGGAAACTCAAATAGGGGCTCTGTGTCAACCTAGAGGGGTGGGATGGGGAGGGGAGACGGGAGGGAGGCTCAAAAGGGAGGGGGTATATGTATACTTATGGCTGATTCGGGTTGAGGTTTGACAGAAAACAACAAAATTCCATAAAGCAATTATCCTTCAATAAAAAAATTTAAAAAAAAAAGCAGGAGGAGAATAAACAGAACTATGTCAAGTATGGAAGAAAAATATTGCAGTGCTGTGGAAGAGTTAGTAATTTAGAAGGGGCAGCCTCTCACTGTTTTAAGTCTAGTTAATTGACTCGATGTGTGTGTATGTAGAAAACCTGTGTTCAAGGAAGGACAGAATATTTATATCCAGAAAAAGTTTAGAAAAAATATTAACCCCCTTCATACTTAACATCTACATTATGGGGCTTTATTGTCTCAAAGCTATCTGTGATTGTGTGTAAATACGTGTGTGTGTGAGAGAGAGAGCAGAGTCAGAGAGAGAACAGTACAAAGGAAGATTCCTTTAGAAACACATTCAAAGCAGCCAGAGGGCACCCAGCTGGCTAATCCCCAACGTGCTTTCCTGGCCCCTCCCCCTTCCTTCTCATCATAACTTGTGATCTTAGAGGCATGAAAGAATTTGAGCCCCGCCCCCAGCCTGACCGTCTCTGCGGGCCGTGCAGCCAGGCTCCATGTCAAATCCACCTGGGAGCGCGAACCCCAGGGCCACGGAGAAGGTGGTGGGCTTGCAGGTAGCTTCCTCGCCCAGTGGCCATGGGAGACAAGCGTGAGCAGTCTGCCCTGCGCACCTGTAAATCCCTTGATGAGGAGGGCCTCTTCGGCTCTGCTGAGCTGCCCAGAAGACCCACGGGGAGCCTGGTTATGCACAGCATGGCCATGTTCGGCCGGGAGTTCTGCTATGCGGTGGAGGCGGCCTACGTGACTCCAGTGCTGCTCAGCGTGGGCCTGCCCAAGAGCCTGTACAGCATGGTGTGGCTCCTGAGTCCCATCTTGGGGTTCCTGCTGCAGCCCGTGGTGGGTTCGGCCAGCGACCACTGCCGGGCCCGGTGGGGCCGCCGGAGACCCTACATCCTCACGCTGGGCCTCATGATGCTCCTGGGCATGGCCATGTACCTCAACGGGGACACGATCGTATCAGGTCAGTGGACTGCTCCTGGTAGGCAGGCTATGTAGGCTGGGTGGGAGGAGGTCCTGTGTGCAACTCAGGACAAGGAGAAGGCAAAGTTCTTTCTGTGACAGTCAAAAAGTGGTTAAAACTGATTCCCTATCCTGTTACATTGAATTTCCACCTTTGCGTGCCCCAGATTCTGTAGTTAGGTGCCTTTACTTTTAGAAACTTCAGTTACATTATTTTTTAATTGCTGTGAGAACTTAAAAATGGGATTATATTTTTACCTATTTTATTATATTATGTATTGTTACATGTTTATCAATATGGGGTTTTGTGTGTGTGCACACCATACCTTACTTAGGACTTTCTCAAATTAACCAGCTGCCTAATGGCTCCATAAATTTTTTCAATAAATGTACCTNGGCCTCTTCGGCTCTGCTGAGCTGCCCAGAAGACCCACGGGGAGCCTGGTTATGCACAGCATGGCCATGTTCGGCCGGGAGTTCTGCTATGCGGTGGAGGCGGCCTACGTGACTCCAGTGCTGCTCAGCGTGGGCCTGCCCAAGAGCCTGTAAGGCATGGTGTGGCTCCTGAGTCCCATCTTGGGGTTCCTGCTGCAGCCCGTGGTGGGTTCGGCCAGCGACCACTGCCGGGCCCGGTGGGGCCGCCGGAGACCCTACATCCTCACGCTGGGCCTCATGATGCTCCTGGGCATGGCCATGTACCTCAACGGGGACACGATCGTATCAGGTCAGTGGACTGCTCCTGGTAGGCAGGCTATGTAGGCTGGGTGGGAGGAGGTCCTGTGTGCAACTCAGGACAAGGAGAAGGCAAAGTTCTTTCTGTGACAGTCAAAAAGTGGTTAAAACTGATTCCCTATCCTGTTACATTGAATTTCCACCTTTGCGTGCCCCAGATTCTGTAGTTAGGTGCCTTTACTTTTAGAAACTTCAGTTACATTATTTTTTAATTGCTGTGAGAACTTAAAAATGGGATTATATTTTTACCTATTTTATTATATTATGTATTGTTACATGTTTATCAATATGGGGTTTTGTGTGTGTGCACACCATACCTTACTTAGGACTTTCTCAAATTAACCAGCTGCCTAATGGCTCCATAAATTTTTTCAATAAATGTACCTGTGTGTCCAAAGAAGATTTAATGATGTTCACAGCTTTATGTGGAGTCTTGTGACAGGTACAGGGCACCGACCTGGCAGCTTAAGGGGACATTTTTTCATTGCAAATCATGGACATAGACCTGATGGAGAGCACTTTTTCTAGCCATTAAACAGCCGCCAGTTAATCAGTAATTGGTGGTAGTATTTGTTGTGTTGAAAAAAAGAATTGTTAAACTTAAAAATAGCACACATTTTCTGACCATTAACTCCCAGGCTAGCAGAATGGGTGATAATGAGCCATAATAATCAGTTATCATCTCTATATATTTAAAAGTGGTTATAAATCTATAAATGTATATTTCTGGAAGAATTTATATATATAAAAAAAATACCTGAAAAGAAATTTTGCCTCTAAGGAAGGGTGCTAAAGGCCTGGGAGTAAGAGGGGAAAGTTAAGCTTGTTTTTCACTTATTTTTTGTACTGAATTTTTAAAATCAGGTGCATATATTACACATATTCTTAAGTTTACAAAATAAACTGAAAGCACAGGAAGTAGTTATGAGGGGGTGAATGAACAGTGTTATGGTCTTAGGATGAATATCATTTAGGTGTTAAAACTGTGACATTGCTCTTCATCCACTGAAAGGCAAAGATACTAAGAGAGTTGATTAAAGATGCTCACTGACAACCTGGTCCCATTAGTCAGTGCTCCTCCAAGCCAAGCCCTTCAGCCTGTGGCATCAGCCTCACTGGAGGCTGATAGAGATGAAAATTCCCAGGCCCTACCTTCCACCTATTGAGGAATCATAGGAGACTCATGGTAGGTGAGGCTTAACAATCTGTTTTAACAAGTCATCCCGGTAATGGCTAAGGAACTAAAGTCTGAGAAGCACTGCATGAGGGCACAGATGCACGCCTCTCTCTATTTTTGTGCAAAAAGGGATGTCTGAAGGGTGACCATCTCTTGGGGCTAGGATCTTGAAGTATTTCCCCAGCTTTCCTATATGGTTGGAGTAGTTTACAGTCAGTACATATAATTTTTTAAACCGGTTTATTTGAAAGAGAGATGATTCACATACCATAAAAGTCACCATCTAAAAGTGAACAGCTCAGTGCTTCTCAGTATATTCTCAAAGTTGTATAACCCCCACCACTATCTAATTACACAACAGTTTCCTCTCCCCCTCAACAGAAACCTGGTAGCCATTAGCAGACACTACCCATTTCCTTCACTCCCAAAGTCCTAGGTAACTACTCAATCTACTTTCTGTCTCCAGAGAGCTGTCTTTTCTGGACATTTACTGCATGATTTTTAAAACTTGAAAAAATAATGAAGCCATTTTTTATTTGGAAGAGCAAACACAACGAAAGTATAGGGAGATAATATGATGACCGGAAGTTTGGGTGGAAATAAAAATGTGGCTCGTTCTAAACCAGGATTTAGGAGACCAACGGTTGTTTCTCTTTCAGCTTTGATTGCTGACCCAAGGAGGAAGCTGATTTGGGCCATAAGTATCACCATGATAGGTGTGGTTCTCTTTGATTTTGCTGCTGACTTCATTGATGGGCCCATCAAAGCCTACTTGTTTGATGTCTGCTCTCATCGAGATAAGGAGAGGGGCCTTCACTACCATGCCCTCTTCACAGGTAGGAAATATCCAGAAAGTCTATCCTTCAGATCTCCGGACAGAGAAGCCCTTCCACTGAAGCCATCTAGTGTCTCAGCACTCGGATTTTTTGAATGAATGGATCTGTTGATGAATCGCTCCTATCACGCGGGCTCTGTCTTCCAGGGCATTCCTCTTGTGACCAGGCTGTGGAGTTTCTGCAAAGGAAGTTTGTAGGAGAGCTCTCTGAAGAGCTGTGTGTGGAGGCATTTACAAATGAAAAGAGGCCTTGTAGACTTCATAATTTGTTTTTTAGTCAGTAATGTGTAGCATCAACATTATTCAGAAGCTTGCAGCTTCTTGGGCCCCTCTTCCTGTTATTTTAATTCATCAGGTTTCGAGTGGGGCCCAGAAATTTGCATTTTTAATGACTGTCCCAGATGATTCTGTGGCAAGTGTCCCAAGAATCACATGAACCACATTTAAAAATAGAAATAGGAACAAACCAAGCAAATAAAAAGCCCCAAGTCTTAGAGACTTCTCCTTTTATTTTTTTCTTTAATTTGGCTGCAACTGGGTCTTAGTTGCAACAAACAGGGTCTTCGTTTGCAGCATGTGGGCTCTAGTTTCCTGACTGGATTGAACCCCAGGCCTCCTGCATTGGGAGCTCAAAGTCTTAGCCATTGGTCCACCAGGAAAGTCCCAGAGATTTCTTAGTTATATAAAGAGTTAGCAAATCCCCAACCTCCTGTTTTGGAAAATGCCATGCTAGGAGGACACTTCTTGAGGCCACTGCTGGCCTTCTTTGGTAGCTGTTGGGCCCTTCATATAGACCAGTGCTACTACTGGTCAACATGGATTGCTAGAGCTCCATTTGTTGTTGTTCAGTCACTCAGTCGTGTCCGACTCTTTTCAACCCCCTGGGCTATAGCATGTCAGGCTTCCCTGTCCACTGTTTTCTGGAGCTTGCTGAAACTCATGTCCTTCGTGTCAGTGATGCTATCCAGCCATCTCATCCTCTGTCATCTCCTTCTCCTCCTGCCCTCAGTCTTTCCCAGCATCAGGGTCTTTTCCAATGAGACTGCTCTTCGCATCAGATGGCCAAAGTATTGACACCAGTCCTTCCAATGAGCATTCAGGACTGATTTCCTTTAGGACTGACTGGTTTGATGTCCTTGCTGTCCTTCCAGTTGGGACTGTTCTAGGGTTGGGGCGTCATCCACAAGACAACAGCGTGATCCTGTCCTGGGAGCATTGTTAGGTCTAGATGTGAGGACTTTATTTGATTTTCTCCAAGGCCCAGACAAGGTATTTTTATTTTATGTTTTGTCTCCTCCCATGGTCAGGTATGTCCCACGAGAAACAGAATCTTGAATTTTGTTCAGATTATATCCCCATAGCCAAAAGCAGGCCTGCCCACAGAGGCCATTTGGTCAACAATTTGTTGTTTGTGCAGATATTTGAATGGTGAATGCTGGGAAGAATGGGGCTGCCCGGCAGAGAAGGGCCTGGAGGAGCGGGAGACCAGCCCATCTGTCTGGGACCCCTGAACACTGTCTAGCAGCTGGAAGGTCCCAGAATAGAGATTCAAACTGCATTCTCCTAACTTAAATCCCATAATCCCTACTGCTGTATCGGAATCTGCTGAAATTAATTATGATGCTGTGGGAGGCTTTTTGGCCTTTGAACTTGACACAGTGAGAGTTTTGTTGCTCTCAGTACTTTGGACAATGTGGTCACTCCTTCCCAGCTTATATCACTCTTAGTCTTGGCCCAACAACCTTTGCTTTGCTGCTTCTGATATTAAAAGACTGAGCTCTGTATTTTGGGAACTTTGCCAGGGTTAATACATGGTAGTATTTCTGTTGAGTTTGATAAAATATCTTGAGGTTTTCTTTTGATACTAGTGTATTGTGGCTTCAGCAAGCATATAATTCATGTGTAATTTTCATGTGACCTCATTTCAGACTTTCACTGTATCTTGTCTGAGCTTTCGTACTTACCCTTTAATTAATTTTCCAGTCTCTAATTTTTTTCCTATTCCAATTGTGTTAACACACAGCTTCCAGGGTCACATTCCTAAAAGACAGCTCTGACCGGGACACTTTCATTGTTCAATGACCTGCAGTGGCTCCTGTTGACAAAAAAAAAATAATAATAATTAATCAATAGTCAAATTAAGAAAGAAATAGAGAATTTTATTCAAGTCAACCTAAAGATTATAAATTTGGAAACAGTCTCTCAGAGAGCTCTCAGAACTATTCCTCCCATCAGAGGTCAAAGCACAGTTAAATATGAGACAAAGTGTTATACATCTAATGACGTACTGACAGTTTATGTAGCCCAGGTCTGCACATACTAGGCGAGTAGTGGTCATCGTGGCTGCTTAAAGGATTGAGAAAGGACTGTTATCTGCTAAGGAGTTCCCTTGCTGGTGCCAGAAGAAAGTTGCTGCCATCAAGGAAGTATCCCTGTGACGTCTATGGTGTGGTCTGATTAATATATTAATATAAGGCAGGGGAGGGAGGAGGCCCAAAGGGGAAAGTGTTATATTTAAATCTAGGCCCAGCAATCCCAAATGTTTTTCAAATAAGTGTCAAAGGGTTCACTGCCAAAATGTTCTCTAGCATGTACTCTGAATTTTTTTTCTTTTTTTAAAAAGACCTTACTGGCTTCTGAGAATTTTAGTCCTCCAACTTCTTCTGTCTTATATTTAAAGGTAACTCTACCTGCCCTCCACCCCTGGTGTACGTGATAGCCATGCAGGGTTTAGTGGATCCATCTCATCCCTTCTGGATTCCCTGGTAGCTCAGTTGGTAAAGAATCCACCTGCAATGCAAAAGACCCTGGTTCACTTCCTGGATCAGGAAGATCCCCTGGGGGGAGGCATAGGCTACCCACTCCAGTATTCTTGGGCTTCTCTGGTAGCTTAGACAGTAAAGCATCTGCCTGCAATGGGGAATACTTGGGTTCAATCCCTGTGTTGGGAAGATCCCTTGGCAGAAAGCATGGCAACCCACTCCAGTATTCTTGCCTAGAGAATCCCCATGGACAAAGGAGCCTGGCAGGCTACAGCCCATGGGGTCGCAAAGAGTCTGACATGACTGAGTGACTAAGCACAGCACAGCCTCATCCCTTCACCTCATGCCTTTACCTCTGGGTACTCCTGGGGCTGTGGAACCCTCACTCACCGGAAAGAAAGGAAATTCCTTCCTTGAGTCAGAGTGCTTGTAACTGAGCATCTGTTGCTATTAATAAATTAACCCGAGGCCTTGCTCTCCTGAACAGTGGTCTCTGTTCCACCCAGGGGGGGTGGGATGAAGGCTGATGATCAGTAAAGGTTGTCCCAGTTCAAATCCTGGCTCCTCCTCCTGCCCAGTCCCTAGTATTTCTGAACTTTTGTTTCTTCACAGGGTTGTGAATCTATCCACCATGTTAGTTATTAATATCCTGGCAATATATTGGGGCTTCCCTCATAGCTCAGTCAGTAAAGAATCTACCTGCAATGCCGAAGACCTGGATTTGATCCCTGGGTTGGGAAGATCCCTTGGAGAGGGAAATGGCAACCAGATCTAGTGTTCTTGCCTGGAGAATCCCATGGACAGAAGAGCCTGACAGACTACAGTCCATGGGGTTGCAAGAATTGGACGCAACTTAGCAAGTGAATCACCAACCACTGCCACCATTCTGGCAAATGGTCCCAAGCAATGATTCCTGAGCAAGGAACCCTTTAATAGGATTCAGCACCAAATGCATATATTTACTATATATTCTCCATTCCCACCAGGCTTGCAAAACTTGTGTTTGTTTGTAATCACTTGGTAAGGAACTTGCCCTTGGGCATCTTTGGAAGAAGAATGGGTAACGTGGTAGGCTTAGCTTCTTTTGACTTTTCTGTTTCTTTAATACTTCAAAGTTTGCATAAAAAATGCTTGTGAAACAAATACTCAGAATAGAAATAATTAAGAGCTAAAAAAAGAACCCTAAAAATGAGGTTTAGATATGCGTCCCTTTGACCAAATGTGTACAAGTGGAAAAAGGCTGTGTTTCATGGTAGAGTCAATTTTAACTCCTCCTTCTGGACTTATTGCTGCATGAGTGGATTTCTTTCATTAGCTGAGGTTCCTCTGAAGTTTCTGCCCCCAGTGAACTTTCATGTCTCCACACTCAGGCGGGAAAGGATGTGGCCAGCACAGAAACCAGGGTACAGGAATTTCAGCTTTGAGGGTGACGTGGATAACTTCGAGCGAAACAGATACGGTCTACAAACTGCCATTTCTTATCCCAATTCAGCACCTACCTCTCAAGGAAGCTCAAAGGCAGGTTAGAGATGGGAGCCCCTGAGGACGTTTTTTCATTTACTCGTACGTGCTTAGTCACTCATCTGTGTCTGACTCTTTGCAACCTCATGGACTGTAGCCTGCCAGGCTCCTCTGTCCATGGAATTCTCCAGGCAAGAATACTGGAGTGGGCTGCCATTCCCTTCTCTAGGGGATCTTCATTAACCGGGGATGGAACCTGGGTTTCCTGCAATGCAGGTTAATCCTTCACCATCTGAGCCACAAGGGAGTTGTCTACCAGAAATCTCTTTCCCCAGATACCAACTGGCTGGCCTTGGTTTGTTTCCTCTCTTTGTTATAATCTCTGGTCACATAGCCCCTCCTCGGCGATTCATGATTACTTGATAATATATTATTTATTCATTTGTTTATTGTTTATTGTCTGCCTCTAGAGCTAACATATAAGCTTTCTGAAGACAGGAATATTTCCTGTTTGTTCCAAAATCACTATTGCTTAGAATAGTTCTGGAAATATGCTGAAGAAATATTGATGAGACAAATATTCTATTTTAACATCCTCCTTTTACCTGTGAGGAAGCTGTGTTGCTGAGAGGTAAGTGACTAACTCAAGGTCACACAGCTGGATGTGTCTGCTAAGTCACTTCAGTCGTGTCCAACTCTTTTCGGCCCTATGGACCATAGCCCACCAGGCTCCTCTGTCTATAGGGTTTTCAAGGCAAGAATACTGGAGAGGGTTGCCATGCACTTCTCCAGGGCATTTTCCCAACCCACAGATCAAACCTGGGTCTCATATGTCTCCAGCTTCAGCAGGCATGTTGTTTACCACTACCGCCACCTGGGAATACAGCTAGCGGAAGATACTGAATCAATCTTTATGTCTGAAATGCAAGTGAATCCCCAACCCAAGGGCTTCCCTCATAGTTCAGTTGGTAAAGAATCTGCCTGCAATGCAGGAGACCCGGGTTTGATCCCTGGGTAGGGAAGATCACCTGGAGAAGGAAATGGCAACCCACTCCAGTATTCTTGCCTGGAGAATCCCATGGACAGTGGAGCCTGGCAGGCATCAGTTCATGGGCTTGCAAAGAGTCAGATACAACTTAGCGACCAAAGCACCACCCCAACCCAAATGTAATTTGTGTCTGTGTTGAGCCCCATTGGCCCAAGAGAAAACTTAGTGTCAGTCCCTTTGGAATACTCTCCTACACTTTTCCCTGAGTCTTGCATCTAAAAACTGGGAGCTTAGAGTGAAAAAGTTTCAGGCAGCAAGGATCTGGGTTTCAGTGTCATGTGTTCCCACTGGCATTTACTGGGCTGTCCTTGGTCCCGCGTTTCCCAGTTGTGAGGCTGAACTGGTCACGGTCGTGTTTTCGCTCATCCTTGTCCACAGGACCCCTTCAGAACCCACAGGATTCTCAGCTCCCCACCACCCGCATGGCATCCTGCTCTTCCAAGGCCTGAGGATGTGAGGTGGGCTCTGTGAGCTGCAAACTCTCCATGCTCTGGTTTCCTTGTCTCTAACAGAGAGGTGGAAATTCAGTTGAGCCTTGTTATTCAGGGATTCCATATTTGTGGAGTCATCTGCTTACTAAAACTTACTAAATCAATACTTGTAGCTCATTCTCCAACATTTGCAAGCGTCTGCAGAGTGGAGGAGGAAAAAAAACCCAATGTGACTCACCCAGTGTGCTTGCTCCCAGCTGTGGTTGAGCGAGGTGACCCTCTGCCTTCTTGTTTTGATACTTACACTGTAAACAGATGTCCTTTTTGTGATATATTTAGTGCCATTTTTTTTTCTTTTTTCTTGGTTATTTCGGTATTTAAAGTGGCTCCAAATGTGGTGCTGAAAGCACTGCTTTGGGTACATAAGTGCAAGAATGTTGTGATGTGACTTCTAGAGAAAATATGTGTCCTAAGTATGTGTTGTTCCAGTGTGAGTTACAGTGCCGCTAGCCACAGGCTATTCAATAAGATATCTTTAAACAGAAACACATGTAAAACAAGGTTCTGTGTTATTCCACTGATGAAAATGAAGACTTGAGGCTCACAGGAACTTAACCCTCAGAGCAGGAGTTTACTATTCACCAATTCACCAATTCAGGGTTTTTGGAAACTTTCTGGAACTAACTACTGCTAACAGTAGGATGCAGCAGTAGTAACTTCCTCAAAGGGTTGCTGTGAGGATTGAGTGAGTTGTGAACATCAAGCACCTGGAACAGAGCCCGACACTAGGGCTCGTCTGTCTCCACCCACTGCAGAGCCCTTGCTCCTTGAAGTCTGAATGTCCCCCTGGGGTCTTCCTAGGAAACAAAGTGTTGATCCCTTCTGCTCTTGGGTTCTCCAAGCCATCTGGGAGGTTCTGCTCCCCACCCCCATCCTCCCATCCCAGCTAGATCCAGGATCGAGGAGCAGAACCACTACAGCTTTAGGGACACACCAATTCACCCTTCGTGAATGCTTTGCCTACCCTGGGAAGCTTTGTTCTTAAATCACTTTTTCTTTCTTTCTTTTTTTTTAATGAATCTGTTGCAATAAAAAGGAGAATAGAGGAATAAGTTTTTCCTCTTCTCCTGTCCTAAGAAAGTGAAGTCGCTCAGTCGTGTCCAACTCTTTGCAACCTCATGGACTCCGTCCATGGGATTTTCCAGGCAAGAGTACTGGAGTGGGTTGTCATTTCCTTCTTCAGGGTTTCTACCCGACCTAGGGATCAAACCCGGGGCTCTCGCATTGTAGGCGGACGCTTTACTGTCTGAGCTACCAGGGAAGTCCAGTGAAGAAGATAAAAGAGAATAGTGAGCAGGCCTGAACATTCCTAACTGTTCCTAACTCTGCGTGTCTATAATTTAAGGTTGCTTTTCTGCCCCCTAACTCTGCAGGAGCTACATTTCACACCAATTTTACCTTTGACTTTATGCTAAATACATCCTGCATCTAGTTTTTACCCTTACAACACCCTTCCCTTTGTAGTTACATATCAGAATCACCAAACTGCCAGACTCAGTTACTGGGTTACTGACACCAGACTCCAATTGTCTTTGAAACAGTGCAAAGAAACTAACACCTTTGTTCCTCACCCCTGACTCCTGACTAAGCCCCTAGACTCCCATGGAGAGGGAGCAATGTTCTTGAGGCATGAGCTTATTGTGTTTCCCTCTCTGCCAGCTGAGAATTAAAGCCACCTCCCTATTTACGCCATACTTGGTCTCCGTATTTTATATTCAGCTCCGATGGGCTAAGAGAGCCAAGGTTTTGGCCAGCAACAAATCTACCATCAGTGCCTTTGGAGCCTAAGGGCTTCTGAAACTCAGAAGCAAAGAGACACGTTCTTATTTCTCTGCTTTCTGCTTTCACGTTCTTCCCCAAAAGCAATGAGCCTGGCTCAGTTTGAACATGAAGGAAGGGCCCAGGGAAATACCAGGGCAGCTGTGGGTGGACGGAAGCCGTGGTCAGCGCTTTAAATATATTTTCTCACATCTCTTAGGAGATGAGTTGCCTCGCAAATCTCAAAAAATGTCAGGTCTTGGATGCTCCGTCGCTAGAAGGGAAGTCATGTCTGCCCGGTTCATTGCTGTGTCTGCAGTGCCCAGCGCAGTTCTTGGTGAGAGTAGATGTTCCATCCATTTCTATTGATTAAAAAGTATCTCTCATACACACACACACACAGACACACTCTCACTCCTAGTAGCTGGTACTTATATTAACTCTCTGGGATTTTGTGTATATGTGTGTGTGTTTGGTGTAGGTAGGAACTAATCTGATACCTTCATTGCTATTTTCTCAACACATAGAAAAGAATCAGAAGGACTTTTCCATGAACCGTCCAGGAAAGCAGGATCTTTCATCTGTCCCCTTGCTGAGGCACTGAAGCCGGCAGCACACCGATAACTCTCTCCCCTTCAGCTCTTTTTCCATTGCTGTTAAGGTTGTTTAGTCACATGGCTGAAGCAGGGAAACAATCACAGATGCATGGTAGGTACAGAGTTTGACTCAGACAGACTCTCTTTAGATTCCTTGGTCCTGAAACTCTCCCAGTTTCCTGTTTTACCTTTTACATGTTGTGTTAGTTACCCAGTCGTATCTGACTCTTTGTGACACTGTGGATTGATTGTAGCCTGCCAGGCTTCTCTGTCCATGGAATTCTCTAGGCAAGAATACTGGCATGGGTTGCCATTCTCTTCTCCATGGATCTTCCTGACCAGGGATTGAACCTGGGCCTCCCACATTGCAGGCAGATTCTTTACTGTCTGAGCCACCAGGGAAGCCCTTTACTTAACATAGTTGTAGACTACAGAAAGAAATAATACATATTTCCATATGCTTGGACTTCTTCCAGGAGGAGCCATTGTTTAAGCTATATCACTAGTTATGAAATACACTGCTGAGCCATTCATTCCAGGGAGTTGGCTCTGCTGTGAGTTTGACATCACAGCCTGACTCTGTCAGGATAGGACAAGAGCCAGCTGGACCTTTCTTTTTGCAGAGGCTGTTTATCTAATGTGGTGGCAGCTGCTCTTGAGATGCTCCAGCTTATCATCCGGCCAATAGCCTGGGGACTGACTCCAAGAGCCCCAGGAAGGCTGATGTTGGCAGTAGAGATAAATGTAATCTTGGTGTAAACAAGATTTACGTGGGAGTTGATGTTAGCCTTTGTTGGAACTTTGATAACTAGGCTTTGTTTAGGAGACTATTTTGAAGGTAAAATTCTTAGTTTAAGTGGAAGATGTTAAAAGGAAAGCATTCAGTAAATTCCTACAGCCCTCTGCTGGGCCTCATCAGATCTGAAGGTGTGAATAGATAGATGTTTCCATGTTGCCTAGCAGAATTGGCATCCCACTTCAGTATTCTTGCCTGGAGAATCCCATGGATAGAGGAACCTGTTGGGCTATAGTCCGTAGGGTTACAAAGAGTTGGACACTACTAAAGCAACTTAGCATTCAGCATGGCCCCACTATTCATCAAGGCATTTTGTTACAACTTTTAGCTGTCCCCCACAGTAGTGCTGAGACAAATGAATTAGTTTTGCTTGTTTTGTTTATTCCCCTTCCCTGAGNATAGAGGAGCCTGGTGGGCTATAGTCCATAGGGTTACAAAGAGTTGGACACTACTAAAGCAACTTAGCATTCAGCATGGCCCCACTATTCATCAAGGCATTTTGTTACAACTTTTAGCTGTCCCCCACAGTAGTGCTGAGACAAATGAATTAGTTTTGCTTGTTTTGTTTATTCCCCTTCCCTGAGAGAAGAGAGGATTGGAAAAATTTTTAAGATACTTGTAGCATGTTTTACTTAACTGATTAGTGGAAGAACTGATTGGGAAGACAAAGAACAGTTTCCCAAGTTCTTTCAGGATAAATTGTGTGTGTGTGTGTGTGCGCGCGCGCGTGTGTGTGCGTGTGCATGTGTGTGTGTGTGTGTGTATTTAGCAAAAGAAAAAAAATGCTAGATTATATACAAACCTGATTAACATTCTACAAGGTAATATAACTGTAGCTCCTCTGTAATAGTCCTACCAGGTTTTGAAAATATGGTTACAAACCTTATTAAAGTCTGCAAATTATCCTTAGTTTTACAAGATTGTATACATCATTGTGCTTTATCATTGTGGCTTGTTCGTCAATGACAACAAAGTCTCATTCCCAAGAATATCAGATGAGGGTGGTGCAGGTTGCTTAGAAATTTCTCTATCCCCTGAGTGCTCAAAATGTGATATTTTGACTAACAGGGGTGGATTGTCACTGGGGAGCTTGAAAGGAATGCAGAGCCTTGGGTTCTGCTGCCATCTTTAAAATCAGAAATTGTGTTACAGACTTCCCTGGTGGCTCAGACGGTAAAGTGTCTACCTATAATTTGGGAGACTTTGGTTCAATCCCTGTGTCGGGAAGATCTCCTGGAGAAGGAAATGGAAACCCACTCCAGTATTCTTGCCTGGAAAATCCCATGGACAGAGGAGCCTGGTATGCTACAGTCCATGGGGTCACAAAGAGTCGGACACAACTGAGTGACTACACTTCACTTCACATGCTATAGATCGAATGTTTGTGTCCCTCCCCCTCAGAATCCATATGTTGAAAACCTCATGCCTAATGTGATGCTGTTGAACAGAGTGCCTGATGAACTATGGATGGAGGTTCGTGACATTGTACAGGAGACAGGAAACAATACCATCCTCAAGAAGAAGAAATGCAGAAAAGCAAAATGACTACCTGAGGAGGTCTTACAAATAGCTGTGAAGGAGAAAAGGAAAGCAAAGGAGAAAAGGAAAGATATACTCATTTGAATGCAGAGTTCCAAAGAATAGCAAGGAGAGATAAGAAAGCCTTTCTCAGCAATCAGTGCAAAGAAATAGAAGAAAACAATGGAATGGGAAAGACTAGAGATCTCTTCAAGAAAATTAGAGATACCAAGGGAANTCTTGAGAGTCCTTTGGACTGCAAGGAGATCCAACCAGTCCATCCTAAAGGAGATCAGTCCTGGGTGTTGTTTGAAGGGACTGATGTTACAGCTGAAACTCTAATACTTTGGCCACCTTATGTGAAGAGCTGATTCATTTGAAAAGACCCTGATGCTGGGAAAGATTAAGGGTGAGAAGAGAAGGGGATGATAGAGGATGAGATGGTTGGATGATGTCACCGACTCAATGGACATGAGTTTGAGTGGACTCCAGGAGTTGGTGTTGTACAGGGAGGCCTGGCTTGCTGTGCTTCATGGGATTACGAAGAGTCAGACATGACTGAGTGACTGAACTGAACCGAACTGCATGTGATGCTGTTAGAAGATGGAGCCTTTAGAAGGTGATTAGGTCATGAAGGCTCATGAACAGAGTTAGTGCTCTTAGAAAAGTCACCCAAACCAGTTCCTTGGCCACTTATGCCAAGTGCGGTTACAGTTAGAAGATGGCTGTCAATGAAGAAGTAGGTCCTCACCAGACCACATCTGCTGGAACCTTGATCTTGGACTCCCCAGCCTCCAGAACTATGAGAAGTAGGTGTCTGATATTTATAAGTCACAAAGTTTATGGTATATTTGTTATAGCAGCTGGAACAGACTAAGACTACCTGTATTGTAACAAGGCATCATGTGATTCATGTGCACACTATAAAAAGCCCTGCTTTATAATGAGATTTTTAAGAAACAAGGCCCTTTTAAATAGTTTTTGCTCTTTCCAGATTTGAGATACTTATTTTTTCCACAACACTTGCCATAGGCCACACTAGGGCAGTGGTAAGCCCAAGTCTTAGTCCTCAGAGTGATCCCCTGATTCTAGTCACTGGACCTAGAATGACTAAGTCCTTTTGGCCAGCTCCAAGTAGCTGTCAGCTTCTTCTGCCTCTTGGCGAGGTTTTGGGATTAGGGTTTCTGTAGGAAGTCAGTGAAAGAGGAGAGTGAAAAAGTTGGCTTAAAGCTCAACATTCAGAAAACAAAGATCATGGCTCTAGTCTCATCACTTCATGGGAAATAGATGGGAAAACAGTAGAAACAGTGTCAGACTTTATTTTTGGGGGCTTCAAAATCACTGCAGATGGTGATTGCAGCCATGAAATTAAAAGACGCTTACTCCTTGGAAGGAAAGTTATGACCAACCTAGGTGGCATATTCAAAAGCAGAGACATTACTTTGCCAATAAAGGTCCGTCTAGTCAAGGCTATGGTTTTTCCAGTGGTCATGTATGGATGTGAGAGTTGGACTATGAAGAAGGCTGAGTGCGGAAGAATTGATGCTTTTGAAGTGTGGTG
>SJYA01002623.1:3047906-3175437 GCA_006410615.1 Neotragus moschatus
GTTTTTCCAGTGGTCATGTATGGATGTGAGAGTTGGACTATGAAGAAGGCTGAGTGCGGAAGAATTGATGCTTTTGAAGTGTGGTGTTGGAGAAGACTCTTGAGAGTCCCTTGGATTGCAAGGAGATCCAACCAGCCCATTCTAAAGGAGATCAGTCCTAGGTGTTCTTTGGAAGTAATGATGCTAAAGCTGAAACTCCAGTACTTTGGCCACCTCATGAGAAGAGTTGACTCATTGGAAGACTCTGATGCTGGAAGGGATTGGGGGCAGGAGGAGAAGGGGACGACAGAGGATGAGATGGCTGGATGGCATCACCAACTCGGTGGACGTGAATCTGAATGAACCCTGGGAGTTGGTGATGGAGAGGGAGGTCTGGCGTCCTGCAATTCATGGGGTCGCAAAGAGTCGGACACGACTGAGTGACTGAACTGAACTGAACTGAGGACGTCATTAGCATACTCAATTTGAAACCTGGTTTCCTGGTGGCTCAGATGGTAAAAAATCTACCTGCAGTGCGGGAGACCTGGGTTCCATCCCTGGGTCAGGAAGATCACTTGGAGGAGGGCATGAATACCCAAAAGAATACCCACTCCAGTATTCTTGTCTGGAGAATCCCATGGGCAGAGGAGCCTGGTGAGCTACAGTCTACCAGGTCACAAAGAGTCGGACACGACTGAGAGACCACACTTCCTGCTTCCTTCCTTCTGCCGCTACCTGTGCTGTTGCTTTGCATGTATTGCCAGGTTAACCCTCACAAGACCCATATAAGGAGCCATCACTACGCCCACTTTCAGAGAAGTGCCCAAGGTCACATGGTTAGAAAACACACAGGTGGGAACTGGAATCAGCATAATTATCAGTCCTCCCTTCCAGGTGGTCTCCTGGCAGCCACCGTAGCCTGCAGTTCTCTTATCTAATTCAACTAGACCAGCTGCAAACATCCTTCCACCTCTAAAATCTGTGGATTCCTTGATTTAGTAAACTCTTCATTGCTAATTAAGAATTCTATAATAATTAGCAATAATAAACTCATCAAATCTCCTCTATTCTGTTTGAATATCTAGCTCACAGTTCTAGCTTTAATTTATTACAGTTTTAATTTTTTTAAGTAGCTATTTGTTTATCTGCTTCTTCTCCTTGGAACTATCTTCTGGGGAGCAGGGGATGGGGGTGTTGTGTCTTATTTATGTTTATATCCCCAGAAGCTAGTAGAGGTTTTCTACATAAATTTAGTACTCAAATATTTACTGAAGTACATGACATGGGTAGACATAAAACTAGACTAGGAAACCCTCCAATTGTAGCACTCAAGCGTTCAAGTCAATATCTAATATAATCCACCATTATGATTATATCCATATATTTATATTCGTAAAATAAAACCAACATTCTATTTGCACAGTGGAAGGTTTATTTCACACAGCAGTTCTTTCAAATGGACAGGGGTCTTCTCTGTATTTCCTCTGCTCAGTGGAAGAGTAAATTTGAAGAAAAGAGGCGTGCACGATAGGAGAACTTAATGGCAGTATAATAACCACCGATCTAGTCACAAATGGTAGTTTTGAGAAAAGAATGTATAAGTTTTGCATAGGGTCAATTAAGATCAAGGGTTCTCAGTTGGTGCCCATTTGTCCCCCTGGGGGACATCAGACAATGTCAGGAGACATTCGTGGCTGTTGACTAGTGGAGAGGTTATATTGCCGCCGCATGGAGGAGGCCAGACATGTTGCAAAACATCCTGCAATGCACAGAACAGCCTCCAACAAAGACTTATCCAGCCCCAAAACGTCAGTCGTGCTGAGACTGAGAAACCCTGGTCTAGACAGCCCCTCCGATAGAGCTAGGCTTTTACTACATTTTGTTTGGTTGACTACTCGGCTCAGCATATGGCCTCTGACGTCCTCGGCATCTCCGTGATTGAGTAAAGAGCATCGCTGTCTAGCGGTGATCCGTCACATCACGTGTCCCAGAACTGCCCCCTGAACCAGCAACAGTGTGACCACCTCCAAGGCTTCCCTTTCTCCCTGGAGCCTACCAGGGTGCCTGCCATCCAAACAGGCCACTCTGTGTACCATTTATCAATTTAAATACATGCACCTCACCCGTAACTAGACTACATATTCCTTGCTAGCAGAGAACATATGTTGTTTTTTTTTCCTCATTGTAACCCATTGGCCACTGTTCCCCATTATTCTGCCTTAAAATGCTTTGTCACTCAGGGCATGACAATGATGTGCTTGGAATTCAGTGGTTAAACACTTGTTCATCTGTAAATACTGGGTAAGTTGCAATTAGACAGAATGTGAGGTGACTAAAATCATCCATTCTTCCAATATTCTGGATAAATTGCGATTCATATTACCTGGCATTCAGATTTGTGTTCCTGGGATCAGGATTTAGGTAAGTTTAAATGTTTAGGGTTTGAGAAAGACTTCCTTAAGCTCTGTTTTATTCCTTAATTTTCTGATTTGTGAGAATATTGTCTATTTTAGAGGTTTTTTAAAATTTCATTTATTTAAAAAAAAACAAAAAGGAAAATAAAAATTTCATTTATTTATTTGGCTCCACCAGGTTTTAGTTGCGGCTTGAAGGATCTTCGATCTTCTTTGCAGCATGTGGGATCTTTTAGCTGCAACGTGCAAACTCGTAGTGGTGGCGTTTGGGTTCTAGTTCCCTGACCAGGAATCGGACCCAGGCTCCTTACACTGGGAGAGTGGAGTCTTAGCCACTGGACCACCAGGGAAGTCCCAGGATGTTGTCTTCACTTGGGAGATAAAATGGAGACTTAACTAACATAAGAAAAAGAAAAACAAACACAAAGCTGATTTGACTAGGTAGATAGATGTTTCTCTTTGGTAAGACAGGATGGAAGGTTGATGTTTAAAGGTATTTGCAGGAGGATCAGCCCTACGCTTCGTTGTAGGTAGATGTGTTTGGCATCCATCTGGTTACTCCCCGGGACATCTCCCTACCCCATGGTATGCTCCCACTGCAGCCCAGCGCTCTCAGATGTCACTGGTGCCGATGGCCAGGCAGACCATCTGAAAAGCACTTACTACTTCAGTACTGAGATCTGCAATAGCTTGTCTGTACCAGGAGCACTCGCTTTTTAAAACAGGAACCCCAAAGAATGAATCACTATTGGCAGAATTTCAAATGTTATGTTGTAAGGGCAGGATCATTTTTGAGAAATCCCTTCTCAGTGTCCCTCAGATCACACCATTTTTAAGTGTAAGCAGGTAAGGCAAGCACCAGAAAGACTTCAGGTCGGGATCCTGGGACAGGATTACAAGATTTTTAAAAATTCATATTTAGGGATTTACCTGGTGGTACAGTGGCTAAGACTCCATCCTCCCAATGCAGGAGACCTGGATGAAGGAACGAGATCCCACATGCCAGAGCTAAAGAGTTCAAATGCCGCAATTAAAGAACCTGCATGCCACAGTGAGGACTGAAGATCCCAGGTTCTGAAACTAAGACATAGCACAGCCAAATAAACAAATAAATATTTTAAAATTCATATTTAAATTTTTGTTTTTATTTTTTCTGTGGCTATCGACTGGTACCAAGCACCTTTAGCTTTTGTTTTCTATTTTATTCTATTGAAGTATAGGTGATTTACAATGTTTCAGGTATACAGCAAAGTGGTTCAGTTATACAGATGCTTTTTCAGGTTCTATTTCATTATAGGTTATTACAAAATATTGAATATAGTTCCCTGTGCTATATAGTAGGCCCTTGTTGTTTATCTCTTTTATATGTAGTAGTGTGTATCTGTTAATCCCAAACTCCTAACTTATCCCCCCCAAGTCACACCTTTAGCTTGTCACAGGGGAAAGAAGAAAGATTCCAAGGCTGTTTGATCTTTGCAAACTTGTGTCACCCTAAGAAACTTATTAATGGGTCAATGACAATGCAATAATTATATTTTATTGCAATCAGAAACTAGGGCTCTGAGAGCCAGGAGTTTTAGTTCTTAAGCCATGTTGAGAGTACAGTTTAGAAAATCATGGGACTTCAAATGGTGGCAATATTTACTAAGTGCTTACTATGTGTCTAGCATATTTTTTTTTTTATCATCATCCCCATATTATGAATGAAGAAGTTCAAGTTCACAGCAAGTGTATACTAGAGCCAGGCCTTGAACCCACACATCCAGCCCAGGTNCTCCCGCTCATGGCTCTGTTCATTTTTCACTTATAAATCCATCATTACCCAATCTCCAGTTGACAAATGCATGCAGTAAAACAACTCCCAGCAGCTCAAAATCATTGCAGGGCTTTACTAAGGGAGCTGATGAGTCAGTGCACAAGACGCTAGCTGAATTTTCATTCTGAGTGAAAACATCCAGAAAGACTGAGTCTTTATATTCAAAGCTTTTACAGAAAGGCATAATTTTGAAGCTTTTATTTATTTGGGGGAGAAAGGAAAAAATTAGGTTAACAATGAAAGAAGGCTGAAATTTTATATAAGGCCAAAGCATAAATTAATATTTGAAATGAGGCTGAATACTTGCTGGTCAGATTCACTTTTTAAATTTTTGGAAAGAAGGGAAAGAAATTAAAGATGAATCACTTGGTCTGAGATATGAAAATGAGGCTGTTATTCCTCAGTCTATACCGTTAATTATTTCTTCCTATAGTCAAGGGGAAAAGTAATAGTTCTACATTGGATTTCTGCTATGGTCACCATTTATTTAGACAAATACCATGTTCTACATGCAGAAAATATTTCTTTCCTTATTCCATAGTAATGTCTATGTATTTTTTTTTTAATACTGAGTAAGTATAAAAAGTCAGTGGAGTCATGGTCATTAGGTTAAATACTATAAAATCCACGAAATAAAAAATCAACTTGTACAACAGCCCTACAATGAGTGAATATAATTTCCTGCATCAAAGAAGTAAAAAGCATTATCATAGAAGATTAAGAGTTATAAAACAATTTTCTCTTATAGTTAAAATGGACAAATCTTGGGAGACTATCTTGTAAATAAACTAGCTAAAAATCTGATTTTATTATGTCAAGATTCAGCACAAATAGAAATCAGACAGAAGGAAAGACCCATCACCCTGCCGTGGTTAATGTTTACCGTCTCAGTGTCTCAGGGCAGCTGATTTCCTAATATTCCCCAGATATTTTTCTTCTCTCATCTGACAAGCTATTAAAGGCTGTTTCTTTTACTTCAAACAGTTGTGTCAATAGTTCAATTTTTTTTTCATTCTCTTAAAGCGACTGACACCAATAAATTATAGCCTCTGGTTCTAACATAATTTAAGTCTAGGTTAAAGAATTGGCGGGGGGCACAGTGTTCTTGCCTGGAGAATCCCAGGGACTGGGGAGCCTCATGGGCTGCCGTCTATGGGGTCGCACAGAGTTGGACGTGACTGAAGCGACTTAGCAGCAGCAGCGGCAGCATATGTGTTCATTTCACACGTGTCTAGTTTTGTGTGTGTGTGTGTGTGTTCTACAATGTTCCCACTTCTGACTAGACTTAGGGCTCATGTACACGTGTTGACTGATGGCAGGATCCAGAGAAATAAACCGGGAGGAGGTACCTGACCCAGAGCAGGGAGCTGATTGGCTCGATGTAGCAATTTTCTACTGCGGCATAACAAGCTACCACTGGGTTTAGCAGCTGAAAGCCACACCCATTTACAGTCTCAGAGTTCTGTAGGTCAGAAGTCTGGGTGGGCTCAGTCCAGTGCTCTGCTCAGGGTCTCACACGGCTGAAGCTGGGGTGTTGGTGTAGCTGCCTTCTCATCCAGAGGTTTGAATGGGGAAGAATCAGCTTCAAGCTCATACAGGTTTCTACTTTCTTGTGGTTGTTGAGGTCCTTGTTTTCTTGCTAATTGATGGCCAGGGATCAGTCATTTCCTGGAGGTCACACTCAGGTTCTTCCCTGTGGCCCACTTCACCTTCAAACCCTAGCAATTCTTGTGCTTTGAGACTTTCTGGCTTCCCCTTCTGCTCCCAGCCAGAAAAAAATCTGTGCTTTTTAAACGGTTGATGTGATTTCATTAAGGTCACCCAGATAATCTCCCTGTTCATTAACTTGAAGCCAACTGATTAGTAGCCTTAGTTACTTCTGCAAAATATTTTTGCCATAGAATAGAACAGAATCATGAAAACAGAGAATATAGAGGCCATCTTGGAATTTGAATGACCAGATTTTAAGAATCAAGAGATCTAAGAATTATAACCATCTAGGGGCTCACTTAAATCCATGAGCTTCATCCTTATACAGTGGTTCTGTCATTCAAAGATAGGAAGTTTGATGGGTGGCTCTTACGTCTTGGCTCAAAGCAAGTCTGTTTCTAGTCCCTTCGCCCTTATGTCCTCAAAGCCCTGATATTGGCCTGAAACTGTGCAGTATCTGCACATACATAACAAAACACTTCCTATGAGAACACTCCATGGAAACCATGGTGCCGTGCCCAGATGGTGTGACCTTGTGTCATAGGCTACTAACAGATATGTAACATGGCTGTGTGCTGGCTCCCACAGTGGGCTGTGGGTCTACACTGAATGTCACACCTGTTTGGTGTTTTATTCTAGACTCAGAAGACAGTGACCTTGAGGTCACTGCTGAGGGCATTGAGGAGCATGCCCCCTCATTACCGCTGCCTTTGCATCAGCCACCTCATTGGATGGACTGCCTTCCTGTCCAACATGCTCTTCTTCACAGACTTCATGGGCCAGGTAACAGACATGTCTGCACGCACTCTTTGTCTCACGCACCAATCACTCCATCGGCACCTGTGGGGCTTCTGAGCACCTCTAGGATGGGCACAGTAAGAGCAGAAGAGAGAGTACCTTCAGGGAGCTGGCTTATAGACAAGTTCCAGAGGGAAGATTCTGCACCCTGCACAGTTAGAGGGCACTATGGGACCAGTGCTCGACGAAATACAACAAATAAGGAAACTTGGAGGTGAGCTGTGGTGGTCACAGCAGGCTTAGTAAAGGAGGGGCAGTGTGATTTGGGTCTTGAAGGGTGAGTAGGAACTGGAGAGGGAGGGGACGGGGAGGAAACATTCCAGTTGGAGATAGGACTGGCATGTGTGAAGATGAGTCTGAGGCCTGTTGGCTGTCCCAGAATAGGGGTGACAGGGTTGCCTGAGTCGGGTGGAGCCTGATGTTAGACAGGAGGAGGGATGTTTAGCATGTGAAGGATGTTGTTTAGATTGGAGGCAGTAGACGTTAAGTCCTCCCGAGGGTCCTTGAGTGGAGGTGCGAAAGGATGAAAGGGTGCCACAGTCATGGGGGAGTGAGGTCTGTACCCCTAGCAAGGGGGCACATGAGAAGCGGTCCTTACCAGCCCGCTCTGGGAACTCAACGGCCCTGAATCTTTCTTGCAGATTGTGTACCACGGGGACCCCTATGGCGCCCACAACTCCACAGAGTTCCTCATCTACCAAAGGGGGGTTGAGGTCGGATGCTGGGGCTTGTGTATCAACTCCATGTTCTCCTCACTTTATTCTTGTAAGTAAGCCTCCTCCTCTTGAGGGTGTCTTCTAAGGGTTCTGGTCTAGCAGAATCTTGCATTTTATTTTTGGTGAATATATGGAGATTAGGAAAAACCTTTTCCCTTAGAAGAGACCACATCAAGTAGCCCTTTCCCAGTGAATCCTGGGTACACTTCTCCACAGCAATTACTTTGTACTTGGAATCAGGGGGCTCCTGATCAAGATACTTTGGGAAATAAGAGGAAACCTTAGAAACAACATGGTAAAATATTGGATGCACGAGGGATCGTCCCAGCCAAGATGACTGATTAACAGCAGGTCTGGGCTCTGCTGCAGTGAGGTCACCATGGGGTCTCATAGATACACTTATCAATCTAGACAGAAAATAGGAGGGATGGTTAATATGATAAGTGGCAAAAGTAACATATGAAACAGCTTTAGCTCCAATCAGTAGGGCGGTATGTTATAGGAGCCCTGTTCTAGATGGAGAAGGACAGCTTTTCTTCTCAGGCATCAGCTTTCCATGGGATCTATTAACTTCATCCCCCACCTCCAACCTTGGCTAAATTTATCTATGGGGACACTGTATTCAAAGGGATTTCTGGGATTGGATTTAACTATGTCCAAATGGATGTCCTCTAATTTTAGGGCATCACACAGGCTCATTTTGTGCTTTCTAATTTGTATGGAAATCTCCAAGTGCGTACACATTGAGTTAAATGAAAACTCGGGCCTTTAAAATGTATGCAGGTCCCTCATTTGGAGTGGAAATTTGGAAACTTGCGTATTGTGGGAAAAATAGCTGATCCGCAGGGCAGAGGTCCAGGCTTTGGACAGCCCCAGGAGACAGCAGGGTTATGGCCCAGGTGGAAGTCAGGGAGGCAATGGAGGACAGTCCGTGGTACCATTCCCAGGGGCGTCATGTTGTCACTGAAGTGTGCTTCTTGTTGGGGAGGAAAGTGAATGTACACAGTGTCCCCTAGCCTGCCATTTAGCCCTTTGCCCAGCTAAAACACAGCTAAAAACCTGTTTTGAGATCAAGAAAATCTCTTTAAAGTATAGCGCAACTGGGGAAAGAGGACCTAATATAAGCCTATCCATGAACCCCATAATCATAAAACCATAGAATTCATTATTTTAAAATGTATGGTAACCAAATAGTGGTGGCTTGAAGCTTACATTTCCTTAGCAAAACCCTTTTCCCCTTTGTTGTTTAGTTGCTGAGCCATGTCTGACTCTACAACTCCGTGGACTGCATCCAGGTTCCTCTGCCCATGGGATTTCCCAGGCCAAGAAAACTGGCGTGGGCTGCCATTTCCTTCTCCAGGGGATCTTCCCAACCCAGTGATTGAACCTGCATCGCCTGCATTGTCAGGCAGGTTCTCTACCACTGAGCCACCAGGGGAGCCCTTTGCCCACCTTGGGCTTCCCAGATGGTGCTAATGGTAATGAACTCGCCTGCGAGTGCAGGAGAAGTAAGAGACACAGGTTTGATCCTTGGGTCCAGAGTGTACAAATTAGGAAGAAGAAGAAGAAAAAACTTGCAGGAGGACAATTTCAAATACCTAGAATCAGAGAGCATTAGACTGGAAGGATTTAATAACTTATCCATCTCACTTTGTGCTTTCAAGATGTAGGGCAACTATTTACTACCATCCTCATTCTTTTAAGAGGAAAATATTTTTCTAAAAGTCGTTAGCCTTTTAATTTTATGTCAATTTTAACTTGTTTTCCTCAAAGAATCCCTCCCAGGGACCCTTCCATTATCTAGGTTGAGTTCCTACATGAATTTCATGGCTTTTGAAAATTCAAGAGCATGATATTTTTTAGGACCTTTCTATTTAAAATCTCTCTACATAAGAATCCCTCCTATTTTCATAGTTTTTGAAAGTTATATTAATGTATAAACCTGTGATATTCCTAAGATGGTGAGTTAGAACTAAAATGTTCTTTATAAAATACCAACCAGCCCTGCCTAACAATCTTCAGGGGCTCCCATAAGATAGAGTGGAGATCCTGACCTTGATGCTCCAGGACTCAGAGTCTGGCCTGGCTCATCCTTGGACCTCAGTCACTCCCAAGCAGGAACTCTCCCAATGACCCACTTCCCAGCCGGTCTCAAGTCTGTGTGTTTATATTCGGTTTCTTCCGCCTGAGCTGCTGCTTCTCCCTCCCTACCCAGCCAGACCCAACTCCAGTATGCCCCTGTTTGTGCCATCACTCAAGTCTTTCCCTCTGCACTCCAACCCGCTCTGGGCAGAATCAGTCATTTGCTGCAATTCCAGAGTACACTAGATAACCCTGGATTTTGGACTCATCACATAACACCAGGTTGACAACCCAGAATGTCTATCCAGAGGGACTTTGGTAGGGCACTCTGGCTGCTGAGGTAAGAGACGGGGGATGGTGATAAAAGACTGTCTCCAAGCTCCTTTTACACAGCAGGTACACTTAGATCGATGAGTATAGCCACACTGAGTACTGAAATATAGCCAATTGTTCATAGCATAGGCTACTATTCAAAGCTGGGGCCTAAATCAATCATTTCTCTCCAACCCTAAGGGGAGGCACAATGTTATTTAGCATCAGAAACAGCATAGGGCAAGTCAACTTGGCTGACAGTTATTGATTTCGCTTCATAAATAAAGCATTCTTTGCCAGATTTTCAGGCTTTGTAGTGAAGTTAGTTATGTTTCCAAATACCTTTTTATCACCTTTTGCCTTCTTCCTGGTTGGCCCATCTACTTGGTGAGAGCATTGACCTAGTGAATATTGATGGTATCTTTCAGGTACTGAGACCACTTGTATTCCATTTTCTGCATAATGACTAAGCAAACTAGATTTATACTGCTTTTATTCTCAGCCTTGACAACACCCCTCCAAGCATGGTATGAATTTAATAGAGGAAGCAATGTTGTTCCTTTAACATTTTCAGAATCCCAAATTGATACCAGTGTAATACATAATAGATACAAATTTAATTCACCTGCAGTGCAGGAGACCCTGGTTCAATTCCTTGGTCAGGAAGATTCACTGGAGAAGGGATGGCCTACCACTCAAGTATTCTTGGGCATCTGTTGTGGCTCAGCTGGTAAAGAATCCACCTGCAATGAGGGAGACCTGGGTTCAGTTCCTGGATTGGGAAGATCCCCTGGAGAAAGGAAAGGCCACCCACTCTAATATTCTGGCCTGGAAAATTCCATGGACTGTATCGTCCATGGGGTTGCAAAGAGTCAGATGTTACTGAGCAACTTTCTCTTCACATATTTAATGCATAATTGATATAACAATAGTACAAATGGAATGCAAATGAGGTTTCTTGTCTATGCAATGTAAATCCAATAATTATTTGAAAAGATATGAGAAATTTCACTCTTAAGTAGGCACATTTCTAGCTTCTATCATTTATCTATCTCCTGGGTACATCTAGCAGCATGGGGCAGAGGAAAGATAAAGCTATGGATTAAAATAAATGATTAAAAAAGGAAGATAAAACATTCTTAGGGATTTTCCCTACTGTGGTGAAAAACATAGGAAAATATTTTAAAGCAAAATTTTTTGTTTTAAAGAATGAGCTCTACCATGAGTCTTTTATGAGCAAGCCAAGTTTACCTGCTTCGAGGGGACCCCAGTGGAAAGTCAACCATATTCAGCAAAGTCTGTGTTTTTGGAATTATGATAGCCAATGTTAACTTGATGTCTTCTGTGTGCTTGGCATTCGGCTGGGGGATTTCACAAGTATTTTACTTCATTTGATCCTAGTAACAACTGCCAGCAAGGATTTTACTAGTTCCATTTTTCTGATCAAGAAACTGAGGTTTTGGAGAAGTTATGGAGCTTGTCCAGAGTATGAGGGTGCCAGCGATGGGGAGGTGCCTGGCACAGCAGGGTCTCCTGACCAGACTGGGCAGGGCTGGTATGTCAGGACTAGCGTCTGCAGGTGGTGTCCCTTCTTTACCTGCTTCTCAGGTTGCGGAGACAGCATTTGGGTGGGGCGGAGAAACTGAGTGACTCAGCTTATTCCATAAACTCTGGTTATGTTCATTTCCTCCAACCTGACTTTGGGTCAAGATAGACCTGGATTGTCATTTTGGTCCTGCTGGGATAGATCCTTGTGAATTAGAAAGAACTGCACTTTTCTTGCATGTCCGACAGCCCCAGGGTCCCAAAACAAAGGTGGGCTTTTTAATGATCTCTTCTGCGTCTTGTTGCTATATACAGCTGCCCACTACACAGTCCCTGGTCCTTCCCTGCAGAAAAGAAAATCAACCCAGGAAGGCCATCTCCAGCTCTCCTTTAGGCAAAGGATTCAAAGCTGATTCCCCAAACCAGCTGTCTTCAAGCATAGATAAGGGGGTTCTTTTGTTCCTGACTCAATATCAAAGGAAAGATTTAAAAAAACAAAAGTGAATCTTCAAAAGAAAAGGTTGTTTGAAATTATGAGATGTTGTGAGGCACTGCCAGCTATAATTTCTCCCTCTCTTCTCCCCACAGACTTTCAGAAAGTTTTGATTCCCTGCATCGGATTAAAGGGTCTTTACTTTATGGGGTATTTGCTGTTTGGCCTGGGCACAGGATTCATCGGGCTCTTCCCAAATGTCTACTCCACCCTGACCATGTGCACCTTATTTGGCGTGATGTCCAGCACCCTGTACACGGTACCCTTTACCCTCATCGCTGCCTATCACCAGGAGGAGCAGGTGCGTGGTCGAACCTCAGTGCTGAGTGACATCTGGAGCCACCTGAAGGCAGGGGGACTTGGTGGGAAAGTGTAGAGCAGAGCTGGAAAATAGGGGTTCTCGAAGTTGCAGCACTAAAATGTCCAGCCAGAAGCTATGATGGCTTGGCCAAGGCATGACCTCGTTCCCAGCCCACCCTCTCCTCCTTACTCTGAAGCCCAGCGCACTTGGGAGCAGTCAGACAGGCACCATTACTCCCATTTGTCAGGTTGGAAAAGGGAGGGTTGGTAATGCTGAGAAGCCAGCCCACAGTCACAGGGACAAAGCAGGGGAAACTCTGGGCTTATGACACGTGCCATGCTCCTGTGGCCATTTCTAGGTGCCACAGTGAGGACCCCGGCCCTCAACCGCTACAGAGGTCCGGTGCCATTTCTGGGAGTTACTGGTTGAGCAATGTTTTCCTTGGAAATGGGGCTTTAGTAAGTCATGCCCTGTGTGCAGGGAGGAAAGCTGGTGGCAGCTGGTTGGTTAGCTCTCTAGCTGCCTCAAGGGAGGCCCGCCCCATCTCCATTTCCATCTGGAAATTCAAGTCAGAGGGCAAGACTCCACGTAGCTGGGAGTTTGGGTTGGGTTTTTTTAAAAAAGCTTTAGGTTGGGTATTTCTGCTCTAAAATTAGCACCTTTTCTTTCTTTCTTTTTTTTTTTTTTTAGCACCTTTTCTTATCAAAATATGCACCTTTCCCCCTGAAAATAGGCTTACATTTCCTCAGCTGTAACAGCTAAAGAGAACTATTAGCTTATCCATCCCAGCAGGAAACTGCAAAAATGCTGAACACATGTCCACGTGACTAGAACACTGGCCTTCTTTTTCATCATTTGATCTGGCAAGCGCAGTGCAGCAGGGTTGCACGAGGTGTTAAAACCTTTAAACAAGAGTTGTAGCTGTCCTTACTCCTGGCAGACATCGTCACTAATGTTTCAATGAATGGCAGGCACTTAGCTGCTAGAGATACAGCTGGCACTGAGAACCTCCCCTCCAAGACAAAGCTGTATGATACTAGGCCCCAAACACAGAGGCTATGGACGCAGAAGAACCTGGATTCAAATCGTGCCTCCCCCATTTGGCAGCTATAGGACACTGGGGAATCATAAAGCGGAAAAAACAGTCACTCGGTTGTATCCAATTCTTTGTGACCCCATGAACTGTAGCCTGCCAGGCTTCTCTGTCCATGGAATGCTCCAGGCAGGAATACTAGAGTGGGTTGCCATTCCCTTTTCCAGTGGATCTTCCTGACTCAGGGATCGAACCTGGGTCTCTTGCATTATAGGCACATTCTTTGCCGTCTTCATCACCAGGGAAGCCCAGAGATCTTGTCCATTTATTTACTAAATGTCACTCAAAATGAGTTCATTTTTAGATAGGAAATACAATGACATGGTTTAGCAGCCACAATGATATGCAAGTGAATCAAAATGGCACCTGCCTCCCTCTCCCTTCACTCTTTCCCTACTTCCCCTACCCTCTACCCCAGGCTCCTACATGTCACCACTTCCTTTAGATTTTTGTCTATCTTTCTAGTACTTTTGAATGAAAATCTAGTGATCACCAATTGCATTTTCTCATTTTCCTTTTATTATTCAAAGGATACTATGCATTTTCCTGCACAATGATTTTTTAAAATTTAGTAGTGTAGGAATTATCTTTCAGACTCATAGAGCCTTAGTTTTCTAATCAAATGGGAATGGTACACCCACCTTATAGAGTTGTTGGAAAATTAAATGAAATGAGATAGTATAGGTAATCTGCTTAGCATAATGCCTACCTGGCACCTTGCAAAGACTCAAAAAATGGTAGGTAGTANTTTTTAAAATTTAGTAGTGTAGGAATTATCTTTCAGACTCATAGAGCCTTAGTTTTCTAATCAAATGGGAATGGTACACCCACCTTATAGAGTTGTTGGAAAATTAAATGAAATGAGATAGTATAGGTAATCTGCTTAGCATAATGCCTACCTGGCACCTTGCAAAGACTCAAAAAATGGTAGGTAGTAGTATTGTATTATTGTTATTATGAGGTTAATGATAATAATATGGGCCTCCCTGATGGCTCAGATGGTAAAAGAAAAAAAAAGTCTACCTTCAACAAAGGTTGCTGCTGCTGCTAAGTCGCTTCAGTCATGTCTGACTCTGTGCGACCCCATAGACAGCAGCCCATCAAGGCTCCCCCATCCCTGAGATTCTCCAGGCAAGAACACTGGAGTGGGTTGCCATTTCCTTCTCTAATGCATGAAAGTGAAAAGTGAAAGTGAAGTCGCTCAGTCGTGTCCGACTCTTAGCAACCCCATGGACTGCAGCCCACCCGGCTCCTCCATCCATGGGATTTTCCAGGCAAGAGTACTGGAGTGGGGTGCCATTGCTTTCTCCATCAATGAAGGTTACTGGGGTTCAATCCCTGAGTCAGGAAGATCCCCTGGAGAAGGGAATGGCTATGCACTCCAATATTCTTGCCTGGAGAATCATCATGGACAGAGGAGCCTGGCCAGCTGCAGTCCATGGGGTCACCAAGAACCGGACATGATTGAGGGGCTAACACTTTGGGGCTTCCCTGGTGGAACCATGTGCCTCTGGAAAGGTGGTAAGCATGAATGAAATAACGTAAGTGAAAGAGCTTTGCTCAAGCCCTAGCACGTATATGATACCTGATAAATGGCAATGCTATCAGCCAATTCAGACCAAATGTCAAATAGTAATCAAACATTAATCTACTAACCAAACAACAACTCTATTTTAAAAGGTTTAATTGCTTTTTTATGTTGCCTCTCCTAACATATATCTGTGAGTCAACATCTTCCTGAAAGTGTTTGAACTTTCAACTCTAAGGAAGGGATGAAAAGAGATATTTATTGTTTCTAATCCACTGTATTTATTGAATGCTTAGGAAGAAAGAATTTTGTGTTCTTAATCATTTAACTCCCATAGTTAATATTCAAGATTTTGTGACAGGTAGGGGGAAAAGGCAGGGGGTGGAGCTTGAATCAAATAGCAGTGTCCTAAGGTTGTGCTGGAACTTGTTTGGGTGCCATGACTACTTTGGCACTGCAACGGCAGAGTCGTGTGTTTGTAACCACAGCTGCGAGTATCTGTTATCTGGCTTTCTAAAGAAAAAGTTTGCTTGCTGACTCTGCCCTATGGAACAGCTGGCATAGATCAAATGCTGAACCTGTTCTTGCCTTGCAGAAGCAACGGGCTCTGTTTGGAGGCCTGGATGGCAGCGGCAGAGGGCAGGGCCTGGACTGTGCCACCCTCACATGCATGGTGCAGCTGGCTCAGATCCTGGTCGGAAGTGGCCTGGGCCTTCTGGTCAACACAGCTGGCAGCGTCGTTGTCGTGGTGATCACAGCCTCTACGGTGGCACTGATCGGCTGTTGCTTTGTGGCCCTCTTTGTTAGATATGTGGATTAGGTCAATAAAGAGACATGGTCCCTAACTTCAGACACATTGGCGCACGCAGCACAAAGTCAGTCTTTCTCTAGCTCTGCGTTTTTTGTATCTGCCCTTTGGATGCCACGTGTTTTGACTTCGACTGCAGTTCTTGCTGCTGCTGCTAAGTCGCTTCAGTCGTGTCCAACTCTGTGCGTAACTACCCCTTACTCCCAGCCAGCTCTGTCCACATCAATCTTAGTATTTCAAGCATGACTTGTCTTAGGAGAGACTGGGCCATGCCTCCATTCACTGGTGGCAAAGGGCAAGTATGGATGACAGCACCTCCTTGCAACTTTCTCCCCGAGTCACTGCAGTGGAATGGGGAGGCAGGCTGTTTTCCACAGGGCATTTTAGGCCTTGATGAAACCTGAGATGCCTACTCACACACACTCGTGACGCTGGAATTTATCCTGTGATGTGATTTTTACATTTTTATTTTTTAGCTAGGGGTCCATATATAGTCAGGAAGGTTCTATTTTTCATCCAGTGCATCATTATGCAAAATAAGGCTGGTGATTTGAGATATTAATTCATTCATATGCAATTCATATTTAACTCGCTCATAATTCATTCATGTTAATTTATACTATCCCTACAAGTCTGCTTGAACATCTCATGCTAGAGGATTTCCCACTTGGAAACAGCTCACCTTATTGATATAGTAAAAATCTTTCTCTCTAGCCTGTACTTTTGTTTCAGCCCCTGGAGTCTCACTGGAAGCCTTTCAAAGAACTGCCTCCCATTTCTCCTGTGATCCTCTCTTCTCCAAGTGAAGCAGCATTTCTCAGCCATACCCCTTGAAGTCCATGATGGCACCATGGTTTAACAGAAAGACCGTGAGGTTTAGAGCCGGGCTGGTTTGGGATCCTGGCTTTGCTGCTCCCCTGCAAACTACAGAACCTTGAAAGCTGCACTTGTTCATCTGTACATTTGGGGTAATATTGAGTTAGCCAAAAAGTTCATTCGAGATTTCTATAACATCTTATGGAAAAAGTCGAGGGAACTTTATGACCCAGCCAATACTTCCTACCCCAGAGAGTGGTGACCATTTGTAATACCTAAGCCTTACAGAGTGCTTACCACCATTCTCAGCATTTTACCCATGTTAACACAGCAATCTTGGGAGAAGCTGCTGCTACTGATCTCCATTTTCTAGATGAGGAAAGAGAGTCAGAGAGGTTTATAGGTCTCATCTGAAGCTACACAGCTCCAAAGTGGCAAAGCTGGGCTTTGAAGGCAGGCACTTGGGTTCTGCTGTTTCCTATAAGAGCAGCACTCAGCCTGGAGGCTGGCCGCTGGTCTGCACTTGATACATGACAGCCATCGTCATTATTTTTTAAAGGCTCACCGTCCTGCTTCCTCAGGCCTAGATCTCCCCATCACCTGTCCTTCATGAGTGTTTTCTATATAATTCCAGATGTGCCTGAGTGGCGCAGAATGATTTGCCCCATGTTTCTCCAGGTTAAAACATATTATGTGGTTCCTTCTCCTGCCTCATCTTAGAGCGGGTTGTATAATCACTGCCTCAGGTGAATTTCTAGATTATGGAGACCTCCCATGCTGGAAGCGAATTTGGAGACATGAAATGAGCTGCTTTGAGAACAAGGACACGGGGATTCAGGCTGTCTTCTGGCTTCCTGGTGCATGCCAGAATGGACGGTTCGGTAGCATGGCCAGGAGCCTGCAGTGTAGGCTCATTTGGGGAAGGGGTGCTGCAAAGGAGAACTGTGCTCAGGGGTTCTTTGGGTTCCCTTTCACAAAACCTCTTGGGGAATAAGGGGTGCAGGTCCACTCCTAACATTTGCATTTGCAGGGCCTGGGGGAGAGACAGCTGATGAAGGCCCATCCCCCCTTTTCCCACCCTTATCCCAGTCCTGCACTGTGAGGGTCCCTGTGGGGACCTTGACACCTGCACGTCCATAGCCTTCCCAACTCCCCACCCTTTACCACACCTGCAAACAGTCACCCTCAGCCTCCCTTCACACCTAAGAGTATACAGACTCAGTGGTGTCTTCCATCTTCAAGAGGAAAGGACCCATGAAGCCCTTAGAGACTCAGAGCCATTTAGGTGGGGAATTTGACGTCTTGCATACCAAAGCATAGTCTAGGGGGTGGAGGTGCAAGGCTCAGGCTCCAGGCAGCTCCATGGATTCCTTGCTATGTGGGAAGGGGTACAAGTGGGAGTGGAGGGTTGAGCAGCACTCTCTAGTATCAGACCCGGGGTAGGGGTCCTGGCTGCCCAGGTCTGATGGCTCCAGGCTGCAGTTCTCTTGGTTGCCTTCCTTTTAAGAGCCTGATCTCTGCTGCTCTTGGGTTGTGACAGGGGCAGTGCTAGGGTGTGGGGTGGTATTTCTGGGGTACCCCTGTGGATCTGACCTCTTCTGGTTGTGTAGGGTGGGGCAGGAGGGGAAGGAGGGCAAACCTTGCACCAAAGTGGTCAATCCTTCCTTTCCCTAGCCACATTTGCCACCTGCAGAACGCACACAGCTTCCTTATTCAGCATCAGGTTCTCTGGGCTCCCACAGTTTATCCCATTTTCTCCAGATTAATTTTTCCAGACTGAGCTGAGCTTTCTTCTCAGACCTCAGTGTGCTGTGGCTCCACTGATCAACCTCTGAGCCTTGCCTCCCTCCTGTGCACAGTGGCACTTATTTTCTGTCCAATCCAGGTCCCCTGCCTTCTATCAGTATGTGTGTGTGTGTGTGTGTGTGTGTGTGTGTATGTGTGCGTGTATGTGTGTGTGCTGTTGCTTCAGTCGTATCCAACTCTTTGTGACCCCATGGACTGTAGCCCACCAGGCTCCTCTGTCCATGGGATTCTCTAGGCAAGGATACTGGAGTGGTTGCCATGCATTCCTCCAGGGGCTATTCCCCACCCAGAGAATTCACCAACAAAAAGATTCTATCTTCCTCAGTCTTCCTTCCTCCTTCTCCCCCTCACGTTATCCATCCAAGAGCAGCAAGGTCACGACTGACTTAGAAGAGGAGCCAGGGAAGACACCTGCTCCCAATCCCACACAGGACCCCTGCCCTGGGCCTAGGATGAGAATGAGCCAGTGCTCTCAGGGCCCCGCATGACACAGGAAAGGAAAGGAAAGTGAAGTCGCTCAGTCGTGCCCGACTCTTTGAGACCCCATGGACAGTAGCTTACCAGGCTCCTCTGTCCATGGGCTTGTCCAGGCAAGAGTACTGGAGTGGGTTGCCATTTCCTTCCCCAGGGGATCTTCCCGACCCAGGGATCAAACCTGAGTCTCCCACATTGCAGGCAGACGCTTTACCATCTGAGCCAGCAGGGGAGCTTTTTCCACATGACACAGCACACAGCCTTAAGAAAGAAACAGCATCCAGCCACCTTTCCTGCCTCACCTACCTGTTCTTGACCTCTGCAACATTTGGAAATGGAGTTATTTGCTGAGTTCAATGTGTAGCTTCTGATCATTTCTCCAAGCATTCTCTGCTGATTAAAGATTTTGAAATGAATGACTGGGTGGGCTGGAAGGGTGACCTGCGACTGAGAGCCGTCTTCCCTGGACCCCCAAGGAAGTCAAGAGTAGTCATCTGTGGCCAACCACAGGGCACGGTCTTCATTACAAGTGAAGCTGTCTTCAGATGGAATACTGGGTGAGCTATGGGATGGAAAAGGGAGCTGGAGCATACAGACTCTCTCTCTCTCTCTCTCTCTCTCTCTCTCTCTCTCACACACACACACTCACACTCACAATTAAGTAATACTTTACTCCTTAAACTCAACTTCATTGAGATTTGAATGAGCAGATAGAATCCAATTTTAAAAGCCTTTAACTACCTTAAAGGCTTTTAATATACCAGGGCTTCCCTGGTAGCTTAGCTGGTAAAGAATCCACCTGCAATGTGGGAGACCTGGGTTTAATCCCTGGGCTGGGAAACCTCCTGGAGAAGGGAAAGGTTCTCACTCCAGTGTTCTGTCCTGGAGCATTCCATGAACTGTATAGTCCATCGGGTCACAAAGAGTTGGGCACAACTGAGCGACTTTCACACTCTCTTAACCACCTTTGGGAACTTAAGTACTTGTTCTGAGTATACCAACGACCTACCCACTCTGGGACAAAATTGTCCTGTTCCCAGACAAATAAAGCAAGTGCAGGGACATTTACATTCTTCCTAGAAATCCCAGTAAGTCCTGTAGGAGAAAGGGAGACCACACTGCTTTGCTTCTCCCTCCATGAATCTTGCCCTCCAACCTCAAAGCCTTTGATCACTGAATTTCCCCAGCTTCAAATGCCCTAGCTATGCACCTACTCTCTGTCTCAATTGCCAGATTGCCCATCTAAATCGTACTCACATTTCTAAGAAAGTGAAGTGAAAGTGAAAATCGCTCAGTCATGTCCAACTCTTTGCCACCCCATGGACTATATGGAATTCTCCAGGCTAGGATACTGGAATGGGTAGCCTTTCCCTTCTCCAGGGGATCTTCCCAACCCAGGGATCAAACCCAGGTCTCCCACACTGCAGGAAGATTCTTTACCAGCTGAGCCACAAGAGAAGCCCATATTCGTAGGTCCATCTCAAATACTGCTTTGGCCAGGAAGTCTCTGATTCCCTAACAGAATCAAGTTCTCCATCCCTGTATTCCTATAAACAGCACTTCCTTTTAGCCCTTACTATGATATTCAAAAGCAAGAAGATCAAACCAATCAGTCCTAAAGGAAATCAACCTTGCATATCCATTGTAAGGACTGATGCTGAAGCTCCAATACTTTGGCCACCTGATGTGAAGAGCTGACTCATTGGAAAAGACCGTGATGCTGGGAAGGACTGAGGGCAGGAGGAGAAGTGGGTGACAGAGGATGAGATGGTTGGATGGCATCGCTGACTCAATGGACATAAGTTTGAGCAAACTCAGGGAGATAGTGAAGGACACGGAGGCCTGGAGTGCTGCAGTTCATGGGATCAAAAAGAGTCTGACACAACTTAGTGACTGAACAGTAACAACATGGTATTTAACTCACTATCCCATGACTCATTTGCCTCATGTACTGCTACTGTCCCCTTCTAAATGTCAGGAATGTGTATGTAACCCCAACACTCAACACAGAGCTAGGCACACAACAAGCATTCAAAAAAATTTTTTTGATGATCTCAACTGGATTTGACCATTTCCTTGTTGATGCTTTTGTCCTTGTGTAGATAGGAGTTTTGGTCTTGGCTCCCTCTAGCCATGTTCTTAGAAGTCCACAGATGTGGGTGGGGACAAGGTGACTCTTTTCTTAGAGTTCTTTCCTGAAGTCCTTGCCCCCACCCCTTCTGGTTTTCTGGTACCCATCATACCAGAAGTACACACTTCAACATACTTTCCTAAAAACCTTGGGCAACCCAAACATTTTATTGTCAAAATCAAAACAGCAAGTTGTTTAATAAAGAGACTATCTCAGTAAGTGTCTAATATCAGTGTAACACACAGATACACTACCATGCTACTATTTGTTCTTTGTAGGTATTTACTTGTTCATTTACCTTATATTTTGGAGACTTGGGATTATAGTTCAATGTTTATTAGCCTATAGGTTCTCAATATCAGTATCAATAAGTTTTCATCCTAAATGGCAAAGAGAGGCTAATTTGACTACTTTAAAACAAAAGCATTATTCTGTTTTCTAAAAAAGCTACCTTCTTCAAGGCTGCTCAGGAGTGGGGAGGTCAAGCAGCTTTTGTGTTTGTGGCAGGGTCTTAATTTTTGCACTATGTGTGTTACAGAAAGCAGGACAGGAATGCTGGAGCTGTGGAGTTCACATTTTGAACCTTAAATCTCAGACAGTCATGGGAATTTCCAACAAACTCACAAAGTAATTTATGGTTCAACATGCTTGTGTAGTGATGATTTATGCTATGAAAATAAGCACACCAGTACGTGCCTATTTGTGATCTCAAACTAGGTCGCCAAAGAGAAAAACAGTAGCACTTCTGTCAAAACTGGCAGCTGGATGGGTAGATCATTCCATCCCGCCCTCTGAGCAGCCTCAAGAAAGGACTACACTGCTGTGACCAGAACAGAACTGTCATGAGAAATGTGTCACCCTTCAGAAGGTCCCGTTAGACTGGGGGTTATGGAAAAATTCATCATGTGTGTCAACGTGCTGAGCACTCTTTAGAATGAATGGAACTTGGTTAAGGTAGAGTCCTATGGGAATTCTGATTCTTGCCTTCTCTCCTCAATGTTATGAGCAATAAGAAGCCCCACACCTGAAATCCTGGTAATTCACCCAGAAGAGACTCTCCCTACTCTTTCCCCTTCAGCACAGAGTTTACTTGAGTTTCCCATTCCCCTTCCTACCCCACAACTCCTCTGGAAGGATCAGACTCCGGCTTCCAAAAGTTTGGTTTTTAGGAACCACGTTTCTACAGCATCTCTTAATCTTCTAAGCCTACAAAAAACGCGGCCGAGTCATTCCTCTACTTGCTGGTCTACAGCCTCAATCAAACATGCATTCCGATTCCCAAAGAATGAGAGGGTGAGGCTGCAGAAAAGTGGCGTGTCTCCTTAGACCTGTTCAAGTTGCTGCTGGGCACAGCTCACCTGCAGTGCATGGGCCCGAGCGGACAGTGTCTCCAGGCACCCGCAGGGCTCTCAAGGGAATCCAGACGCCCAGCTTCCAGCAGGGCGCACTCACTTGCTGTTGGAGTACCGAGAGAGCACGTGCCCGCCCCTCCCTTCTCCTTGAGAATCCCAGGGACGGGGGAGCCTCGTGGGCTTCCTTCTATGGGGTCACCTAGAGTCGGACACGACTGAAGCGGCTTAGCAGCAGCAGCAGCAGCAGCAGAGTCGGACACGACTGAAGCGACTTAGCAGCAGCAGCAGCCTGAAAAAGTCTCTCTCTTCAGCCTCTGTAACCTCACTGAGTCCCATCGCTCTCGCAGGGAAGCCACTCCCCGGCAAAGAGCTCTTCTAGTACACGCGAGCGTTTTGGTTCCAGCGACCATTGAGCGGTGCAGAGTACCAGTCCGGCTCCAGGTGTACGCACTCTCCCCGACCCAAAAGATAAAGCATACACCTCACGGGAGGTGGCTCTCTCTCGGTGCATTTCTCCTGCGGGCGGGCGGAACAAGATTGTCACTTCTTTCTTTCAACTCCGAAAAAGTTTCTGGGTCCCATACTTTAGGCCTGCCCGCAGCCAAGCAGCAGATCAGACCGCGCCCCGGCTGTCCCAGAACCAGGGCGCAAAGTTTTTGAGGGTGGCTCCCGCGGCTGCGTGCACCTTGAGGAGTTTTTCAAGAGCTGCCAAAAAAAAAGTTTCTGTAATACATGAGCTCAGCTGTCTGCGCACCATTTGGCTGAGGCTACTTCCTCGCCCCCGAATTGCTCTACATTCCAGATGCCTTTCTCCTCCTTGTGGGCGCCCTACACTGCCCAGCCTACACTACATAGCCTAAGAGGAGGAAGGGGTGCGTGTAGAGAGAAGGGGAACGGAGGCTGATGGCTTGGGACTGAAAGGCTGAGCTCGGCCCCTTTGCCAGCTTCGTCTCTCCACCCGGGTTCGCAGCCTCTCCTCTCCGTAGGAGGTCCCCAACCTCTTCTTAGGCTGCTCCTTTTATGCTCCTCTCCATCCTCCTCCCCCTAAACTCTTGATCCGGAGGTCCCCCTCGCATCCCTTCCCCGGCTCTGTTCTTTTCTGTCTGGGAAAAACCGCTTTGCAGTTTGCGCGCACCCTGGGGTTCGGCCCGCGTCAGTAGACCGAGCTGCTGGGCAGCAGGTCGTAGCGCCCGCCGCTGTAGACCACCACGCCAGGCGGGTAGTAGAGCAGGTCGGGCTCCGCGGCTTGGTGGAGAGGCGCCAGGGCCTGCAGTCCCTGGTCCTCCGGCTCGGGCTTGGTGGTGGCGGTGAAAGGGCGCATGCTGGTGAGAGAAGGCGACGCGATGCGCCACAGTAGGTTCTTGAGCGCTTTGCGGAACTCGCGGCGTACGAGGCAGTAGAGGATGGGATTGAGACAGCTGTTGGAGTGCGCCAGGCACACGCTCACGGGGAACGCGTACACCTGGCACAGGAAGTACTCTTGGCTGAAGGGCACCACGTTGAACTTGATGAGGATGCTCCAGGTGGTGAGCGCCTGATTGGGCAGCCAACACAAGAAGAAGGACAGGACCACGATGGTCACTGATTTGGTGACCTTGGAGCGCCTCCGAGCGCTGGCTCCGGCCAGGCCTCCCCCGGCCGCTGAGGCTCCTCCTTCGGTCCCTGCCACGCGGTGGTCGGAGATGAAGCGCACCAGCAGCAGGTAGCACAGGCTGATGATGCCTAGCGGCAGCACGAAGCCCAACAGCACCTTCTGCAAGTGGTAGAGCCCCAGCCAGAACTGCCTGTCGCGGCCCAGCAACCTGTCGGGGAAGCGCACCAGGCACAGCTCCTCCCCCATCACCTTGACCGTGGTGGAGAAGATGGCGTTGGGCAGGGAGGCCAGCGCGGCGCAGGCCCAGATCATCGCGCACAGTGCTTTGACGGAGAAACAGCAGCTGTCCCCCAGGCTCCGGCCGCAGCAGTCGCCCTGGCCGTACCCTCGGGTCCGGTGGCTCTTAAGAGCCGAGGCCACCGAGTGGTAGCGCGCCACGCTCATGGAGGTGAGAAAGAAAACGCTGGCATACATGTTCATGGACGTCACTATGGATACGATCTTACACATGGCCTTGCCGAAGGGCCATTTGAAGTCAAGGGCGTTTTCCACCGCCCAGAAGGGCAGAGTGAGCACGAACTGGAAGTCCGTCAGCGCCAGGTTGGTGACGAAGAGGTTGATGGAGGACTTGCGCCAGCCCTGCTTGCTCTTCATCAGGTAGAGCACCAGCAGGTTGCCGGTCAGCCCCAGAGCGCAAACCACCCAGTACACCACGCTGACGAGGATGCGCACCCGGGCCTCGGGGTCCGCGCTCTCCGCGCCGCCGCCGCTCTGGGGGTGCCCCGGCTCCGCCCCGTCTGGCAACTCCAGCCCCAGTTCCCACCACAAGTCCTGGAGCTGCAGCGACGCGTTGCCGCTGAAGTTGGCCGCCTGCAGAAGGTCCGGGACCCGACCGAAGAGTTCTGTGAGCTCGTCCCCGCCAGCCGCCTTATCCATGGTGGCTGGCGTGGCTGCCGCGGCCACCTGCCCGCGCTGGTGCCTCTAGTTCATGTTTCGGAAGATAGCTCCTAAGGGGAGTCCGGCTCTCCCGGGGTTCCGGCGCGCGCGGGGGCTTGCAAAGTAGCTGTGGAAGAGAGCGCCTAGGAATCGGGGGCCAGGCGCGTCCCCGGCGCCCGGAGCTTGGCCTTGGGTGTGAAAATGGGCGCCGAGCGTCGGTTCTGGAGGGGTGTTCGCGAGTAGAGACGCACAGCTCCCAAGGCGAGCGAACAGCGTAGAAAGGCTGTCCGGCCAAGGCTGGCGTCTGCAGGTCTCTACTGTAAAGACTCAGATTTTTTTTTTTCCCCCAGCGTTTCCCGCTGTCGCTTGGGCACTAGCGCGTTCCCTCCCTGCAGCTCCAGATCGCTCCTGGGGGCCCGCTCTTTCCCTTTCAAATACCTCTGTAGGTTTCCTCCGCAGCTGCTCCGACGAGGTTTCTGAAGAGAGTTCTGTCTACCTCGCCGAGACTCTCTGGAGGGCTTTCGATGCCGGCCTCACTGCCTCGCATCTCCGTCTCTCCGCTGCTGTCAACTCGCAGTGAGTTGCCAGCCGCGTTGCCGCGAGTTGTATTTCCACCCGCACAGCCGAGGCTGCGGGCTCCCGAAGAGCATGCGTAAGCCCCGCGCCAGAAGAGGGGGCGCTTTCCGAGGTGCTGAACTTCGTCGCACGCGCCGCGCCGCGGGGCCAGTCTCCCTTTTCAGTTTCAAAAGGTCGTAAAGCCCTTTATTTCCTTCTGTTGCTGGAGAACGGCTTTGATTTGAGATCGCTCTTCCTTCCTCACCCCCAACATAATTATGAGAATTTTTTCTTTCTCACTTTCAAACGCACAGTCTTCTGCCCATTTTTCTTTTTTAAAAGCGACAATAGTTGTCTCTTTTCATGCCCATACATTAAATCAGATGGTGAGCTCTTACTAATCCCCAAACGCCAGCTCCACTTCCCCTTACTAATAGCTGACCACTGTAATTGGCATCTGTGGGTGTCAGGATTTTCAAAGCGTCTTCACGTAACAGAACTCTGGGTTCAGGTGTTGGTATCTGCTTTGGTGTATTCTGAGAACTGAAGCTAAGCAGAACATGTAGTTTGTGCGCTAACCTCACAGGCATTAGATGCTTAGCTCTCAGCCCACAGCTCTTTAACAGATTATTTACTCACATTCAACCACACTCTCTTTACTCTGATGCAGTTGGAAAAGAGGTTTTCATAGGGCTGTTTGTTTTGGCATCAGTACCCTTACTACTATTATAATCAGAACTCTTAACCAGGTGTCGTTTGCTTGTTTGTTTGCTTCAGACCAATGGAAGTAAATTTAAAGGACTCTTCTAAGTTCCTTTGGGCAAAGGGAATCAATATAAACCATTTGAGTCACTTCTTAAATTGCAGTTTAAGTGCCAGATCAACTGCTCTGGTGTAAACTGTACGCTTCTTAGGAAACACTTAAGAAATTTGAAATGTTTTCCTCATTGTGCTGGACTAAACGGAAACAAAAGTATATTAAACGTAATTGTCCTCACTCTTGCAGAGCGCCTGACTTTACTTACAGAGATAAAAAGGTTGTTACTTTAAAGCAGAGGAGATAGAAAAGCATACTGAAAAAGAAACATGGTATAGCTCAGTTGGTAATGAATCTGCCTGCAATGCAGGAGACTCAAGTTCGATTCCTGTGTTGGGAAGCTCCCCTGGAGAAGGGAAAGGCTACCCACTCCAGCATTCTGGCCTGGAGAATTCCATGGATTGCTTGGTTCATGGGGTCGCAAAGAATCAAAGACGACTGAGGGACTTGCACTTCACTTCATGCAAAACAAAAGAAGAGAAAAGGAAACATCTTAATTCCAAAATCGGAACACAGTTCCAGAGAACACCTTCACTGTAGTCTCGGTATTGCTCCATTTAACCGCTAGGGGGCGCGAGAGTTTTAATAAAAACAAGTGTTAGTCGTTCGAGTATGTCCAACTCTGCAACTGCATGGACTGTAGCAACTCTGTGGACTGTAGCCCGCCAGGCTCCTCTGTCCAAGGGATTTCCCTGGCAAACATACTGGAATGGGTTGCCATTCCCTTCTCCAGGTGATCTTCGAACCAGGGATCGAACCTCTCCATCTGTTGCATCTCCTACATTGCAGCCGGATTCTTTACCACTGAGCCACCAGGGAAAACAGAAACCAAGGCAAACCACTTCTTTTGAGAAACTGTAATCTGAAGAAGCTCAACCCTTCTCTGAACCAATATGACACACAAGTTGCTTCTGTGTACACCTCTTATCCCTGCATAAGTAGCCTCGTCTTCAAGCTCAGTTCTCGCTCCAATTTTTACTAGCTTTTTCTCCATCAAATTTTTATTTCTCCTTTAGTTAAAAAAGTTTAAAAATACTTCAAGGTGCCGTTGAAAAACAAGGAAACCTAGGGTATACCCTGCCTCAGTTTCCTCCTGTGTACATGGGAGGAACTGTGGTTTTCAAATATTCTAAGGATAAGTACTGAGCAGGTGACATCTGAGTCGGGGTGCAGGGGTGGGGTGAGGAGGGAGAGCTTCCTAAAATATAAGTTGCAGCTCTCCTCCCAGCCCCATGTGGTCACAGAGATTCTTATTCTCCAAATTGGAGTTGGAAAGGGGCCCAACAGTCTATACTTTAAAACATTCTTCCAGGTAATACTATTTTTCCCCCAAATTTGGGAACATTTGGATTAATTTTTATTCATTCTCTAAGCTCTCCATGTGAAAACATTTAAGTCCCAAAGAAATCTTAATTTTCAATGTTGGTTGATCCCACACTAGGATTGGAAGCAAAGAAAGAGAAGGGAGTCTTGCTGAACTCCTTAATAATCACATTTAGACCCAACAATAGCATTTCCTTCATTGTAGGATGGGGGGACCAGGTGCTCCTGAGATCTGCCAGGCCTTAAGTACTTGGCCGGCAAGACAGACTGAGGTTACAGGAGAGGTTACTCCCAAGTACGACTCCCAGAGAATGCTGCTGGAGTGCTTCTGAGCCTAGAATGCTCTTCATTTCCAAATCTGTTTTCTCTGAAAATGAAGTACAGGTTGTGTGCAGAAATTTATAGTATCACTTAAGTAAGTCTGTGTTATGGAAGCAAGACAGTCTCTTTTCAAATACCTTCTTTTTCGGTATGACTTTAATATATTTTAGACCGTATTTCTTAAAATCATGGGCCATATTTTCCTCAGACAGCATCTAATATGTTCCAAGAGAGAGGCAAATCAGTTAATGGCCAAATATCATTTAGGTGTACTGTTAAAATATTACCAAAATCTTCCCATAAAAATTCCTAATGGAAAATTTGGAAAACTGACAAATTTTCAAAGTGTATGTAGATTTATAAGGATCAAGCTTATGGAAAAATTAGAAGAGGGGCTTTTTCAGTTGTCTGTTTTTAATAAACCAGCTATGCTTCCGTCCCTTGCCTCATGAGTCTAATTGTTAAGTTTTATTGCTGTGAATCCACAAGTTAGTGTCTTTGCTTAAAAATGTTCTTGGGAAAGTTCTTCCTCTATTCTCTTCTCTCTCTTCCCCAAATCCAACGTATTTTGATGTTATTTGTACTGCTTAATATTACTAGTAAAAGACTACTGTTTTGGGGGAAGCTTTCTGGATTCTCTGAGAAATAGGTATTGATCCTTTCCCCTCTCAAGTATCATTGATCCTTCTATCAGCACATCTCTTAAGGCATGCCTCCGATCAAGGAGTACTGTGGCGCTTTCTGAATATTTCAGGTGTCAGTCTTGCAGAGCAGGATGTATATCGTTGCTGTTTGCCCTTAGTGCTGAGTCCAGGCTTTTCACATGTATGAGCACAGGACACATTTATAGACTGGACTCTGCATTCAGATGCAATCTTCCTACTAAAGCAGTGCCTTTAAAAGATAACTTAGAATTTNGCATAAGTAGCCTTGTCTTCAAGCTCAGTTCTCGCTCCAATTTTTACTAGCTTTTTCTCCATCAAATTTTTATTTCTCCTTTAGTTAAAAAAGTTTAAAAATACTTCAAGGTGCCGTTGAAAAACAAGGAAACCTAGGGTATACCCTGCCTCAGTTTCCTCCTGTGTACATGGGAGGAACTGTGGTTTTCAAATATTCTAAGGATAAGTACTGAGCAGGTGACATCTGAGTCGGGGTGCAGGGGTGGGGTGAGGAGGGAGAGCTTCCTAAAATATAAGTTGCAGCTCTCCTCCCAGCCCCATGTGGTCACAGAGATTCTTATTCTCCAAATTGGAGTTGGAAAGGGGCCCAACAGTCTATACTTTAAAACATTCTTCCAGGTAATACTATTTTTCCCCCAAATTTGGGAACATTTGGATTAATTTTTATTCATTCTCTAAGCTCTCCATGTGAAAACATTTAAGTCCCAAAGAAATCTTAATTTTCAATGTTGGTTGATCCCACACTAGGATTGGAAGCAAAGAAAGAGAAGGGAGTCTTGCTGAACTCCTTAATAATCACATTTAGACCCAACAATAGCATTTCCTTCATTGTAGGATGGGGGGACCAGGTGCTCCTGAGATCTGCCAGGCCTTAAGTACTTGGCCGGCAAGACAGACTGAGGCTACAGGAGAGGTTACTCCCAAGTACGACTCCCAGAGAATGCTGCTGGAGTGCTTCTGAGCCTAGAATGCTCTTCATTTCCAAATCTGTTTTCTCTGAAAATGAAGTACAGGTTGTGTGCAGAAATTTATAGTATCACTTAAGTAAGTCTGTGTTATGGAAGCAAGACAGTCTCTTTTCAAATACCTTCTTTTTCGGTATGACCTTAATATATTTTAGACCGTATTTCTTAAAATCATGGGCCATATTTTCCTCAGACAGCATCTAATATGTTCCAAGAGAGAGGCAAATCAGTTAATGGCCAAATATCATTTAGGTGTACTGTTAAAATATTACCAAAATCTTCCCATAAAAATTCCTAATGGAAAATTTGGAAAACTGACAAATTTTCAAAGTGTATGTAGATTTATAAGGATCAAGCTTGTGGAAAAATTAGAAGAGGGGCTTTTTCAGTTGTCTGTTTTTAATAAACCAGCTATGCTTCCGTCCCTTGCCTCATGAGTCTAATTGTTAAGTTTTATTGCTGTGAATCCACAAGTTAGTGTCTTTGCTTAAAAATGTTCTTGGGAAAGTTCTTCCTCTATTCTCTTCTCTCTCTTCCCCAAATCCAACGTATTTTGATGTTATTTGTACTGCTTAATATTACTAGTAAAAGACTACTGTTTTGGGGGAAGCTTTCTGGATTCTCTGAGAAATAGGTATTGATCCTTTCCCCTCTCAAGTATCATTGATCCTTCTATCAGCACATCTCTTAAGGCATGCCTCCGATCAAGGAGTACTGTGGCTCTTTCTGAATATTTCAGGTGTCAGTCTTGCAGAGCAGGATGTATATCGTTGCTGTTTGCCCTTAGTGCTGAGCCCAGGCTTTTCACATGTATGAGCACAGGACACATTTATAGACTGGACTCTGCATTCAGATGCAATCTTCCTACTAAAGCAGTGCCTTTAAAAGATAACTTAGAATTTTTTCTTAACTATCCATTCCTATAGAATATCCAAGTCTAACTCCAGGACAATTGATTTATTTAAAATATGTTTCATTTTTTCCTACGCTATGTGAGTGTGAAAAGTGAAGTCACTCAGTCGTGTCCGACTTTTTGTGACCCCCATGGACTGTAGCCTACTAGGCTCCTCTGTCCATGGGATTTTCCAGGCAATAGTACTAGAGTGGATTGCCATTTCCTTCTCCAGGGGATCTTCCCGACCCAGGGATCGAACCCAGGTCTCCCACATTGTAGGCAGGCGCTTTACTGTCTGAGCCACTAGGGAGAGGAGATGAGAGTGTGAATATATCCCCAAAGTTTCTCTATCTTAAGAGTATTAATGAATGTGTTGTCCATGAGGTGTGTGTGTGTGTGTGTGTGCTCAGTTGTGTCCGACTCTTTGGGCCCCCCATGGACTGTAGCCCATCAGGCTCCTCTATCCATGGAAATTTTCAGGCAAGAATACTGAAGCGGGTTGCCATTTCCTTCTCCAAGGGATCTTCTCAACTCAGGGACTGAACCCATGTCTCCTATGTCTCCTGCACTGCAGGCAGATTCTTTACCCGCTGAGCCACTGGGGAAGCCTAAGCTATACCTCCATCTATAAAGCCACCTGCATACTAAAGCCCCTTAAAAATATTGATGCTGAGGACTTCCCTGGTGGTCCAGTGCTTAAGAATCCACCTGCCAATGCAGGGGACATGGGTTCAGTCCCTAGTCTGGGAAGATTCCACATGCCCTGGAGCAACTAAGCCCACGCTTAGGTTCATAACTACTGAGACTACGTGCCACAGTTACTGAAACCCTTGCACCTAGAGCCCGTGGTGCACAGCAAGAGAAGCCAATGCAATGAGAAGCCCTTGCCCCGCAACAGAGAGTAGCCCTCACTTGCCACGACTAGAGAAAGCCTGCATACAGCAATGAAGACCTAAAGCAGCCAAAAAATTGAATAAAATTAATTACAAAATATTGATGCTGAGTGCTGAACTTACACCAATAAAATGGGAATCATTTGTTAAGAGCAAGATCTGTAGTTCTATAGGGCTTATTGGAGGAGCCTGGTAGGCTGCAGTCCATGGGGTCGCTGGGAGTTTGGGACTACTCAGCGACTTCACTTTCACTTTTTCACTTTCATGCATTGGAGAAGGAAATGGCAACCCACTCCAGTGTTCTTGCCTGGAGAATCCCAGGGACGGGGGAGCCTGGTGGGCTGCCGTCTATAAGGTCACACAGAGTCGGACATGACTGAAGCGACTTAGCAGCAGCAGCAGCAGCAGCAAGGCTTATTATAAAAAAAATTGCAGCTCCCTTGCATCTGGGCCCTCCATATTTCTTCTGCCCAGAGGCACATTCATATCTTTTGATTCGTTTGCTATATGCTGCATAACCCTGATTGACATACTTGTATTGCTACTTTATTTTTTCATTTTAGGCATGAATGTTTTACTCCTTACCATGGACGGTGAAAGTTTAGCTTTTTTTCTGACACACACTCTCCTTGTAGTTCTGCCAGCCTTCTGACACCTTCCAATTTCGTTGTATTATACTTTTGAAAGATCCGTCCCCGGCGTTTACACTGCAATGACTATGCAAACATTAACAACTGAGCCATAGAGTATATGAGAGCTATTCTTTCCTTTCATAGCTTTCTGTTTCCAATGGAATTAATAATTATCTTTGTTACTATGGTAGGAAAGGCCAAGTCAAAGCTACTAGAACTGCTTCTACCTACCAAAATACTAAACCAAAGTCATGCTACCAACCTGAAGAAATCTTGTAGAAATTAGCATTCTCAAGAATTTCAAGAGTTTGAAGTGAAGCAGCAGCCATTCCCATATAGTACAGTAGGCACTGCTGTGTCTTGCCCACATTTTCAGTGACCAGTGAGCCATTTCAGTGACCAGTGAGCCATTTCAGTGGCTCACCTTGTTGCCCTTGGTCAGCAGCTGGGGTCACAGCTCCTGTACTGCCCACAAGATCTCTTCCTTCTGTTTGTTTGAGTTCCAGATCAGGCAAGTATGCAGCCCCAAGCCAAAAGTCATCAACTTTCTGCACATCCTCTGCCTTGGAGGCCGAGACAGATGTGGATTCAAGTTTGTCTACATGGGTTTCAGCAGAAGAATATTCTTTAAAAGGAAAACACCAGGATAATATGTCTGCCAGTGGTTGGAAGTTCTCTTACTCCACCTCTAAAGAAGGGTTGGCCAACAGATTTAGGCAGATTGTTCCAGCAGGCAAAGAGCAAAAAAGTCAAAAGTTGCCTCTGGGTGGGAGACCATGCTGGCAGGAATTGCACGTGAGACCAGGGTAGGCAGAGTTAGATCAGTCTGGGATGCCATGACTGAGAGTCCAGATTTCATTCCAAACTCAACACGAAGTTACTGGAGGGATTTGCATATGTGTAGTGGATGTTGTCAGTGCCCTGCCCATCTCCCCTTGGCACATACCAGTTTCCTATTTGCCAGCTTGACAAGTGCTTGAAAGTATCAGCTCCTGTGACTTCCCTAGTGGCCTTTCTTTGAAGCTGCTTTGCTTGTTTGTGGGGCAACCTACAGTAGTGGGGGCTTAATCTCACCTCTCAGAGGAGAGGAGCCTACAACCAATGACTATCAGGAGATGGTGTATAAATACCCCAGTTTTCTTGCCCCTTTGGAAGATAATTCTGGGTGTATATTTTAACTTATTCCCCAGAGTTCATAGATAAGCTTCAGTTGGCAGAGTGGTAGCTTGTTTAACATGTTTATTGCATCTCTCTTCTTCCCTATCACTTCACTTCCAGTGCTTTCTGGGGTCTCCTCCCAAATGAATTACTTTCACTAGAATTTCTGGCTCCTGATCTATTTTGGGAGGAGTCCAAGTCAAGACAGGAGGGAAATTATGCAGTCCAGTTCAAATGTTATAAAGACCATACTGATTGATGAAAAACAATTATAAGGCATGAAGGGTGCAAACTGGGAGCTTGGAAAAAGACTACTGCAGAAGTCTGGATGGAAGATGGTGGCAGGCTGTCTTAGTCCATTCAGGCTGCTGTAACAAAAACACTGGAGACCAGGTGGATGAAACAACAAACATTTATTTCTTGTAGTTCCAGATGCTGGGACATCCAAGATTAATGCACTGGCAGATTTGGGGTTTGGTGAGAGCCTGGTTCATAGAGGGCTGGCAGATTTGGGGTTTGGTGAGAGCCTGGTTCATAGAGGGCCATCTTCTGTTCTTCTGTGCTGGGTCTTCTCATGGCAGGAAGGGCAAGAGAATTTTCTGGGGTCTCTTTCATAAGGACACCAATCCCAGTCATGAAGGCTCTACCCTCATGACCTAATCACGCCTCAGAGGCCCCACCTCCTAATACTATTGCAGTGAGAGTTAGGATTACAACCTGTGAATTTTGGTGAGACATAAACATTCAGTCCATTATACAGCTTAAAGGTGAGGATAGAACTTCCCTGTGGCTCAGTCATAAAGAATCTGCCTGCCAATGCAGGTGATAAGGGTTTGATTCCTGATCCAGCAAAATCCCCACATACTGAGGAGCAAATAAGCCTTTTCACCAAAATATTGAGCCTGTGCTTCTGAGCCCAAGAGCCACAACTATTGAGCCCACACGTTGCAGCTACTGACGTCTGAGTGCCCTAGAGCCTGTGCTCTGCAACAAGAGAAGAAATTGCAATAAGAAGCCAGCACATCACAACTAGAAAGTAGCCTCCACTCGCTGCAACTAGAGAAAAGCCTTCCTGGAAATGAAGACACAGCCCATCGAGAAATAAATAAATATATATATATTTTTAAGGTGGGGATGGTGAGGATGGAGAGAATTCCTAATTTGAATTTTATCAACAGGTCCGTGGTTGGACCAAGAAGAAGCTACAAAGCACTTCCCAAAGCCAAACTTACACCAAAGAGAAGTCGTGGTCACTGCAGGTGGGCTGCTGCCCCTCTGATCCACTACAGCTTTCTGAATCCCCCCAAAACCCATTATATCTGAGAAGTACGCTCAGCAAATCAATGAGATGCACCGAAAACTGCAATGCCTGCAGCTGGCACTGGTCAACAGAAAAAGCCAAATTCTTCTCTGAGACAATGCCCAACCATATGTCGTCTCATAACCAACATTTCAAAAGTTGAATGAATTGGGCTATGAAGTTTTGCCTCGTCTACTATATTCACCTGACCTCTCACCAATTGACTACCACTTCTTCAAGCATCTTGATAACATTTTGCAGGGAATATGCTTCCACAACCAGCAGGAGGCAGAAAATGCTTTCCAAGAGTTTGTCGAATACAGAAGCAAAGATTTTTATGCTACTGGAATAAACAAACTTATTTCTTGTTGGCAAAAATGTGTTGATTGTAATGGCTCCTATTTTGATTAATAACAATGTGTTTGAACCGAGTTATAATGATTTAAAATTCATGGTTTGAAACCACAATTACTTTTTCAGCAACCTAATAGAATCACCGGGATGTGGTGATGGTAATGGATTGGATGGTGTTTGAGGTGAGACAAGGAGTAGTTTCCAATAGGATCTCATCCTAGGTGTGGTTAACAGGAATCTGCTGTGATGGAAAGGCTAGAAAACAAAAGATTTTGATAAAAGACAAACAGATTTCTTATGGACATATTGCCTTTTTTTGACATGCAGTTGGAGAATTCAAACAGGCAGGCAGAAGCATGGTTATATGGATCTTGCAAGTTAGAGCTGGGTGGTCTTTAAAGCTATAAGAACAGATAAAATCACTCAAGGAAAGAGCATAGGAAAGAAAGCCCAAACCATCGTGGGTAGTTCAGGAAACATCAGTTTTTGAAGATAAGGTTTCTATGACTTTTTTGGGAGGAAGTTATCACAATGAGCCTTTTAATTTTATCGTCTATTCTGAAAAATTGCTTCTCAGGAGAAAACTAGAGCTATCTTCACCAAGCTGAATGCAGGTAATAGAGACAAATAGAAAATCTTGAAAAGGGAAGTTGAGCATATGTTTACTAGACTTGAGACCTTGAATAATACGATACATGTTTCAACTAAATACAGAAAACATACCATCTACTGAGACCCTTTACAGATCAAGAGAGGCCTAGGACTCCTCCAAGATTTTCCAAAGGGCCTGGGAACCCACTCCAGTATTTCTTGCCTGGAGAATCCCATGGACAGAGGAGCCTGGCTGGCTATAGTCTCTGGGGTTGTGAAGAGTCAGAACGACTGAGCGATTAACACATACACACACTTTCATAGGTAACAAATTTATTTCTGTGAGAAATTACCAGGGTACTTTCTGGTGTTCCAATGGTTAAAAATCCATCTTGCAATGTGGGGAATGTGGATCCGATTGCTGGTGGGGGAACTAAGATCCCACATTTGGGGGAGCAACTTAGCCTGAGAGCCAAAACTAAAAAGTCCATATACTACAATGCAAGATCCCAAGTGCCACAAAAAAGATCCTGCATGTCACAACTAAGTCAAATAAATAAAACAAAAGCTTATAAGTCTGATTGGGTCCCATTACATCAGAGAGTTTGCCTATAGAACATGTGACCTGAGCATAGTGGAGTCAAGCTAGAAATCAATCACTGAAGAAATGACTGTTGTTAGTTGCTCAGTTGTGTCTGACTCTTTGTGACCCCATGGACTTTAGCCCGCCAGGCTCCTCTGTCCCTGGGATTCTCTAGGCAAAAATACTTGAGTAGGTTGCCATTTCTTCCTCCAGGGTATCTTCCTGACCCAGGGACTGAACCCAGGTCTCTGGCATTGCAGGCAGCTTCTTTTCCCTCTGAGCCACCAGGGAAGCCTTGGGTTGGGGGTAGGGGGTGGATGGGGAGTCTAAATAGAAGTACACAGTAATGGCAAGTCCTTCGAAAGTCTATGGTCCAAAAGACTAGGTTTGTAGCTCTAATTCCCCAGGCAGTTATGGAATGGTCAAAGAGACCAGGAAAAGCTGAGCGAGAAAGGAAAATTTTGTCCACATGCTTTGGCCATAGGCTTTCAAGCACTCTCACACACAGGTATACCCTAGAATTAGTAAAATAAAAGAGAAAATGTGTGTACTGAGAAAGCAGAGGGGCTAGAGCTCTGAGTGTTCTTGCCTTGTCGTGAAGATCCTGAACGACCTTCCAAGATGATAGCTTACGGTGAACAATGTTGGATTTGTGATTTCTGAAGAAGAAGAGTTAGCTTTGGGATCAGGGACCAGACTTGATCACTCAGAGCTTCTGTGTGGCAGAAGTTTTATTACGGTGAAAAAAGACAGAGAAAGCTTCTGACATAGACATCAGAAGGGAGATGGAGAAGCCCTTACATGTTTCAAAATTAAGCAGTGCTTTGAACAACCCCATGACTAAAGAACTAATACATAAAATAAATTATAAGATGTTTTAAAGTTAATCGTAATAAAGTATGGCACATCAAATTTTGTGAGATGCAATGCAAGCATAAATACACACCTTTAAAAAGAAGAAATGTTAAACATCATGATCTAAGCTTTTAACTCAAGATACTAGATGTAAAAAATTAAATCCAAAGAAGGAAGTATATGGAAATGTTAAAGATAAGAGCAGAGATACATGCAAGCCCCTGGTATGTCAGAGATTAACCTTCTAGTTACTGGATCCTAGAGAGACGGGTGGAGGGGTCTCAAAAGAGGACCAGAGCAGCCCCAGGTGGGGTTACTCAGGGTTTTGGGGCAGAGGTGAAGCATTAGCTATGGAAGTGTATGAGCTTTCCTGGAGGCTCAGCTGTAAAGAGTCTGCCTGCTAATGCAGGAGACAGGGGTTCAATCCCTGATCGGGGAAGATCCCCTGGAAAGGAAACAGCAACCCACTCCAGTATTCTTGTCTCAGAAATCTCATGGACAGAGAAACCCAGCAAACTGTGGTCCATGGGCTCACAAAGAGTCAGACATGACTTAGCAACTGAATGACAACAATCAAAGAATATAAACATTCTTAAAAACCATTACTGTCGAAACTTCTCGGTGGTCCAGTGGTCCAGTGGTCCCCTTCCAATTCAGGAGACCTGGGTTTGCTCCCTGGTCCAGGTACTAGATCCTGGATGCCTCAACTAAGACCTGGCATAACCAAATAATAATAATAAAGCAGTAACTATTATATTTGCTCATACCACTTGAATAAGAGGTTTTCTCATTACGGTCCCACCTCCTATTTGACCTTCTATTTTCTCGTCAACTTTTCCCCATGAGCTACCACATCTCTAACACTTGCTGATTTGCACTGATACTGCCCCACAGATCATTCCCCATATTTTAGTAGGCAACCTCCTAGTCCATTTCTTTGCCCACAGAGCTCTCTTTGTCTAAATGGACATTTCTCTCTTATCCCCGTTGCCTTACTGTTGACCTACTAATTGTTCTTCAAGGTTCAATGCACACCTTATTTCCTCTTTGAAGGATTTTACTATTCCCAATATTTCCTAGAGAGAATTAGTCTCTCTTTCTGTGCTCTCCTAGGACTTTGTACAAACATTGATTTTAGTGCTTATTTCTGTCTCAGACACAAAATAAACTAGTCTCCCTCTAAACCAAAAGCCTCTGGAGAACTGTAGCCTATATCTAATCCATCTTTGTACCATAGTGCCTGGAAAAATGCACGCAGTTTGAACCCATGGATGAGTCATTAATCCCATTTCTTTACTAATCACAAAGATTCATTCAACAATAAAAAAGCAACTCCCAGTTGAAGTATCCAAACTGTGAAGTCCGTGACAAAGGCTTCTCCAGTCTTTCTCACCACATTCTACACACTCACAACTTGGTAATTGCCATTCTCAATGCACAGAAAATGATGTTTCCCCTGATCTTTGTCCTCAGGGACTTCTCAAATTAGGGAAACAATGCCATGTTTTTTTCTTTCCATTTTTTAAAAATTGAAGTGCAGTTGATTTACAATGTTGTGCCAATCCCTGCTGTGCAATAAAGTGATCCAGTTATACACATACAGACATTCTTTTTTAAAAATTATTTTCCATTATGGTTTATCATAGGATATTGAATATAGTTCCCTGTGCTATACAGTAGGACCTTGTTGTTTATCCATCCTGTGTATAATAGTTTACATTCACTAATCTCAATACCCGAGAAGGCAATGGAACCCCACTCCAGTACTCTTGCCTGGAAAATCCCATGGATGGAGGAGCCTGGTAGGCTGCAGTCCATGGGGTTGCTAAGAGTCGGATACGACTGAACGACTTCACTTTCACATTTCACTTTCATGCATTAGAGAAGGAAATGGCAACTCACTCCAGTGTTCTTGCCTGGAGAATCCCAGGGATGGGGGAGCTTCGTGGGCTGCCATCTATGGGGTCGCACAGAGTCAGAGACGACTGAAGAGACTTAGTAGTAGTAATCTCAATACAGCTCTTAGTCAAACAGTTAGTGGGGACTTGTTTCGTCAGAAGATATTAAAACAAAGCTGGATCCCTTCACAGCATTCTGTGGGCAAAAAATGTCGCATTTCATTATTTTTCTGGATCAACTTAAACCTGGCTTAAGTTTCTCCCTAAGTTGGAGGGAAATCAAGACAGGTCAAATTTAGTGACCTCTTGCTCTTCATGGGGGTTCTATCACAGGGTTCATGCAGTCTGGGGAAGAAAGGGGAATCTTGCTCCTTATGCCATGTCAACACACATGCTGTGGTGGCCTGTCCAGATGGGACCTAACATTTGGGGACAGCTGCACTGGAAGTTTTCCCAGGTGATGCTAGTGGTAAAGAATCTGCCTGGGTTCAACCCTGGTTCGATCCCTGGGTCAGGAAGATCCCCTGGAGAAGGAAATGGCAACCCACTCCAGGTATACACACACACACACACACACACACACACACACACACACACATATAGCTCACATTTTGTTTACTCATCTGTTGATGGGCATATACATTGTTTGCACTCTGGCTATTGTGAATCATATTTCTGGAACATTGTGTACCGATATTTGAGTCCTTGCTTTGAATTCTTTTGGCTAAATACCTGAAAGCAGAATTGCCAGAGCACATAGTTGTTCTATATTTAACTTTTTGAGAAACTGTCAAACCGTTCTCATCATGGCTACTACACTATTTCACATTCCCACTAGTAATGCATGAGAGTTCCAATTTCTTAACATCCTTGTCAACACTTCGCATTTTCTTTTTAAAAAAATTATAGCCATCCTAAGTAGGGAGCTTCCTTGGTGGCTCAGATGGTAAAGAATTGGCCTGCAATGCAGGATACTCAGGTTTGATCCCCAGGTCAGGAAGATGCCCTGGAGAAGAAAGTGGCTACCCACTCCAGTATTCTTTTCTTTTTTTTCAGTTTTTATTTTATTATTTTTTTTTATATAGCAATGATTTTATTTTTATTTATTTTTTTTACTTTACAATATTGTATTGGTTTTGCCATACATCAACATGAATCTGCCACGGGTGCACACGTGTTCCCCATCCTGAACCCCTCTCCCACCTCCCTCCCCGTACCATCCCTCTGGGTCATCCCAGTGCACCAGCCCCAAGCATCCTGTATCATGCATCAAGTCTGGACTGGCGATTCATTTCACATATGATATTATACATGTTTCAATGCCATTCTTCCAAATCGTCCCACACTTGCCCTCTCCCAGAGTCCAAAAGACTATTCTAGACATCTATGTCTCTTTTGCTGTCTCGCATACAGGGTTATCATTACCAACTTTCTAAATTCCATATATACGCACTAGTATACTGTATTGGTGTTTTTCTTTCTGACTTACTTTACTCTGTATAATAGGCTTTAGTTTCATCCACTTCGTTAGAACTGATTCAAATGAATTCTTTTTAATGGCTGAGTAATATTCCATTGTGTATATGTACCACAGCTTTCTTATCCATTCATCTGCTGATGGACATCTAGGTTGATTCCATGTCCTGGCTATTATAAACAGTGCTGCAATGAACATTGGNTGATCTCTCCATTTTCATTTCTAATTTTATTGATTTGGTTTTTCTTCCTTTGTTTCTTGATGAGTCTGGATAATGGTTTGTCAGTTTTATCTATACTCTCAAAGAACCAGCTTTTGACTTTGTTGATTTTTGCTGTGGTCTCTTTTGTTCTCTTTTGCATTTATTTCTGCCCTAATTTTTAAAATTTCTTTCCTTCTGCTAACCCTGTGGTTCATAATTTCTTCCTTTTCAAGTTGCTTTAGGTGTAGTGTTAGGTTATTTATTCCAGTATTCTTGCCTGTAGAATTTCATGGACAGAGGATCCTCGAGAGCTGCAGTCCACAGGGTCACAAATCAACTAAGCGATTGACACAACACTAAGTAGCTATGAATTGATCAGTTCTTAACAAGGAAGTTATCTTGCCCTCTAGGGGATATTTAAAATTTTTGGCTGTTATGTTTCAGGGGAGGAGTTTCTTGTGGCATTTAATGAGTAAAGGCTAATGATGCTGCTAATCAGTCTATGATGCATAAACCTCTCCACAGCAAAGAATATGCCAATAGTGCTGAGGTTGAGATAACTTTTTCTAGAAACATGTACAGTAGTCAGAGGTAGGCTTCTTTAAAAAAATATTTATTTTTATTTATTTGGTTGCAGCAGGTCTCAGTTGTGGCACATGGTATCTTTAGTTGCAACATTCAAACTCTTAGTTGTGGAATGTGGGATCTATTTCCCTGACCAGGGATTAAACCCAGGCCCCCTGCCCTGGACCACAAGGAAAGTCCCCAGAGCTAAGCTTCTGATACTCAGTCCTTTTATATTCTTTGCCATTGAAATAACTTTATATACATATATACACATTGGAGCATAGTTGATTTACAATGTTGTGTTAGTTCCAGGTGTACAACAGAGTGATTCAGTTATTCATGTCCATATATCTATTCTTCTTTAGCGTCTTTCCCCATATAGGTTATTACTCATTTCTCAAGAGTATTCCTCTTGAGAAATGGAGTGAGTGAGTAGCCCTCCAGGCTCCTCTGTCCATGGGATTCTCCAGGCAAGAATACTGAAGTGGGTAGCCATTCCCTTCTCTAGGGGATCTTCCTGACCCCGGGATTGAACCCAGGTCTCCTGCATTGCAGGCAGATTCTTTACTATCTGAGCCACCAGGGAAACCCTGGAGTATTTCCTACCATATCAGTAAACAAGGATGTCACAGTCATCAGCACTTGCAGCCCTCCTACCTGAATTCCTGAGCCCTAAGGGCAGTTTCTTAAAGGAAATCAATCCTTTAATATTCTTTGGAAGGTCTGATGCTGAAGCTGAAGCTTCAATACTTTGGTCACCTGATATGANATATCAGTAAACAAGGATGTCACAGTCATCAGCACTTGCAGCCCTCCTACCTGAATTCCTGAGCCCTAAGGGCAGTTTCTTAAAGGAAATCAATCCTTTAATATTCTTTGGAAGGTCTGATGCTGAAGCTGAAGCTTCAATACTTTGGTCACCTGATATGAAGAGCTGACTCATTAGAAAAGACCTTGATGCTGGGAAAGATTGAAGGCAGGAGGAGAAGGGGACGACAGAGGATGAGATGGTTGGATGGTGTCACTGACTCAATGGACATGAGTTTGAGCAAGCTCTGGGAGATGGTGAAGGACAGAGAAGCCTGGAGTGCTGCAGTTCGTGGGGTCCCAAAGAGTTGGACATGACTGAGCCACTGAACAACAACAAGGGCAGTCAGGAAGGAGAATACTGGCAGCCATCAGAACTGCAACTTCTCCCTATGGTAAGCCCCAAGGCAGTTCAGGATGTGAAAAACACAGGATGCCGGCTTCAAATAGCAGAGATGCATATGAAAGGAATGATTTCAGTGAGCCCAGACTATTTGCATCTTTCCATACAAAGAACAGCACTAAATTCCTTAACTTGGGAAGTGTGGTTTTCTTTAATTAACAATGATCTTTTGATATTAAGATTATCTGCCCTTTGTTGTAAAACTCCTATATAATCTGGCTCCTCCTCTCCCCTCCTCTGAGCAGTTCTCTCATGGTTACTTGAGATTCTATCTCCCAGGCTTGAAGTCCTAAAAATTCCCACTGAGTAAAATATTAACTCAACTTTTAGATTGTGACTATTTTTAAAGTGGACCCTGTGTTGGATGTCTCAAAGTTATGACCTTAATGCCATGAATCATTCACTATAGTCATCTTCGCTCTGGGGTACTGAATTGAGGCATGTTCTGAACACTTCTGAAATCTCCAATCTTCCTCCTATCCCAGTTCCTAAGATTCACTATCTTCTAGGTTGAGCACTCCCTTTGGTAGTTTGTTGAAATTCCATTTCTTTCACAGTTGAGAAAATACTCAACCTAATCACCCTGTGACCTCTGAAATAGTGGTTCTCTAAATGAGATTCCAGCCAGCAACATCAGGATACAAGTTCTCAGACCCCATCTGATACCTACTGAATCAGAAGCCATGGGGATGAGGTCCAGCTATCAGGGATCAGCAAACCCTCCAGGTGATTTTGATGTGCTAAGATTTGAGAACCAAATTCTAAAACAAAGAAGTAGCTTTTCCCCACCTCCTACTCAGAAGCTCATTAAAAAAAAAAAAAAAAAGGCTGTTAACCCCTCTTTCCCCCAAAGAAACTCGATAACAAGACAACAAGGATGTGATATAAAGGAAGGAGGGAGGGTATGGGGATTGACTGTCTTTCCCTTCTAAGGCTATGAAAGCTGGTCAGAGGAAAAAATTAAACACAAAAAAATTTCTGTGGCAGAATGACCTATTGATGTCTGTTTCTTGAGTTGTCTTAGACTCTCTTGAGGAGCTTAGAAACATTCCAATCCCTGGGTTCCTCCTGTTAGGAATTTTGATTAAATAGGTCTGGAGAGAGATCCAGATGTTATTTCTGCAAAGTTTCCCAGGTTATTCTGTGCATCCAAGGCTGAAAATCATTGCTCTGGAAGCCCTATCGTTTGTTTGTTTAAGAATGACACAGGTATTTTAACTATCTATTATCTTCTAGGCTTGCTTGTAAATCAATTTGTGATGGAATGGAAACTTTCAATCCTAGGTTCTCCCAGTTGCCTCCTATTCAGTCAAGCGTGGACACCTCTGTTCTTTTTCTTGCCTTTGGCATTCACATATAGGTCTAACAATTACAACGTCAGTGAGGAATGCTTTTGAATATCAGCCCCTATGCTTTTCTCACTCCCAGCATCACAAATGAACTTCAGCTGACTTTTCCTGTATAGCTTCTTGGTTTCTTTTGCTAAAAATCAATAGTCACCTAGGGTTAGAGGTGGGTAAGGCATGACTGTGGTCTCTGCCCCACCACCTCTTTACCAAATGTCACAGAAGCTTATCTCAGTCCACATTGTGCCACACACATTTATTTGTAAAGCAAAGACATACAACTCTTTTCGTAGGCCCAGAGCATCCAGCCAGAATGTAGTGTAAAGGGTTTACCTGAGGAACATGCAGGATATGACTAATGAGTAGAGGATGCTGTTGTTCATTCAGTTGTGTCTGACTCTTTTGTGAATCAAACTAATAATCATCAGAGACCAGAGGTAAATCTATTTATCGATCAGGACAGTGATGTCATTTATAAAGATGGATTATTTTCTAATTTCAAAACATGTTTGAAAAGTGATATTTGTGATATAACTGACATATAATAAATTGTATATACTTAAAATATAAAATTTTATTCTATCATGCCCAAAAGTTTCCTCTCGAATATCATTATCTATCCTTCTTTCATAGTCACTCATTCTGATTGGTTTTCTGTCACTACAGATGATTTGCCTTTATAGGATTTTATGTAAACCATACAGTATGTATCCATGTTTATTTGTTTAGTCTGCTTTTCTTTCACTCAGCCTAAGTATTTTGAGATTTATCCATGTTGCTGACTGTAGCTTGCTCCTTTTTAAGACTGTTATTCCCAGTATGGATATACCACAATTTTTAAATCCTTTCAAATATTGATAGATTTAGATTGTTGCCAGTTTTCAGCTATTACAAATGAAACTACTATGAACATTCATCTATAAATATTTATGTGGACATATATTTTCTAAATACCATAATGGGACAGCTGGATCATCTGGTAAGTATACAGTTAACTTTTAAAATTTCAGTTAACTGTGTTAATTTCAGCTGTGCAGCAAAGTGATGTGGGGTGGCTGGAGTCCATGGGCAAACTCCTAATCACCCCCTTTCCCAGTCCTCACCTTGGAAACCACAAGTCTGTTCTCTGTATCTGCGTGTCTGTTTCTGTTTTATTCATGTGCTAAGTCGCTTCAGTTGTGTCCAACTCGTTGTGACCCCATAGATTGTAGCCCCTCCAGAATCCTCTGTCCATAGGATTCTCTAGGCAAGAATACTGGAGTGGATTGCCACACCCTTCTCCAGGGGAATTTCCCAACTCAGGGATCAAACTGTGTCTCTTAGTCTCCTGCATTGCAGGTGGTTTCTTTACCACTATCGCCACTATATAGAAGTTCATTTCTGTTATATTTAGATTCCACATATAAGTGATATCACATGGTATTTTTCTTTCCCTTTATGACTTACTTCACGTCCTAACTCCATCTATGTTGCTGCAAATGGCATCATTTCATTCTTTTATGGCTGAGTAGTGTTTTATTTTATATGTGTATGACATTTTCTTTATCTGTTCATCTGTAGATGGACATTGAGATTGTTTAGTTAATTTTTTAAAAAAAACTAGCAAGCTGTTTTCCAAAGTAGATATTCAATTTTACAGTCCCACCAGCAGTATGTGAGACTTTAAGTTCCTCCATACAGCCATGCCAATATCAGTATAATCAGACTTTTAAATTTTAACCATTCCACTATTTAATGATATCTTAGTTTTAATTTGCAATTCCCTAATTGTATACAAATGATATTAATAATATTTCCATGTGTTTATTAGCTATCTTTAATGTGCAGTGCCCATTCAAATATCTTGCCTATTTTTGTTGGTTGGTTGTCCTTTTCTTACTGAGTTATAAGAGATCTCTATGTATTCAAGAGAACATGCTGTTTTTAAGATATATATTTTACAAATATTTTCTCAGTGTCTTTTGAAGATTAGAAGTTTTTAATTTTGATGAAGGCCAATTAATTGATTTATTTTCTTCTAGAGTTTGTGCTTTGGGGTTGTTAGTTAAGAGATCTTTGCCAAACCCAAGTTTACTAAGGATTTCTCCCATGTTTTCTTCTAAAGTTCTATTTATTTAGTCATAAATTTCACTTGAAAGAAAAATACAATCCCTTTCAAGTTAATTTTTGTATGTGGTATGAGTTCAGGGTCAAAGTTAATTTTTTCAGACAGTTCTAGCACCATTTACTGAAATGATTATATATATATACACACATGTATGTATATGAATATATGTGTAAGTATGTATGTGCTTCTATTTTATTTTGGATTCTTTTCCATTATAGGATATTTCAAAATATTGAGTATAGTTCCCTGTGCTATATAGTAGGTCCATGTTTGTTATCTATTTTATATATTGTAGTGTGTATATGTTAATCCCATGAAGTTTTGCTTTTAAGTTTTGTTAAGTGAGACCAGGAAAACATTTATTCCAGGTCTAATTTTGTCTCACTATTGAGGCAACATTTGTCTGATGCCATGTGTATTTTAAGTTTTTTTTTTTTTTCCAGTTTGACTGATGGGAAAGCAAACTATTCCTAGCCCTTTGTAATCATTTGAGTTGTTCTACCTGAATCTTTTCAGTGTTTTGTTTTTGTTTTTAAATTTCCTTCTGCTTCAGATAGTTTGTTCTCATGCATGGGCTGAGGAGTATTTAGCTAAAGCCTTGCAGGGAATTTGCTGTACAATTCTGAAACTCTCTATATGCAGCTCTCAGCTGTCTGTGTAGGTCTCTCCTCCTCCATAATATGACCCATAAACTCTTAGCTGCTTTGGCTTACTTGAGTCCTTAACAGTTTCCTCAATTCAGAGAGACCATTAAGCAGTTTGGGGTCCCTCCCTAAACTGCAGCCAGGAAATTCCCTCTAGACTGTCATTTGGGTAATTGCAGGGCTCACATCATTTGTTTGCCTTCCTTCCCAACAACAACTTGTTGCCTTCCCAACAACAGGGATTGTTGTCCTGTACTCCTTGTTGTAGCATCTGAAACCATTGTTTCATATATTTTGCCCATTATATATTTAGTTATTTACACTGAAAGGGAAATCGCATTTCTGGTATTCAATCAAGGCTGAAACTGGAAATCACTTTTGCTTGATATTGCACCCTGTTTGTATAAGGTTGGGAGTGTTTCTACAATATCTTTCTCAAGCTACATACCTTTCTAGTTAAAAAAAAAAGATGTTAAAAAAATTCTAGTTTAAAAAATCTGACCTTTGTCAGAGATGAAGGTAGCTAAAATTCTTTTAAATGCTGACTTGTCCTGTGAACTTTTGGTTAAACATTATCTAACAGCGGGACATCCCTGGGGGTCTGGTGCTTAAAATGCCACAGTCCTGTGAACAGCGACTGACACCCGCCCCCCTTCTGCTGAGGTATACCTAGTGCTCTTGCTGTCAGAACAAGCGTCAACATTAATAAACCTCCCTTTGCTGCAGTGACTGGTGATTTCAATAGTTACTTTTGCTTTTAGGAAATACATGGAGAGTGTTTATTCCTGAGGACAAAGAGAGGAGTGGATAGTCTAATACTCAGACCAGAATCTATTTCCCAAAGTAAGGTGGGATTAGGGAGAGGAAGTCAACTCTTTTTTCAGGTCATGCCCTGTGGCTTTCTGGAGCTTAGTTCCCAGACCAGGAACAACCGAATCCGCACCCCCTACATTGGAAGCACAGAATTTTAACCAGTAGATGGCCAGAGAATTCCGAGGAAGCCAATTCTCTCTCTCTCTTTTTTTTCTTTTTGAATTGAATTAATTTTTATTGAATTGAATTAATTTTTATTGGCTTTTACTTGCTTTACAATGTTGTTAGTTTCTGCTTACAGCAAAGTTAGTCAGTTATATAATAATATACATATATCCTCTCTTTTTTAGATTTCCCTCCCATTTACATCTCCAGAGAATATTGAGTAGAATTCCCTGTGCTATACAGTAGGTTCTCATTAGTTATCTATTTTATACATAATATCAATAGTGTATATATGTCAGTCCCAATCACCTGCTCTTAATAGAGGGCTGTTTCCATGAGCCTCAAGGCAGATCATTCCTCAGAATATTCTCCGCTAAGTCACCCACCCACACATCCATCCTCTGATCAAATATTCATTTACCATTTTTATCTTTGAGGGAAATGCAGAAATAAATAAAACATCATTCCTGTACCTACAGCTTTTAATCAAGTGTAAAATCAATCATAACAAATTGTAAGATTCATTAACTTGAATTTCAGTGCGTGAAATGCAACTCGGTTGCCACTTTCTAATTCATCACGTGAAAACATCAGTTCTTTCTGAAAGTCTTTCATAAGTTTTTGCTTGTCTTACACTCTGTGTGTGTGTGTGTGTGTGTGTGTGTTTGCACTAAGCTGCTTCAGTTGTGTCCAACTCTTTGCAACCCCATGGACTGTAGACTGCCAGGCTACTCTGCCCATGGGAATTTTTCAGGCAAGAATACTGGAATGGGTTGCCATGCCCTCCTCCAGGGGATCTTCCTGACTGAAGGATCAAACCTCAGTCTCCTGCATTGGGAGGCAGGTTCCTTACCACTAGCGCCACCTGGGAGGCCCACCTTACACACTAAGCCATGTATTCGTTAAACATACTCTGTGTACCAAGTTTTTTCACCCGGGGTTTCAAAGGCTCCATCTGTCTAACCGTAGACAGATCACTTCTCTCCCCTTCAAAAGATGAATCACAGCACCTTAATCTGATCATGGCCCCACTGCTTTACACAGGAAACAATGACTGAATCAACACAACTCTTTGCTTTTGGGAGTTTCTCAGGAGACTTGGTGCAGATTTAGCAGGACAGCAAAACAAGTAACTAGCAGTGTGAGTCTGTGTTATCAGCAACACTCAGAGGGACTCTGAACCAAGAGCCTCTTGTTGCCAAGGAGAAGACCCTGGCAACATCATTTAGAGAGCCAAAGTGGATAAAGGTATTAGCAGGGCATCTTGCCCTCAGCCAGCCATCCCATGGGCTTTGCAAGAGCAGAGAGTCTGACTCTCCATGCTATAGAAAATCAAAGGGTTGCAAGGATTTGTTATCCTGTGGCTGTGGAGGTAACCTCCCCCTGGATCTGGCAGTGTGGGCAAGCTATGTTGATACCCTCTATGACACCATTGAGAGATCTTTCATCTTAAGCCAGTGTGCTCAGTCACTCACTTGTGCCTGACTCTGCCACCCCTTGGACTGGGGCACACCGGGCTCCTCTGTCCATGAAATTTTCCAAGCAAGAATAGTGGAGTAGGTTGTCATTCCTTCTCCATCTTAATCCAGGGTCGACTTGATGAGCTTTCATTATTTGGATGTGCATCTTTTTTAAAGGCATTTCATCCTGAGGAGAAATGTACACTGCCCATGGAAATTAGGGCCCTTACTTCATAAATGGTGAGGAAAGACCTCCAGCATAAACTAGTGTTAAGCATGCATCTGACTGATTTTAGACTAAGTGCTCAGGACTAAGCTTTCTTGCCATCATTTCCCCAGTGGTTATCAGATAAATCAGTAACAAGATGAATGAACAGACCAATTATGGTAGAGCCATATGACAGAATACTATGCAGAAGTAAAAAGGAAGATTATTGGCACACAAAGCACATAAGTAATTATGCTGAGTAAATGAAGATGGATAAAAATGAGTTTAGGCACTTTCCTGGTGGTCCAGTGGCTAAGGCTCCAAGCTCCCAATGCAGAGAGCTTAGGGTCAATCCCTGGTCAGAGAATTAGATCCTATATGCCACAACTAAAAGTTTACATGCCGTAGCTAAAAATCCTGTGTACCACAGCTAAGACCTGGTGGAGCCATATAAATAAATATTTTTAAAAGGGGATACAAATTTTAGAAAATGCTAATCTCCAGTGATGGAAAACAGGACAGTGACTTCCTGCGGCTGGGGGTGATGCAAGTAGGGATAGGAGGAAGGAAGTACAAAGGAGCAAAAGGAAACTTCTGGTTTGACAGATACACACATACATGTCCATACACACACTTGCACACAAAATTTATTGTGGTGATGGTTTCACAGGTGTGTATGTATATACATATATATATATATGCAAACACATGAAACTGTACACTTTAAACATGTTCAGTTCATTGTATGTCATTTATACCTCAACAAAGGAGTAAAAAAGAGTAGGTACTATTATGATATATCCTATTGCTACCTGAACTAATCTCATTTGCTTACTTCAAAGTTTCTGGGGGCATAGCTGATGTTCTGCTCTTGGTGGCTCCAGGAAGAGATCAAAGAACAGTGTTACTGATACTTAGCAGGTCTCCTCTGATGAGGACCTCAGTCCAGGACACTCATAGCATCTAGCTGGGCTCAACACGTTAAGAGAATATAAATAGTGAGGTGACATTCCTTGGTGGACATTTCTTGGTGCTCTCATCCCTTCCTGACACCACTCTTCATGACAAAATTTCTAATCTGGTCAGATTTCAAGGACATCAATTGGGCTGGATTTATTATTAGATGGAGTTATTGTTCTTAACTGAACAAATGCAATCTTTGGTCTTTTTCTTTCACTTTTTCTTCCATGCAGGTGAGTTTACAGATCTAGGACTTCTCTTCTGTCCCTACCTCCAGTCTGAGCTAGTGGATTGTTGTGGTATCTTGGTTTCAAAGATATCACACTTTCTTGATTTTCTTCTTATCTTGTTGGTCATCCCCCACTCTTCTTTGCTGATCCCTCTTTATTTCCTAAAACTCTAAATGTTGGAGTACCACCCCTTCTGCGTCAATGTCTTAGTCCATTAGGGCTGCTATAGCAAAACTACCATAGACGGGGTAGCTTATAAACAAGAGATATTTATTTCTTACAGTTCTAGAGCTTGGGAAGTCCAAGATCAAGGCAATGGAACATTTGGTGTCTGGTGAGACATGCGTGATGGTTCACAGACAGTCTCCTCTCGCTGAGTTTTCACATGGTGGATGGGTGAGGAGCCTCTCTGGGAGCTTTTTTATAAGGACACTAATCCCATTCAAGAGGGGTCTGCACTCATGACCTGAATCACCTCCCAAAGACTTTACTTCCTAATGCCATCACACGGGGGGTTAGAATTTCACCATATGAATTTTGAGGAGACACAAGTATTTAGTCTACAGCACCCAGAGCTTCTCTGGTGGCTCAGACAGTAAAGAATCTGCCTTCACTGCCTTTACCCAGGGTTCGACCCCTGGGTCAGGAAGATCCCCTAGAGAAGGGAATGGTAACCTACTCCAGTATTCTTGCCTAGAGAACTCCATGGACAGAGGAGCCTAGCGGGCTACAGTCCATGGAGTCACAAAGACGTGACTGAATGACTAACACACAACTACAGGAGCACCCAAGGTACAGTCCTCATGCCTCTTTTCTTCCCTGCTACAGTCACACATCCAATTTCATGGTGGTCAATAATATGCACATACCTATGATGTCCATATGTACACCCAATCTGAATGTCTCTGAACTCCAGGCTTGTATATCCAACGCCCTTGTTGACATTTCATATCAAATGTCTCAGAGACATCTTAACAAGTCTCCAACTGAACTTCTGATTTCCCCACTTCCCCCTACCAAATCTATTCTAACGTCCATCTTCCTCATCTCAGTTCTTGGCAATTCTGAACCTTGGAATCATCCTTGTGTTTGTTCTTTCTCTTGTCCCACACGTCCAGTTCGTTAGAAAGTCTTGTTGGCTCTACCTTCAAAATAAATTCAGCATCTGAGTAATTCCCACCATGCCTTTTGCTACCACCTGAGGCAATCCACCTTTATCTTTTACCAGAGTTAATTCAGTAATCTCCTAACTGCTCTCCATGCTCCTACCTTTCCCTCCCTATAGCTATTCTCAACCCAGCAACCAAAGAGAGCCTTAAAAATTTTAAATTACTTGTCTATCCCAAACTGGCAGTGGCTTCTTAATTTGCTCAAGGTGAAATTCAAAGTCTCTATTAGGGACATTCAAGTCTTTCCCTTTCCCCCATCCCATCACCCTCCCCTTGCCCACACACTCCAGCCACACCACCCACTCCTGTTTTCCATGGCCTCCAAGCCTATGTCTTCCAGTCGAGGATCTTTGCTGTTACTGTTTCCTTGGCCTGGAATATTATTCTGCCAGATAGCTAATTTTTTCAAGTTTCTTTTAATATCACCTTAGTAGAGAGGCCGTTCTTGCTCCCCTTCTATAAAATAGATATACACCCCTCTCAACCACTCCCTGTCCTCTTTAGCCTGCTTATTGCTCTCCATTGCTCCTACCACTATCTTACTTTTTTCAAATCTTACATATATTTACCTGTTTGTTTATTTCCTTTTTCCCTGATTCACATATTCCCAAATTAGAATTTAACTCCAGCATGAAGAAAGAGTCTCTGTTTCCTTCATTGCTATATTTTCAATGCCTGGATATGGTAGGCAGTCAATAAATATTTGTCGAATAAATAAATGAAGTATTCTCTTCTTGCTAAGCTAGTAGTATTCAAAGGTTCCTTAGTACCTTCCATCCCTAATTTCTTCCTCTCCTTGGGAACAATGAGCACACTCTTTAATTTAGACTTAATCTTTAAGGCAGAGTGACAGACTGCACTGGTGCCTGCGTGGCTCACGACCAACACATACCAGTCTGGTAATAGTAGCATTCACAGCTGTCTGCATGGGTGCTCAGAGACCATTGTACATGGGCACCTAATTGGCTACTTTGTTGCTTGTTTTTCAGGTACTCAGTTGTGTCTGATTCTTGGCGATTCCACGGACTGCAGCATGCCAGGCTTCCCTGTCCTTTACTCTCTCCCAGAGTTTGCTCAAACTCATGTCCACTGAATTGGTGTTGCCATCCAACCATCTCATCCTCTGTCGCCCCCTTCTCCTCATGCCTTCAATGTTTCCCAGCATCAGGGTCTTTTCCAATGGAGTCCACTTTTTGCATCAGGTGGCCAAAATATTGGAGCTTCAGCTTCAGCATCAGTCCTTCCAATGAAAATTCAGGGTTGATTTCCTTTAGGATTGGTTGATTTGATCTCCTTGATATCCAAGGAACTCTCAAGAGTCTTCTCCAGCACCACAGTTTGAAAGCATCAGTTATTACAATTATTTGGTGCTTAGCCTTCTTTATGGTCCAACTCTCACATCCATACATGACTACTAGAAAAACCATAGCTTTAACTAGATGGACTTTTCTTGGCAAAGTGATGTCTCTGCTTTTTAATACACTGTCTAGTTTTGTCATAGCTTGTCTTTCAAGGAGCAGGCATCTTTCAGTTTTATGGCTGCAGTCACTACCCACAGTGATTTTGGAGCCCAAGAAAGTAGTCTGTCAATATTTTCATTTTTTCCCCATATATTTGCCATGAAGTGATAGGACTGGATGCCATGACTTCAGTTTTTTTAATGTTAAGTTTTAAGCCAGCTTTTTCACTCTTCTCTTTCACCTTCATCAAGAGGCTCTTTAGTTCCTCTTCACTTTCTACCAGGACAGTGGTGTCTTCTAACTTCTCATTGTTAGGCTTCACTAATTTCCAATTCTATAGCATCGCCACCAAGTGTTAAATTATTATAAAGAATGAGAATACACTATTAGCTTTGATGTTTTTTATTTAGAATCATTCTCAAACTTATAGAAAAGTTGAAAGTTAAAAAAAGCAAAAAACGTTTTGTGTTCTAAATTATTGGTGAAGAATTTGTCAGCTAGATGCCCCATCACTTTCATACACTTTAAGGTGTACCTCTAAAAAACAAGGAAGCTCTTCTACAATACCACATCACATTCAGAAAATTAAATGAAACAATACTACCATCCAATCCTCTGTCCTCTTTCAAATTTCACCAATTGATCCAACAGTGTCTTTTGTAAACAAAGGGTCCTATTCAGACTCGTGTGTTGGATTTAGTTGCCAAATCTCTTTGATCTCTTTCAATCTAGAAGAGTTTTTCAGTTTTCCTTTGACTTTCATGGCCTTTTGAAGATAAAAAGCCAGCTGTTTTGTAGAATGTCCTCAATTTTGGTGTGCCTGATGTTGCCTTCTTGTTATTTTCAGGCTGTGTATCTCTGGAAGAGATTTCACAGAAGTCACTGAAGCCTATCGGGTAGTGCACAGCTTTGATTTTACACATTGCTGATTCTGCTTGCTTTGTTAACTCAATTAAGGTGATACCTGCTAGTCTTTTGCAGTCTACTCTTTGAGTACTTCATAATAAATATTTGGAAAAGGGTAACGTAAAATTATATAAAGTTTCCATTCCTCATCAACTTTTCTTTCTATTCATTTATCTATTTGTATTGGAATGGCTTCAAGGTTCTTATTTTATTGTATGTCTAATAATTTATTACTATTGTATATTTTTGCTTAAACTTTCTTAGATTTGCCTGGTGGACACTGTTTCATGCCAATTTCTCTCTCCTTTTGATGTGCTTTCATCTTTCTTTGAGTCTTTCCTTCTTGTTGTTGGCTGTTTCTGTTTGTTTGTTTTTTGAACAATAAATTTTTTTTTAAAATAATTCAGGCTTATCTTCTGTTTTTTCCAAGTCTTAGTTTTGAAATCAGTCATTTCTTTAAGGAGTCTTAGTTATTTTAGAGAAAAATGGTATTTTTAGAATGTAAGACCTGGGTGTCAGATGCGCTCATTGCTTTTGGGATGTTGTTGCTCCAACATATTCAAATGGACAGGCCTAGGGAATATAACACTTTCACACATGCATATCTTTATTTCTGCATACACCATACAGACATCAATAACTATGGGTTCCAACTATGGATTCAGTTACAAAACAGCATCCCTGGGTTCATTCTGTTCTTCTCTTTTCTCTTACAGTTATTTCTCTTCACTGGCAGTGAGAAACTTGACTTCTATTATCCTTGTTCTGTTAATATATTTGATCAATCCCCCTGCATCTAAATAATCATGTGACTTAGCAGTAGCAGCAGCAACTGCCTCAGTTGCCACCATCATCCCAGTACCCTACCAGTATTTCAACACTCTGCTGGGGCATCAGCTCTTAGGTGGGTGCCCTTCTCCCTCTGTCATGGTTCTGATACATGCACTGGGCAGCTGTCCTACACGGATACTGTTTTTACACTGCTGAGGTTCTGATATCTTTCACCAGGCTACTCCATATCCCCCCGCACCTCACCTGGGTTCCCTCTGGCTGATGACCCATATGGATCTCCTTCCATCAACCATAGTAAACCCTTGTTATGTTTCATTTTGATTAGGCATAAGATGATTCCAGTGGAGAAGGTAATGGCACCCATTCTAGTAATCTTGCCTGGAAAATCTCATGGATGCAGGAGCCTGGTAGGCTGCAGTCTGTGGAGTCACTAAAAGTGGACATGACCGAGCAACTTCACTTTCACTTTTCACTTTCATGAATTGGAGAAGGAAATGGCAACCCACTCCAGTGTTCTTGCCTGGAGAATCCCAGGGACGGGGGAGCCTGGTGGGCTGCCGTCTCTGGGGTCGCACAGAGTCAGACGCGCCTAAGCGACTTCATTTTCACTTTTCACTTTCATGCACTGGAGAAGGCAATGGCAACCCACTGCAGTACTCTTGCCTGGAAGATTCCATGGATGGGGGAGCCTGGTAGGCTGCAGTCCGTGGGGTTGCGAAGAGTTGAACATGACTGAGTGACTTCACTTTCAGGATGATTCCAAACTAACTTTAGATTCAATTTGCTGCAGCATTTTGATTCAAGTGCTACACAATTTTTTTCTGAGAAGTGCTGTTTTCGTTTAGTCAATATGTTTCATTAATCAGGGATCCATAGCCTTTTCAGCCATAGCTGTAAAAGAGGAATTGACATGACATTGTTTCTTTAGTCAAATGGATTAATTACAATGTCTGAAGAATGGTTCAACGGCATTCATTTAATACAAAGCCAAGTAGGTTCCAGAAGCTTCAAACTGAGTAAGGAAGACAAGCTCTCTTGGTGATGAGAATGGGCAGTGCTGATTATTGATACAATTATACATTGACTACAAGTAGGTGGAAAAATAGAAGTGAACTGACAATCGCCAGGGTTTCAAATACCATCCCCATCTTCTTTCAAAGATTGCAGAGAGGTTTAAAAAAAAATAGTACATGTGACAGCAATTTTAAAATGTATGATTTTTGAAGACATTGTTTTTTGACTTCCAAGCAGAGTTAAGGTCTAACTGTGCTTGAAAAGTTCAGAGGAAGGCTTTTCTCTCTTTCATCCTCTAACTTGGCTCACTAAAGGAACCTTGTAAACTATAAAGCACGATACCATGATTGTCATTATGCAGTGGTGGTGATGGTGATATTAAGGTAGGGTTGCTGCTGCTGCTAAGTCGCTTCAGTCGTGTCCGACTCTGTGTGACCTCATAGAAGGGAGCCTACCAGGCTCTGCCATCCCTGGGATTTTCCAGGCAAGAACACTGGAGTGGGATGCCATTTCTTTCTCCAATGCATGAAAGTGAAAAGTGAAAGTGAAGTTGCTCAGTCGTGTCTGACTCTTCATGACCCCATGGACTGCAGCCTATCAGGCTCCTCCGTCCATGAGATTTTCCAGGCAAGAGTACTGGAGTGGGTGCCATTGCCTTCTCCAAAGGTAGGGTTAACAGATGTTAATTCTCTTTTCGTAGTATTAATTTATGATTCNAGTGAAGTTGCTCAGTCGTGTCTGACTCTTCATGACCCCATGGACTGCAGCCTATCAGGCTCCTCCGTCCATGAGATTTTCCAGGCAAGAGTACTGGAGTGGGTGCCATTGCCTTCTCCAAAGGTAGGGTTAACAGATGTTAATTCTCTTTTCGTAGTATTAATTTATGATTCTTGGGGCCAAGTCAAAGTTGGTCTTCTTGGTCTATGTCAGTTTCTTTTGTCTTCCCAGTGTTAATAAGAGCTGTGAAAAATGCCTTGAGCTAATGTTCCTTGAATATCAGCCATCTCTTGTTCTTCTACAGGTTTTAAAGGAAATCAGCAGTGGCCATAGGACTGGAAAAGGTCAGTTTTTATTCCAATCCCAAAGAAAGGCAATGCCAAAAAATGCTCAAACTACCACACAATTGTACTCATCTCACATGCTAGTAAAGTAATGCTCAAAATTCTCCAAGCCAGGCTTCAGCAATACGTGAAACTTGAACTTNATATTTCTCCCAGCAATCTTGATTCCAGCTTGTGCTTCTTCCAGCTCAGTGTTTCTCATGATGTACTCTCTAGAACCCAGAAAAGGCAAGAAACAGCCTTCAGTGAGGAATGTGGCTGTCTTAACCTTGATTTAGCCCAGCAAGACCCATCTCAGACTTCTAACCTCCAGACCTGTAAGACACTAAATTTGTGTTGTTTCATGTTGCCAGACTTGTGGGCATTTGTAATGGCAATAACAGGAAATGTGGTATATATGTATCCAATCTGAAGTCCTTCAAACTACCCACTCCAGGTCTGTGAGCACCACCTTTTGCTTGGCTCACTGCTTGGCCCTGATGAGTTTGTACCCACTCCACTCACTGAACACATGGGTTGGCAGGAAGCCCCACCAGTGTGGGGTCAAATTCCTCCTGAATGGAATAAAGAGGACTGTTTCAGCCCTGAGGTGCAAAATCTTGAGTGGTTATCCCGGGAAATTCTCAGGATGTCTGGCAAGCACCCTAGTTTGTAGCAGTCTCATTGATGTAAAGATTGAGCCTCTGGATGGTTTCGCCTTCCATGGGTGACCTGTGCAGGTCAACTGGAGAAACACCTTGAAACCTTCTGGGGCTGACTGACTTCCTCTACTCTTCTGGTTTCCTTCTGGGTGAGTGGAGATGGGCTTAGGAAGATTAGAAAAGCTAGAAGGAGGTCCTTTGGTCCCATCGCCTCATGGCATGGAGTCTTGTCCAGGGCTGCACTAGCGTGTGAACACACCATTTCCTTTGTGTAACCGGGCAAAGGGAAAAACTGCTTGCTATTTTTTTTGAAAGGGAAGCCCTAGCCAGCCCTGGAAGAGAATCTTGGAGACAGAGGGCTGGCAGAGGAGGCTTGGTAGAGGTAGGGAAAGTTCAGGAACGGGGAGGAGAAAGGGCGGAGAGGGGGCAGCACTGAGCTGAGCAGGGTCAGGGAGTGAGGTCCCCTCTACCCCATCTCTGCCCTCAATGTTTTCCTCCTGTATGAGAGACTGGCCTGGGGGCCTCTCACTCGCCGTCACGCCCAGGGTGACTCTCCCTGAACTCCCCTATTTGGCCGGCTCTGCCGGGCTCTGGGCGGGGCGGTGGAGCGCGGGGGTGGGAGTCCCGGAGGAAGATGCGCGGGGCTGGCTTGGAGGAGGCCGGGCGCCCAAGGCAGAGGGGTGGGGATCGGGGGTGGGCTGCGCCCTCCCGCTCCGACCCATTCCACAGCCCGGGGAAAGCAGACGCTGTCAGCTGAATCACTCCTCTTTCTGGAGTAGGGAGGAGACAGAAAGGTAACTAGCCCCTTTCTGCTAAAACAAACAAACAAACAAACAAAACCAAAGGGAGCCCGTGGGCAGCCTTGCAGCCTCCCTCTCCCCACTCCTGGACCATGCACCCCTGCATCTTCCTGCTCGGGTCCGGTCGAAGACTTGATTTCTGGAGCTGAGAACTACAACTTGTTGACTTTTCTTCTCCCCAACGACTGAACCATGCCATGTGCCCAGAGGAGCTGGCTTGCAAAGCTCTCTGTGGTGGCTCAGCTCCTGAACCTGGGGGCCCTTTGCTATGGGCGACAACCTCAGCCGAGCCCGGTGCGCTTCCCAGACAAGAGGCAAGGTTAGTGTCTTTTCTTTATTTCCTTTGAAAACCGCAGGGTAAGACGCGTGCAAAGTTGGTTGCTCTTTTTTCCCCTTCCCCCACTCAGCGGAACTCCGCAAAGCCGTTTGGCTGAGTTGCAAAGAAATCTGGGCTGGGAGCTGGGTAACCCTGGGCATCTCGGAATTCAGTGCTTAACATGTCGAGTGTCCTTACAGAAACCGAAGGTCGGGACTCTTGCACACGAAGGATGCTGGCGCGAAGACGCTAGAGTTAGCCAGTAACCCCTCACCGCCTTTTTCTCCTCTGAACGCTGCACTGTTTCAATCCCTATTTTTCAGACTCTGAACACGGAAAATGACTTTTTTTTTTCAATAAAAGTTCCAACCGGCCACTGGCAGTCATTGCCATATTTTTAGTTAGTTTGAAACTTCTGGTGAGGGAAGGGGAAATGCGATTCCGCCCCCCTGCTGAGTGAGCTTGGCTGTGTTTTCCTTTCCTGGAAAGATTTAGGGCTGTGTTGTAAAAATAACAGCCGTTTTAGAGAAAATGTCCTACCGTAGGGGCTCACCTTTCCCTGTTCTGCCTTGCTGATTGCCTCTGGCTGCTTCTCTTCCAGAATTTCATAAATCTCTATAATGCGAGAGAAAGCACTGGAGTTGTGATGGAAATTGGTGATTATACTCGTTTTTGTTATTATTATTACATGTTTTTAAAATCTAACACCCTGAGCAGGATGGTGTTGCCGTCTCTGCTTTTTCTTTGGATTTGCGAGGGCCAGACAGACGTTCCCATTTGGTGGGCAGTTCACTGGGCTTCTGAGCGCCAACAGTTGTGGCAGCAGCCGGTGTGGCTGGATGTGGGAGCACTCTGGTGTTTCAGCCTCTTGACTGCTGACAACAGCCTCCTGGTTGCAGGCACCTTTGTTACCACCCCTGCTTTACACACAAGGAAGCTGAAACCTGGGGGGTTTATGGGCTTAGCTATGGTGGAGTGCGGCTGTAAACCCAGGTAGCCTGACTCCAGCGGCTGGCTTCTTACAGTCAAGCAGCATTGTCCTAGAGCAATAATAGGGACAGCACACACACACACAGAGCATGGGGGTTAGTGTCCATTAAGTCCTGTGTCTGCTGACTGTGCTCAAGTCTGCCATAGCTTCCTGGCCCCCTTTAATCCCCAAGACCACTTGGGTGGTAAACATCACTAGCCTGACCTTGTTGAGGATTTCTGCCTACGTTGCAAAGTTCAACTACAGCTGGAGAGCTTATATGCTGACTCCCAGAGCCACCAGAAGCGGGACCCTTTGCTTTCCTTGGAAGCCGGAGCTGTAGACACTGGGGTGAGATGTCAGTCAGCCAGCACTCGCTTGTGTAAACTGTCCAGGTCCAGATAGATCTCCCACCCCCAAGTTTAAAATAGCAGTGTTTGTTGTTCTTTGAAAAACAGCCCTTTTATGAAAAGTCTCTTTTGCCGGCAGCACAAACAAAGCTCGCAAGCACTTCCCAGGGCATTTGGAGATGGTTTGGTTCAAAACCACACAATCTCCTGGGCTGGTTTTCAGCTCTGCTTGCTCCACATCTTCTTTGTAAGCGAATTCAGCTCAGTGTGGAGCAGACTCCACTGGGACTTGCTCTCTCCTCTCTGGAATGCGAGAGATAAGTCACCTTTAGCGTAGTGTGCTGAGAGGGGTTGATACCAAAAAAGAGCTGTACAGTACTCTGAGCTTATTGGTGATGCATAGATATTTACATTAAAAAAATAATTTCCAAAAATTTTTTCGATTTTAGCTGAAGACCTAAATGTCCGATTTGAAACCATTCAACTTCTGGAGGAGAACATAGGCAGCACACTCTTTGACATAAACCATAGAAATATCTTTTCAGATATGTCTACTAAGGCAAAAGAAACAGAAGCAAAAGAAAACAAATGAGACCTGATTAAACTTAAAAGCTTCTGCACAGCAAAGGAAAGCATCAACAAAATGAAGGACAATCGACTGAATGAGAGAAAATATTTGCAAATGCTATAACTGATAAGGGGTTAAAATCCAAATATATATACATATAAATATTACTCTCTATATAAAAAAAGCAAACAACCAAGAAATGGGCAGAAGACTTGAATATATGTTTTTTCTAAGAAAGGTATATAGATGGCCAACGGGCACATAAAAAGATGCTCAACATCACAGATCATTATAGAAATGCAGACCAAAACTGTGATGAGATGTCGCCTCACACCTTTCAGAATAGCTATCATCAAAAGTCAGCAAGTCATAAATGTTGGTGAGGATGCAGAGAAAAGAGAATCCTTGTATACTATTAGTAGTAACATAATTGGTACAGCCACTGTGGAAAACAGTATGGAGATTTCTCAAAAAAATAAAACTACCTTCAGTTCAGTTCAGTTCAGCCGCTCAGTCGTGCCCGACTCTTTGCGACCCCATGAATCAACGCATGCCAGGCCTCCCTGTCCATCACCAACTCCTGGAGTCCACCCAAACCCATGTCCATTGAGTTGGTGATGCCATCCAGCCATCTTATCCTCTGTCATCCCCTTCTCTTCCTGCCCCCAATCCCTCCCAACATCTTATGCCTTATGATCTAGGAATTCCACTCCTGGGAATATATTGGAAGAAAATGAAAACACTAATTTGAAAAGATACATGTATCCCAATGTTCATAGCAATATTATTTATAACAGCTGAGATATGGAAGAAACCTAAGTGTCCATCAGTAGGTAAATGGATAAAGATGTGGTAAATATATACAATGGAATACTACTCAGCCATAAAAAGAATGAACTTTTGCCATTTACAATAATGTGGATGAACCTAGAGGACATTTTGCTCAGTGAAATAAATCAGACATAGACAAACGTCATATGATATCACTTATATGTGGAACCTAAAAAATAAAATGGTTGAATATAACAAAACAAAAACAGACTCACAAATATAGAGTATGAATTAGTGGTTACCAATGGGGAGAGAGAAGAGGGTAGGGCAGGATAAGGGTAGGGGTTAAGAGATACAAATTGCTATGTATCAAATAAGTAAACTACAAGCGTATATTGTACAGCACAGGGGAATATAACCATTATTTTGTAATAGCTTAAAATAAATAAAATAAAACCAGGAAAAATTTCAGATTTTTAAAAGTCTTTTCACCAAGATATTTGTTTTCAATCAACTCACTGGTGGATTTACGAGTAATCCCTATTTGGTGCAAAGGAGACATTGTTGAGCAGATTTCCATTTAGAACTTAGAGAGAGAGAGAAAGAGGGAGATGAGTGAGAGAATAAGAATGAAGGTAAATTAGATAGAAAAGGAAATTCTTTTTAAAAAATTTATTTAATTGAAGCATAATTGATTTGCATGTTGTATTAATTTATACTGTAGAGCTAAGTGATTAAATTCCACATTCTTTTCCATTATGGTTTATCACAGGATATTGAATACAGCTCACTGTCCTATACAGTAAGACCTTGTTGTTTATTCATTCTATATATAATAATTTACATCTGCTAATCCCAAACTCCCAACCCATCCACCCCCCATTCCACTTTGGGGTCTGTTCTCTATGTCTGTGAGTCTCTTTCTGCTTCATAGATTGATTGATTTGTGTCATATTTTAGATTCCATATATGTGCATGAGTGCTCAGCTGCTTGGTTGTGTCCAACTCTTTGTGACCCCATAGACTGTAGACTGCCAGGCTACTCTGTATATGGCAGTACACAGGCAAGAATATTAGAGTGAGTTGCCCTTTCCTCCTCTAGGGCGTCTTCCTGACCCAGGGATCGAAGCCTTGTCTCCCACATTGGCAGGTGGATTCTTTACTACTGAGCCACATGGGAAGCCCAGATTCCACCTATAAGTGCTTCGAGACGATATTTGTTTTCTGACTTACCTCATTTAGTATGATACGCTCTAGGTCCATTCATGTTGCTACAAATGGTATTGAAAGTGAAGTTGCTCAGTTGTGTCTGNGCCTTGTCTCCCACATTGGCAGGTGGATTCTTTACTACTGAGCCACATGGGAAGCCCAGATTCCACCTATAAGTGCTTCGAGACGATATTTGTTTTCTGACTTACCTCATTTAGTATGATACGCTCTAGGTCCATTCATGTTCCTACAAATGGTATTGAAAGTGAAGTTGCTCAGTTGTGTCTGACTCTTTGAGACCCCGTGGACTGTAGCCCACCAGGCTCCTCTGTCCATGGGATTTTCCAGGCAAGAATACTGGAGTGGGTTGCCATTTCCTTCTCCAGGGGATCTTCCCAACCAACGGATTGAACCCAGGTCTCCCGCATTTCAGGCAAATACTTTGACCTCTGAGCCACCAGGGAAGGCACGAATTGTATTAGTTCATTCTTTTTTAGAGCTGAGTAATATTCCACTGTATATATGTGGGCTTCCCCCTGGCTCAGTGGTAGAGAATCTGTCTGTGATGCAGGAGACCCAGGAGATTCGGGTTCGATCCCTGGGTCAGGAAGACACCCTGGAGGAGGAAATGGCAACCCACTCCAGTATTCTTGGCTGGAAAATCCCATGGACAGAGGAGCCTGGAGGGCTACAGTCTATGGCGTCACAAGGAGTCGGTTGCGACTGAACAACTAAGCACACGTACATGCAACATTACATTGTATGTGTGTACCACATCTTCCTTTTCCATTCATCTGTTGATGGACATTTAGGTTGTTTCCATGTCTTGTGAGTAATGCTGCCATGAACATAGGGTGCATATATCTTTTCAAATTAGAGTTTTGTCTGGATATATCCCCACGAGTGGCATTGCTGGATCATATGGCAACTCTATTTTTAGTTTTTTGAGGAAACTCCATTCTGTTTTCCATAGTGGCTGCACCAATTTACATTTGCAGCAACAGTGTAGGAAGATTCTTTTTTATCCACATCCTCTCCAGCGTTTGTTATTTGTATATTTTAATGATGACCATTCCAACCCATGTGAGGTGATACCTCAGTGTAAATTTGATTTGCATTGAAAAGGAAATCTTTAAAGCTTTCTGGAAATAAGAAGACTAGGGCTTTGCCTTACTGCCTGCTGCTTCACAATTACTCAGTCTCTAAAGAGTTCCATTTCCACTCTGACAACATTTTTCAATTGCACCCAAGTTCGGAACTTTTAAACTTGGAAATTACTTCAGATATCATGCCTGCCATCCTTTTTATTTCTGCAGATGAGGAATGGGAGGTCTGGTTGATCAGTCAGTCAACACGTGTTTACTGAGCACCTGCTAACTGCCACTCCAGCAGCAGGTTGAGGGGCATCACACAGGGTCCCCCAGTGGGAGGCAGACTCAGAACCTTGATGACTATTAATGTTCCTTCTAGTTCTCAGGGGCAGGGCAGGAGAGTCAGCATTGTATTGTTTTTAAAATAATTTTGTTTGTTTGTTTATTTTTGGCTGCACTGGGACTCTTTTACTGCCTGGGCTTTCTCTGCTTGCTGCGAGCAGGTTGACATACATGGGCTTCTCCTTGTGGTGGCTTCTCTTGTTGAGAAGCACAAGCTCTAAGGCACAGGAGCTTCAGTAGTTGTGGCCTGCAGGCTCCAGAGCACAGGATCCATGGTTGTGCCATATGGGTTTAGTGGGATCTTCCTGTGTCCCCTGCCTTAGCAGGCAGTTTCCTGCCTACCGTACCACAAAGGAAGTAGAAAGGACCATGGAGATGAATCCAGTACTTTCTAGGACTACAAACAGGTAGATTGGACTATCTCTGCCTAATATTCTTGCCTCAGTGCTCAGTGGTGATATACACGAGTGTGTGATGACCTCCAGAAGGCTCCCAGCCTAGTATCAGAACCATTCAGTTCAGTTCAGTTGCTCAGTTGCGTCCGACTCTTTGCAGCCCCATGAACCGCAGCACGCCAGGCCTCCCTGTCCGTCACCAACTCCTGGAGTCCACCCAAACCCACGTCCATTGAGTCGGTGATGCCATCAAATCATCTCATCCTCTGTCGTCCCCTTCTCCTCCTGCCCTCAATCTTTCCCAGCATCAGGGTCTTTTCCAGTGAGTCAGCTCTTTGCATCAGGTGGCCAAAATATTGGAGTTTCAGCTTCAGCATCAGAACCATAGGAAATATTAATCTTGCACACAACACACTGCCTCTCCTCTGCAGCTGGCAATCTTCCCTCAGGTTCGTATGCCTTGTACTGTTTACAGGTCACGGGTCCTTCCATGATCTCTTTTGCTGCTGGCAGCTCCATGAAGCCCATCCCCTGCATGGGCTTGTGCAGAACCGAGGGAGAGCTACAGTGTGTTTCAAGACCAATGTCATGATCGTATGCTTATGCCATTTGTAAAAGATAACTTCTGAAAAGAGGAAATGATTTCAGATCTTAACATAGGAAGAGCCTTCACAGTTTTGATATGGCTTTTGTCTCCATTCTCATCAGCATTTACTGTCTGTGGGTTAGTTAACGTAGGGCTGGTGAGCAAACTCAATTTCTTCTGGTGTATTTTACAACTTTGAGTCAAAGTTTTGAATCAAGACAATTCTCCACAACCTTTCCATGTATGTAGTTTTCCATCATAAAAATACAATTGAAAGGTTACAACAATACATGGAAGAGAATTATGAAAATAAACTTCCTACTATTACAGGAAGTAATATCATTGCCCTTTGTAGGAAGGAGTCTTAGAAATTTGTTCATCACAGCACTGTTTATAACAGCCAGGACATGGAAGCAACCTAGATGTCCATCAGCAGATGAATGATAAGAAAGCTGAGGTACATATACACAATGGAGTATTACTCAGCCATTAAAAAGAATACATTTGAATCAGTTCTAATGAGGTGGATGAAACTGGAGCTGATTATACGGAGTGAAGTAAGCCAGAAAGAAAAACACCAATACAGTATACTAATGCAAATATATGGAATTTAGAAAGACGGTAATGATAACCCTGTATGAGAGACAGCAAAAGAGACACAGATGTATAGAACAGTCTTTTGGACTCTGTGGGAGAGGGAGAGAGTGGGATGATTTGGGAGAATGGCATTGAAACATGTGTAATATAATATGAAATGAATCGCCAGTCCAGGTTCGATACAGGATACAGGATACAGGATGCTCGGGGCTGGTGCATTGGGACGACCCAGAGGGATGGTACGGGGAGGGAGGTGGGAGGGGGGTTCAGGATGGGGAAAACGTATACACTCGTGGCAGACTCATGTTGATGTATGGCAAAACCAATACAATATTATAAAGTAATTAGCTTTCAATTAAAATAAATTTAAAAAGAGAAGGAAAAAAATAAATATAAAGAATAAGTATAGATTTAACTTAAATTTTACAAAATCTGGCAGGTCAGTAATTTCTCACCTCTCTCCTTTCTTTCTGAGAGAGGGTAAAAGGTCGGCTGGCGGTTTGTATTTTCAAAAATGTTTATAACAACAGGCTTTCCCCAAAGTCTCTCGTGAAGTATCATCTAAACCTGTGGCCTAGGGTTTCAAATCTATTCTTAAAGAAGGCAAATCAAAGTATTTGTGGCTTGTGTTTTACACCCACCAATCCTAGCGCAAACTGTGCTGTGATTACGGCATGTGTCAGTCCCACCCACAGCCTTGTTGATGCCCCCCTCTTGACTTCTGGCTCTCAGTGGTAGACCCTTGAGAAGCAGTGAGGGCAGAAGTTAGGAGGGTGTGGTCTGGGCTCAGGTTGCCCCGGCCTGAATCCTTACTCCTCTTTATTGTCTTTTTATAGAGGTGGGAATGAAGGCTCAGACAAGGAACACTGTCAGCAATATCCCAGACAGTTGTGAGGATTAGATGAAACCATGTTGGTATACTCTAAATGCCACGTTTGATAATAGAATTGGTAAAAAAAAAAAAAAAGAAAAAAAGTAGGAGTTCTTCTTCTTCCTTGACATCTTGTTTCTCCATCCGTCACATCCCTTCTGAGCTCTGCTTTCTATTGGCCAGGACAATAGCTAATTACTCCTTCAAACTAAACGCCCACTGAGAGGAAGCCAAGATGAGCTTGGGCCTCTCCCCATCTCTGCTGGGAGCTTACATATATTTAAGGCCACAGGGGTTCCTAGTAGCCAAGTCTCCATCTTTAATACCAAGAATGAGTAGCTAGTATTTCAATAGTGAGCATTATCTGTCAAGCACTGTTCTAAATCTATTATGTATATATATATTGCTTTTATTTTAAAAATTATTTTAAATATAAATTTATTTATTTTAATTGGAGGCTAATTTCTTTACAGTGTATTGGTTTTGCCATACATCAACATGAATCCGCCACGGGTTACACATCCTGACGCCCCCTCCCATCTCCCTCCCCATACCATCCCTCTGGGTCATCCCAGTGCCCCAGCCCCGATTGTCACAACCACGCTGTGTGCTGTGCTTAGTCACCCAGTTGTGTCTGACTCTTTGCGACCCCAGGGACTGTAGCCCACCAGCCTCCTCTGTCCATGGGGATTCTCTAGGCAAGAACACTGGAGTGGGTTGCCATTTCCTTCTCCAGGGGATTTTCCCAACCCAGGGGTCGAACTCAGGTCTTCCCCATTGCAGGTAGATTCTTTACCATCTGAGCCACCAGGGAAGCCCCACAACTACCCTAAGATACAATTATTTTTATGCCCATTGTGTAGATGAGGCTAGTGCAGTTGGACTGCCCACATAAAACACACTCCATTAAGTAGGCTCCTAATTCCATCCATACCTATTGGCTGCTGTGGCTTAGCCACCTCCTTTGCAGTAAAATCAAGGGTGAAGGTGACTTTATCTCCCCTTACTTCACCAGATAAAGAGCAGTTATTTTCTCCATTTACTGCTGAGTGACTTGAGGCCTCTCAGAGAAGTCAGCCAGTTCTTTTCTGGTCAGATCATCACCGTCTATGGGGTTGCACAGACTGATGCGACTCAGCAGTAGCGGCAGCAGCATCGTCCTCAGGGGCACTGTTTTCACCTCTGCTCTGCTGTACCCTCTGCCAGGTGCAACTGCTTATGTACACAAAGTGTGGAGGCTAAGAGCATGATTTTGAAATAGGGATCTCAAGATTTTAATCTAAGTATGTTGCATACTGGCTCTGTGACCTCTCTTAGATTCTGTTTCTTCTTCTATGAAATGAGGATAATAACTGATTCTGTGACACAGAGTCTTGTGTGGATTAAATGAGCACTGTTGTAGCAAGTGCTTCCCTGGTGGCTCAGTGTAAAGCATCTGCCTGCAGTGCAGGGGATGTGGGTTTGATTCTTGGGTCAGGAAGATCCCCTGGAGGAGGAAATGGCAACCCACTCCAGTATTCTTGCCTGGAAAATCCCATGGACAGAGGAGCCTGCTGGGCCACAACGCATGGGGTCTCAAAGAATCGGACACAACTGAACACACTCGCATGCACAGTTATAGCAAGTGTTCATTAAATGGTTACTGTAATTGTAATCATTGTATTATTACACAGCCAGCTTATGCTGACTCTCTTAAAAAAAAAAAAACTCAGTAGATCAAAAACAATTAGGTCAAAAACTGTAAATGTATTTGCTTTTCTGTTCTTTGGGCAATAGGTGCTGGGGTTCAGGCAGGTTAGTCTTTTATTTTATACCTGTCGTGTTTAATTCTTTGGATGTATCTTTAGAGACAGGTCCTTGAAGGTACATAAGCTTCTCTTGAGAGTAATCAGCATACAGGGGTACCGTTGCAAGGTGATGGTTGTACTCAGTTGAATAAGACTTTTTCTACCCCATTCTGCTCTCCACTGCACCAACCCTGGGGGAACGAGGGATATCACTGAATCATAGAAGAAGAGAGAAACAGGAGGGAAATACTAGAGAAGTTGACTACATCCAACCTCAGCCAACCTGGCCATTCCTTTCCTGAGGTCTGAATGAGAAGGGGCAGTAAAGCTCTGATTCTTACGAGGCCCAGATATTCCTTGGAGATGGGCAGTACAGAGGCCTGAGTCAATCTGACTCCTAGTTCATGGTACATCCACATTATTAGTTTGTGCAAAATGCCTTTCTTGTTTTGTGTATTTATGCATTTATGTCCCCATTCTCCATTCTCAGTCCTCTGCATAGAAAACTGTTTTAATGGGTTCCATATGTATTTGTGTGTGTGTGTATGTGAGTGTGTGTGTGTGTATGTCCTGGCCTGGAAAACTTTGTATTACTGTTTTTGCATGTATTTTCCCTGAATGTAAATGGCTCTGTATTAAGTCGTTTTGATTCTTACTTTTCACTGAGGACTGTTTTTAAGGTTTGTTTGTGTTGCTCTGTGCTCTGGTGCTCTTAGTCACTGCAGTCAGAAGCAAGGAGCCTGGAGTTTTTACTCTTAAAATCTGAGGCTTTGTTAGTACCTAGGAGTGAAAGCTGTTCTATGTCTCATGTTTCCTTCTTTCTTTCTTTCCTTCTTTTTTTGAAGTATAATTGACCTCGGTTAGTTTCATGTACGTAAACATAGTGATTCAATAATATTTCTATACATTTCAAAATGATCACTGGTGAGTCTAGTTACCACCTGTCACTGTACAAAGATATGACAGTATTATTGACTCTATTCCCCACACTGTGTATTTCATCCCCATGACTCATTTGGTAACTGGAAGTTTGTACCTCTTAATCTCCCTGACCTGTTTCACTCATCCCCTTACCCCTTCCCCTCTGGTAACCACCTGTTTGGTCTCTGTATCTGAGTGTCTGTTCCGTTTTGTTATGTTTGTTCATTTGCTTTGTTTTTTAGGTTCCATATATAAGTAAGATCATATGGTATTTATCTTTCTCTTATTTTACTTATCCAAGGCACAGATGAGCTACAAGTATGTTTGAAGAGAGTTTTCTGCAAAAAAAAAGAAAGAAAGAAAGAAAGAAAGAAAGAAAGAAAGCTCTTTTATAGTTGTACCCCATTAAATCCAGTTTTTTGAATAGTCAGCTACAAATATGTTCAGTGTTACATGCACACAAATGAATTGGGCACTTGTGATATGCAGGATTCTGACCTCTATAGGGTTTGGGAATCAGTAATATAATAAACAAAAGGCTCTGTAGAATCAGGCTGTTCTGGGAGCTACAGAAAGTGGGGACATGGTGGTTCAGAACAGAGAGAGAACTTCAAGGACTTAAGGAGAAAGAAGAGGGAGGATTTGAGTTGAATCTTTAAAAAATAAGCATAAGGTGGGACTTCCTTGGTGGTCCAGTGGTTAAGACTCTGCTTTCCAATGCAGGGGGCGTGGGTTCAATCCCTAGTCAGGGAACTAAGTTCCCACATGTCACAGGGTGAGGCCAAAAAAAAATTTTTTTTCTTTTAAAACCATGTTGTTATTGTTGTTGTTTAGTCGCTCAGTTGTGTCCGATTGTTTTGTGACCCCGTGGACTGTAGTCCGCCAGGTTCCTCTGTCTATGGGATTTCCCAGGCAAGAATACTGGAGCGGGTTGCCATTTCCTTCTCCAGGGGATCTTCCCCACCCAGGGATTGAATCTGCATTTTGTGCATTGCAAGTGGATTCTTTACCACTGAGCCACCGGGAAAGCTAAAAAAGCATAAGATTATGTTAAATGTAAGACTTTGATAGAGAGTGCAAAAGACATTGTAGCTGGGGAAAGTAAGTTGAACAAAGTAATACAAGTTACAAAGTGCAGGGATACAGCTGGAAGGTGGAAGTAGAAAAGTAAAATTTTTTCCCCTTTTTCTGCCTCCTAGTCCCTCTTCCTCCCTCCTTTGTTTTCTTCTTTCCTCCCTCCCCCCACCATTTTTTTTTTTTTTTTTGGCCTGAAGCAAAAGATTAGTTTATTAGCTCAAGTGATTAATGGCTTGCTTTAGGTAGTCTGTACTGTGGAACCTGCTGCTTACTCTCCACTAGATATAATAGATTTCTTGTTTTTTTCAAATAGGAAAGTGAAGAGGCAGTGGTAGGGATTTCAATTTAAGGAAATGAAAAGATGTGTTCATTCTGATGTGTGGGAGAAAGGAAGAAGTGTCCATGTCTTGGATTTTTGAAGTGGCAGTTTTCTAGATCCACATATATGTGTTAATAAACAATATTTATTTTCTTCCTTTAGATTTACTTCTCTAGATCCAGCCACATCTCTGCAAATGGCACGGTTTCGTTCCTTCTTATGGCTGAGTAATATTCCATTGAATATATATGTACCATATCATATATATACATACAGCTGATTCACTTTGCTGTACATCAGAAACTAATACAACATTGGAAAGCAACTATGCTGCAATAAAAAAGTGGAAATTTTAATATTTTGACCCCATGCCTCTGAATCTATTATGTTCACCTACCATTTTATTTTGTATATTTTATAAAAATAAAAAAGAAACATCCAAGTTCTTTTATGTACTCATTTTTACATTACAGAACACTTATGCTGTAACTATGCAAGGTTTTTCAGGGTCTACTTAATGGATTTACTGTGCTTTTGCATTTTTTCCTTCAACCTGACTTAATTGAAAATTTTAGAGGCATTTACATTCCCTGTGATAAACGGTGAAGCTCTGTGATTTGTATGAATGAACTCTAGACCTGAAATGTTCCTGTTTGCCATACTGATCTCGCCACTTTCCTGACTATATTCCTCATGCATTAATTCTCTTCTTAGTCTGTCTCAGGTGAAAAATCTGACATCCAGAGCTATGTCTTGATGTCAGCTCAGACAGTTGCCTGTCATCTGTGAGAGAGCCCTGGGTCAATTTAAGTTGTTTATGGAACTTGATGTTTATGGAGTTCGTACCATGGAAACGATCTCTAAACTTCGGGTCAACAGTAGTACTCTTGCCTGGAAAATCCCATGGGTGAAGGAGCTTGGTGGGCTGCATGCAGCCCATGGGGTCGTGAAGAGTCGGACACGACTGAGCAACTTCACTTTCACTTTTCACTTTCATGCATTGGAGAAGGAAATGGCAACCCACTCCAGTGTTCTTGCCTGGAGAATCCCAGGGACAGGGGAGCCTGGTGGGCTGCCGTCTAAGGGATTGCACAGAGTTGGACATGACTGAAGCGACTCAGCAGCAGGATTCTGAAATCAGCAAGCTAAAATCCAAGTTCAAACAGGCGTGTATTTGTCTTAGCCATAGATTCAGCAGGGATCTCTTAGTCTCTCTCTTTTTATTTTTTAACTTGTTATTTTATATTGGAGGAGAGCCGATTAACAATGTTATGATAGTTTAGGTGGACAGCAAAGGGACTCAGCTATACATATACATGTATCCATTCTCCCCAAACATCCCTCCCTTCCAGGCTGCATATAACACTGAGGTGAGTTCCCGGTGATTTGCAGTAGGACTTTGTTGGTTATGTGTTTTAAATATAGCAGTGTGTACATGTCGGAAGGATCGCTTCATCTTATTCTGTGTTTCCTTTTTGCCCCCCAGAGCATTTTATCAAGGCCCTGCCAGAGTACCACGTGGTGGCCCCTGTCCGAGTCGATGCGAGTGGGCGTTTTCTGTCTTACGGCTTGCACCATTCTGTCTCCAGCAGCAGGCGAAAGAGAGATTTGGATGACCTAGAGGACCGGGTGTACTATAGAATTTTACACCAGGAGAAGGACTTGTTCTTTAACTTGACGGTCAATCAGGGATTACTTTCCGAAAGCTACATCGTGGAGAGGAGATACGGGAACCTCTCCCATGTGAAGATGGAGGCTTCCTCGGGGCCCCCCTGCCATCTCAGGGGCACGGTTCTGCAGCAGGGCACCAGGGTCGGGACTGCAGCCCTCAGCGCCTGCCATGGACTGGTGAGTCCTCTTTCTTCTCTGCCCTCAGTCCCTGGCTGTCACGGCCTGGAGAACCCACTGTAAACAGGTTCACACACACATTCAACACATATGAATTGAGCACTTGCGATATGCATGATACAGGTTCCCAAACAGGCTGGAGAGAAAGTGCATAAATTTAAAAGTCAATCCATCTGGATAGAATGGAGAGAATAAGGGGATNGTTTGTTTTACCTGAGGTCCTCACTCTGGTCCTCAGACCTTCTTTTGTATCATTTTCGTGGGCTTTTCCGTTCCTTGTCTTGTAGCCACCGCCATTTTGGACTCCTTTTCCCTGTTCTACCTACCTAACAAAGCTAAAACTCCAATACTTGGGCCACCTGATGCAAACAGCTGACGCATTTGAAAAGACCCTGATGGTGGGAAAGATTGAGGGCAGGAGGATAAGGGGATGACAGAGAATGAGATGGTTGGATAGCATCATAGTCTCAATGGACATGAGTTTGAGTAGACTCTGGGAGTTGGTGATGGACAGGGAGGCCTGGCACGCTGTGGTCCATGGGGTCGCAAAGAGTCGGACACAGCTGAGCAACTGAACTGAACTGAACTGACAGAGAAGTCCCATGTACCCTTTCCCCACTCCCCTACTGCCGTCACCCACCACCAATGGTAACATCTTGCAAAATTACTATCCAATATCACAGACACGATTGGCAAGTCAAGATGCCCAAGATTATCATCACAACTATCACTCACGTTCCTCTTTCAGACACACTTATTTCCTTCCTGCCTCCATCCTCCCCTTAGGTTTTGAAAAGTGAAAGTAAAACTGTTCATTGCTCAGTCATGTCTGACTCTTTGCCACCCCAGGGACTGTAGCCCTCCAGGCTCCTTTGTCCTTGGAATTCTCCAGGCAAGAATACTGGAGTGGGTTGCCATTCTACTTTTCCAGGGCATTTTCCTGAGCCAAGGATTGAACCTGGGTCTCCTGTACTGCAGGTAAATTCTTTACTGTCTGAACCACTAGGGAAGCCCCCCATGTNGTCCTTGGAATTCTCCAGGCAAGAATACTGGAGTGGGTTGCCATTCTACTTTTCCAGGGCATTTTCCTGAGCCAAGGATTGAACCTGGGTCTCCTGTACTGCAGGTAAATTCTTTACTGTCTGAACCACTAGGGAAGCCCCCCATGTTTACATTTTATATTTAAATTCATGATCCATTTTGAGTTAATTTTTGTATAAAGTGTGAGACTTAAAGATTCATTTTCTTTCTTTTCTCCCTTCCCTCCTTCCTTCCCTCCCTCCCTCCCTTCCTCCTTCCTTTCTTTTTCTTCTTCTTCTCCCACCACCCCACCTTCCTTACTTTCTCTCTGCTTTTCAAAGTATCATGCCCACTCTGGCCTTATTGTCTTTGCACGGACAGTTTCCTCTCTCCATAGAACACTCTCTGTTTTCTACACAGCTGCTCCTTCTTATCTTTCAGATCCCAGCCTGTGGTCTTCCCTGATTGCACAATCTAAAGTCTACACTCCTCCAATATTCTATCACATTGCCTAGATAACCCAGATAATGTAGGTAACCTACAGTACCTGATATTTTCTTCTCTTTTTTGCTTGACTTTCCTTTCCCTCACCGTGTCTTGTTCACACATGTTAAGCTATGTTTCATAGTAAGCACTCAGTAAATAGTAGTTGAATGAATGAAAGTGTTCATTTCATTATTTCATCTTTATACTGCTCCAGGTTGCTGTAGACCTTTCCAGCCTGTGGCTTCACAATGAGATTATAGAGCCTTAACTACCCAGGCAATGATTTGAATGCCATCTGTTGAATTCCAGAATTGAATCAGCTTAAATGGTCCCTGTGCCACTTCTGGTGGGTTCCCAGGGCCCTGCTCCCCATCATGGCAAGGTGATGTTGCCTCTGCTACAAGGCCCTCCTGGGTCCATCACTCTACAAGTGATGGTGGCGTGGTGACTGCCACCATCGGGTTGACTTTGGCAAGTGGATGCTGCAGTCAGCTCTGCTATTCTCATTCAGGCTTTTCCATAGTTCTGCAAAACATATCAGAGTCCATACTATAATTTTTATTTATTTATTTATTGGCTGTACTGGGTTATCATTGCTTCGTTGTGCAGATTTTCTCTAGTTGCGTTGAGCAGGGGCTACTCTTTATTGTGGTGGGTGGACTTGTCATTGCAGTGGCTTCTCTTGTTGGGAAGCCCCGGCTCTCGACACATGAGCTCAGTAGTTGCAGTACTTAGACTCTAGAGTGTGGTCTCAGTAGTTTTGGCACATGGGCTTAGTTGCTCCTCGGCATGTGGAATCTTTCTAGACCTTTTAGCAAGATTTCTTTAAAGGTTTTCATGCAAAAGGAAGGAAAGTACAAAACAAATAATAACCTAAAACTTCTGCTCACCTTGGTTGTGCTTTGAGCCTAGGCTGAGCTTCAGGAGAATCTCTAATCAAGCCCTGGCCTTTTGCTGTGTAGCAAGAATTGCCCTGGAGTTCCTTGGTAGCCCAGACAGTGAAGAATCTGCCTGCAGTGTGGGAGAATTGGGTTCGATTCCTGGGTTAGGAAGATACCCTGGAAAAGGGAATGGCAGCCCACTCCAGTATTCTTGCCTGGAGAATCCCATAGACAGGGGAGCCAGGCAGGCTATGGCCCATGGGGTTGCAAAGAGTTGAACACGACTGAGTGACGAACACACACACACACACACACACACACACACACACACACACACACACAAATCACCCAACACCAGTCTCCAGGGTAAGGGATGCACTGAAACATAGTTTTCTTCTGAGGCCTAGGCCCCAGTCATGAAGCCTCTGAGAAAGGGGGACTTTTCCCCATCTTTGTTTCTAGTTGTTCTTTCTAGAAGTTTCTTTCAAAGAATAGAAAAAAAGAGAATAGGTATTCTTTTTCAAAGAATATCTAGTTTTTTCAGGGAAATTCCCAGCCTAGAGGCGCTTTAGGGTCCCATCAGGCAGATTGTGTGTTACAAACCCTAAAAGATACTCCATCTAGGGGACTCAAGGCTGGAACCCAGCTCAGGCTCTTCCAGCTAAATCATGTCCTGGCTCTAGGAAGAAGAGGGGTCTGTTTATAATACCTTTGGCCAAAGAGGAGCATCTTTTTTTACTTAGCTTTAGATGAGGTGATGTTCAAATTCATTTGTCTGGAGGGGCATCTGTTAACATTTCATCTGCCTCTCTTGCAATCGCCCTCTCTTGCAATGTGCACAGACATGTTTTCTGCAGTAGTCCCAGAGCCCTTCTCCCATAGGACTTGACTCCGTGGATGCCAGGTGACAGTCACAGGAGAACACAACCATTCATCTTCAGCATGTTTCCCAAAGCCTGAGGTGTTCAGTTTCAAATAACAGTGTGGAGACTTGGGGGCCGTGTGCATTAGAAACATCTTTTTTCAACTGAGCTACAGTAAGTCCTGACTGAGTGCCTTTCCCAGTCTCCCCTTTGATTCAAGGTGAAGAACAAGCCTGTCTTGTTGCCTGAAACTCTGGAGTCTTTTACTTCTAACCTCCAGTGAACAACAGCTTGAGCTGGAACACAAGGGAGGGGTCTTCTCATGAAGAAACAATTCCATGAAGGGTCAGTTCCTGTCAATATACGTAGAGAAAAAATATGGCTCTGTAAAGACACCCAAAACAGTGAAATATTTCTGCTGAGATAAATAACCCACGAGCTGTGTTTGAAGGCTTCCTTTTCATTCTTTGTTTAGCCATCTTCACATTGAAGTGAAAGGATTTTAATCTTTGTCCCCAGAACAAATGGAAAAGATACGCTGAAAAGAAATTGAATGTTTGGATGCAGGACAGTATGCAACTTTGGAATTGTTTTCCAGTTTCTAACCAGCCAAGTATCAGCTTTTTTTAGAAAGTGCTGCAACAGTAATTTTAACAATTTAAATTTTGTTAGGTTCTAATGTTCAAAGACATTACTTTGCCAACAAAGTTCCGCCTAGTCAAAGCTATGGTTTTTCTAGTAGTCATGTATGGATGTAAGAGTTTGACTATAAAGAAAGCTGATCACCAAAGAACTGATGCTTTTGAATTGTGGTATTGGAAAACACTCTTGAGAGTCCCTTGGACTGCAAGGAGATCCAACCAGTCCATCCTAAAGGAGATCAGTCCAGGCTGTTCATTGGAAGGACTGATGCTGAAGCTGAAACTCCAGTACTTTGGCCACATGATGTGAAGAGCTGACTCATTTGAAAAGACCCTGATGCTGGGAAAGATTGAAAGCAAGAAGAGAAGTGGACTACAGAGGATGAGATGGTTGGATGGCATCAGCTACTCAATGGACATGAATTTGAGTAAGCTCCAGGAATTGGTGATGGACAGGGAGGCCTGGCCTGCTGCAGTCCATTGGGTTGCAAAGAGTTGAACACGACTGAGTGACTGAACTGACCTGAATGTTAAAAAATGTAAGAATTAAGTGTTCCCTTCATTTTTCTATGTGAATGCTACAAATGAGGTTAGTGGTGTTTAAGAATCTCTGCTTTGTGATGGTGTGTCTACTGAGAAGATGTGCTTTATACTACATCACTGACTCCCTCGAGTGCCATTGAGTTCTTGGCCCAGATGAAAAGTCCTAGTGATTCTTTGCCCTATAACCAAAAACTGTAACTGTTCCTGCCCTCGTGTTCTTGGACTGCAGCTGAAGCCTGGGGTGCTGGAGCTGAGGAATGAAACCCGTTGGCAGAGCTGTGTGGGAAAACTTCCTCAGCGTGGCTTCTTGCCTGCTTCACCATGCGGAACTTGGTGGCTCATTTGCAGAAAGCACGCATTTGAGTTGCAGTATGCCTGTGTGTCAGAGTCTGTTGTTCCTTGCCAGGAGGAGGAACAGAAATGTTCTGTGTATCTCCTGACTTTGCTCCCAGGCTGAGGAATTCTCCATGACCCCTGATCTTTGGGGGTTGCCTGATAAGACCCATGCTTACTCAGATATGAGACTTTGGAGTGGGGCCCCTGGCTGGTGGGAGAGTCCTTTCATCACTATTAATGCTTTGTGTTACAGGTTCATAAGCATGAGTGTTTCTTTCCCTCTCTTCTCTCCCTTTTTGTCTTTCTGCTTGCTTTTTAGTTCATCAGATTCATTTTGTGACTCCCCAACTTGATAGACTGAAAGTGGGAGAGAGACCTGAAGAATCAGTAGTTCAAGAAGCAGTGATCATGAATCACTTCTTCCCTATGGTCCAGGCATTGTGCAGGAGAGAAACGACCGTCAGCTGTGATGGGAGATGAGTGCCCGGATGTTCTGTTTATTATGAGGTCAATCACTTAGCTCATGGTCCACACAAATGCCGCATAGAGACGTTACCCGCCTCTTCTTTGGAGACTTGACTTTGAATTTCATTTCTGTTTTCATTACAGAAACTGAAGATTGGGTGTCCAGGGTTTCTCACGAGATGTTTACATATTAATATTTATCTCCTTTTTTTTTTTTTTGATCCAGCATGACTCATAGGTCCATGAAACTTAAATATTAGCTTTCAGAAAGATCTGGTTCCCTTCAAAAATATCTCCATTGATTGACAGATATTAATGAGAATTTTGAGAAACGAGAAAACAGGAGGCCTGGGTTTTAGGCTTTGTAATTGAAAAAATGTTTTACTTGATTTTTTGAGATGGTCTTTCAGAATGAGAGGACCGATTTATTTTTAACCACCAGATAACTCATGTCAGAGAGACACAGCCAGGTTGGGGGTAATGGCATATTTTTCACATGAAACGATCTCACTGATTTGGGAGTCAGAGGAACTGAGATCAATGCTTACTAACCACGTGACCTTAGTTGGGATCCTTTGCCTCTTTGGGTCTCTTGTTTGAGTCGACTGCAGCCAATAGACAACAGAGTGTGCACCACCTGGGAGCTTGTTAGAATGGCAGATTCTTAGCTCCTACCCCTCATCTGCTGAAACAGAATATAAACTTTAACAGGAGTCTCATGGAATTTGCATGTGCATTAAAATTTGACAAGCACTGGCCTGTCAAACCCAGAGACCTTAATTCTATTTGAGTTCATTCTTTTTACAAATTACATCCTTTTGGCAAATTGTTTGCGCAGATGCCTAATGATGCATATATGTAGTCGGGGCTGGGGGACGCTGCTCTTCTAATCAGTGTTGATGACTGAAAGGGTATAAGAGGAATCTTAGATACTGTGATGTAATAGAAAAAGATGGAAAAGCTACATGGACCTTGAGCGCCAGGTAGGGTGGGTTATTGTGTCAGGTGCGCCCACTGCCAGCATCTGCTGCTCTCCTGTCCTCTGCTGTCTTTTGTTACATTAGAGTCCACGGTCAGCTTCCAGTGATTCTCAGGCTCTTTTGTTCTCATCTCTCTGGTGTGTGTGCTAAGTAGCAATCTCTTGTTTCCATATTTCATCTAGGCTGTTGAGAAGAGAAAAGCTTTCTGGGCCTTGGAAACCTCAGGGAAATAATAATAACCAACCCTGTTCTGACTTTCATCCCCTTCCCAAAGAGGTGGAGACTTGTTGATGCTACATTTGGGTTCTGAATGAGAAGATCTTGATGTTTGTAAATGTCCCCTTATGAGATTATAAGTGTGGCATTTTCCAGAATGTTCATGAAAGTCTAGGTATAAAAGGCAAAGCAAGAATAGGGCTCCCTTCTCAGTTCTGGGAGGACACTGTCCATGCCGACAGGACTGCTTATAATAGTGGCCCTGCCCTCTCAGATCACAGGGATGGGAGACATGACCTCTGCTCCTGGGCTGGGCCACCTTACTTTCATTAAATTCTAACCTTTGACTAAATACATTGGGGCCTGAGAGAAAGTGTACATATGTTTCTTTTTCCACTTTTTCATAACCATTTGTTAGTACCAAGATGTCCTGTTTACCTTCTTCATGGATTATACCTGGTTATCTGCTTTTAAGGCTTTTCAAATAGTTAAGCACTGAAAATCTTCCTCTAAACAAACACATTAAAAAAAAAGACCTGAGCTTTCCCAATAGTGTGTGTTGTTGGATTTGCTGATTTCCCTGCTTGAGATAAGCCAGGAGTTCATTTAGAGTGACTTTCCTACACCAGTGCCTCCTTCCAGACCCAGCTTCTTTGACTTCCAGACCACACATCCTCACTGCAATCCCTTCAAGGCTCTGCAGTGAAACTGGCTGGGAGGACAGTGAGCTATTCTGAGAAACCGATTTATCAGTTACAAAAGTTCATACTAAGCAGTCCCATTTCATGTCATTGACTCACCCCTTCACCAGGCCCTGACCACCCGCCACCCTGCTTACAGACAGATTTTTCTCTGGAAATTTTGTCCTCACTTGCTTTGGTCCCAAGGAATGAGTCACACAATTCAAAAAGGCACAGCTTCCAGCCTCTGACTAGGTCATCAGATAGCACTGCTTTCCTTCCAGGCAGGCTTCCTTTCTTCTCACAAGTTTTTTTCTTTTTTTAAGTTTATAACTGAGCTTCTCTCTTTGCAATCTTTCAACATTCTTGGCTTATCTCTAAGGACCAATTTTCTCCCCCAGTTGTGGGTTTTCCAGGCTCTCTCTTTGGCTTTCCTTTTTCTTATAATTTTTATTTTTATAATTTTTAAAAGCACATCTGCAGAACAAACACACAAGTTGAGCTGTTTGTTCAATAAGGCTTATTTAACTTATAAGACATGTGTATGTAGAACTTTGAAAATAATTTATATATTTCAAATATATGTTGATACTATAATTTTAAATATATATAACTCATGTAACTCATATAACAAGTTATTTAACTTATTTATATAGATTTCTTACCTCTTTTCTAACATCTATGTAGCTTGATGCAGAAAGAAGACTGAAAACAAGCTGCTCATAGAGTTTCCAGACAAATTGGTGTTTATTGCAAATGCAGGAGCAGACTGTGTATGTGTGTGTCTTAGGAGTGGGACAGAGAGTTGTTGTTCAGTCTCAAAGATGTGTCTGACTCTTTGAGACCCCGTAGATTGCAGCATACCCGTCTCCTATCTTCCACTGTCTCGGGGAGTTTGCTCAAATTCATGTCCATTAAGTCAGTGATGCTGTCTAACCATCTCATCCTCTGCTGCTCCTTTCTCCTTTTGCTCTCAATCTTTCCCAGTATCAGAGTCTTTACCAATGAGTGAGCTCTTCACATCAGGTGGCCAAAGTATTGGAGTTTCAGCTTCAGCATCAGTCCTTCCAATGAATATTCAGGACTGATCTCCTTTAGGATTGACTGGTTTGACTTCCTTGAAGTCCAAGGGACTCTCAAGAGCCTTCTCCTGCACCACAGTTTGAAAGTATCAATTGTTTGGCACTCAGCCTTCTTTTACAGTCCAACTTTCACATCCATACATGACTACTGGTAAAACCATAGCCTTGACTATCTGGACCTTTGTCAGCAAAATGGTGTCTCTATTTTTCAACACACTATCTAGATTTGTCTTCTCCAGTAGCATACTGGGCACCTACCAACCTGGGGAGTTCATCTTTCAGTGTTATATCTTTTTGCCTTTTCGTACTTTTCATGGGATTCTCAAGGGAAGAATACTGAGTGGTTTGCCATTCCCTTCTCCAGTTGGAGAAGTGTACAGGAGACAGTGGTGAGGACCATCCCCAAGAAAAAGAAATGTAAAAAAGGCAAAATAGTTGTCTGAAGAAGCCTTACAAAGAGCTGAGAAAAGAAGAGAAGTGAAAGGCAGAGGAGAAAAGGNCTCAAGGGAAGAATACTGAGTGGTTTGCCATTCCCTTCTCCAGTTGGAGAAGTGTACAGGAGACAGTGGTGAGGACCATCCCCAAGAAAAAGAAATGTAAAAAAGGCAAAATAGTTGTCTGAAGAAGCCTTACAAAGAGCTGAGAAAAGAAGAGAAGTGAAAGGCAGAGGAGAAAAGGATACACCTATTTGAATGCAGAGTTCCAAAGAATAGCAAGGAGAGATAAGAAAGCCTTCCTCAGTGATCAGTACACAGAAATAGAGGAAAACATTAGAATGGGAAAGACTAGAGATCTCTTCAAGAAAATTAGAGATATCAAGGGAATATTTCATGCAAAGATGGGCTCAATAAAGGACAGAAATGGTATGGACCTAACAGAAGCAGAAGATATTAAGAAGAGGTGGCAAGAATATAGAAGAACTATACAGAAAAGATCTTCATGACCTAGATAACCACAATGGTGTGATCACTCACCTAGAGCCAGACACCCTAGAATGCAAAGTCAAGTAGGCCTTAGGAAATGTCACTACGAACAAAGCTAGTGGAGGTGATGAAATTCCAGCTGAGTTATTTCAAATTTTAAAAGATGATGCTGTGAAAGTGCTGCATTCAATATGCCAGCAAATCTGGAAAATGCAACAGTGGCCACAGGACTGGAAAAGGTCAGTTTTCATTACAGTCCCAAAGAAAGGCAATGCCAAACAATGTTCAGACTATCACACGATTGCACTCATCTCACATACCAGTAAACTAATGCCCCAAATTCTCCAACAACAGTACATGAACCGTGAACTTCCAGATATTCAAGCTGGATTTAGAAAAGACAGAGGAACCAGAGATAAAATTGCCAACATCCCTTGGATATTTGAAAAAGCACAAGAGTTCCAGAAAAACATCTACTTCTGCTTTATTGATTATACCAAGGCCTTTGACTGTGTCAGTCACAGAAAACTGGAAAATTCTGAAAGAGGTGGGAATACCAGACCACCTTACCTGCCTCCTGAGAAATCTGTATGCAGGTCAAAAAGCAACAGTTAGAACTGGACATGGAACAACAGATTGGTTCCAAATAGGAAAAGGAGTACCCAAGGCTGTATATCGTCACCCTGCTTGTTTAACTTCTATGCAGAGTACATCATGAGAAACGCGGGGCTGGAAGAAGCAGAAGCTGGAATCAAGATTGCTGGGAGAAATATCAATCACCTCAGATATGCAGATGACACCACCCTTATGGCAGAAACTGAAGAGGAGCTAAAGAGCCTCTTGATGAAAGTGAAAGAAGAGAGTGAAAAAGATGGCTTAAAACTCAACATTCAAAAAACTGAGATCATGGTATCTGGTCCCATCACTTCATGGCAAATAGATGGAAAAATGATGGAAACAGTGACAGATTTTATTTTCTTGGGCTCCAAAATCACTGTATATGGTGACTGCAGCCATAAAATTAAAAGACGCTTGCTCCTTGGAAGAAAAGCTATGACCAACTTAAACAGCATATTAAAAAGTAGAAACGTTATTTTGCCAACAAAGATCCGTCTAGTCAAAGCTATGGTTTTTCTAATAGTCATGTATGGATGTGGGAGTTGGACTATAAAGAAAGCTGAGCACTGAAGAATTTATGCTTTTGAACTGTGGTCTGCACGGAGATCAAACCAGTCAATCCTAAAGGAAATCAGTCCTGAATATTCATTGGAAGGACTGATGCTGAAGCTGAAGCTCCAATACTTTGGCTACCTGATGCAAAGAACTGACTTAGGGATAAAGACTCTGATGCTGGGAAAGATTGAAGGCAGGAGGAGAAGGGAACAACAGAGGCTGAGATGGTTGGATAGTATCACTGACTTGATGGACATGAGTTTGAGCAAGCTCCGGGAGTTGGTGATGGACAGGGAAGTCTGGCATGCTGCAGTCCATGAGGTTGCAAAGAGTCAGACACGACTGAGCTACTGAACTGAACTGATCTAGGTTTGTTGTAGCTTTCCTTCCATGGAGCAAACATTTTTTTTAATTTCACAGTTGCAGTCACTGTCTGCAGTGATTTTGGAGCCCAAGAAAATAAAAACTGTCACTGCTTCCACAATTCCCCCTTCTATTTGACATGAAGTGATGGGACTAGATGCCTTGATCTTAATTTTCTTTAATGTTGAATTCCAAGTCAGCTTTTTCACTCTCCTCTTTTACCTACATCAAGAGGCTCTTTACTTCCCCTTCACTTTCTACCATTAGAGCGATATCATTTGCATATCTGAGGTTGTTGATATTTCTCCTGGAAACCTGGATTCCATCTTGTGCTTCATCCAGCCCGGCATTTCGCATGATGTACTCTGCATTTAAGTTAACTAAGCAGAGTGACAATATACAGCCTTGTAATACTCCCTTCCCAATCTTGAACCAGTCAGTTGTTCCGTGTCTGGTTCTGACTGTTGTTCCTTGACCTGCCTACGGATTTCTTAGGAGGCAGGTCAGGTGGTCTGGTATTCCCGTCTCTTTAAGAATTCCCTACAGTTTGTTGACAAGATGTCCACAGAAATGGATTTGTATCTAAAGCTCTGGTTCAGAATATGGATGAGATCACAGTGACGTCTATAGGTGAAGATGGAAAGATCCTTGATCGCCATTTGTTTGAAACGGTAGTAGAGCAGGGAGCATGTCTGAACTTGGAGGATGGATGGAAGGCACTCGTCCAGTTTCTCTTCTGACTAGTTTCCCTTCCCTTTCTCTCTGGAAGATTGTGATGCCATTTGCCTTGTCCAATGAACAGGAAAGGATTTGAGATCTACTGATAAATGCTTTACATCCCTTTCCTGGAAAGGATTCAGTTTTTTTAACTAGTTAATTCTGTTTCCATTCAACTGTTTTAATAAAGAGATGCAAGTTTGACAGATGGATTGTTCTTCCCTTTTAATTCAACCTCTAGCCCAGCCCATTGTGATTTAGGTTTATGGAGAATATTATTTTTTTTTATTAATCAAAAGCTTTGGACTTGGAGTTGAGAAACCTACACTTTATGCCTTACTGCTCCTAGTTCTCAGGAGCTCTGAGGCAAGTCCCTGAATACATCACAGTCCAAGCTTCCTTGTCTGTGGAATGAAAGCTGAACAATTTCCAAGGTCTCAGGGAATTCAGCACCTCTGACACTGTGACCAGTCTGTGGCCAAGGTACTTACCATCGTTAATGTATCATTGTTTACCAATGCAAGATTCATCTATTGTGTCTCAAATGTTAAGATTGCCTTCTTTTCAAAGGCTGAATACTATTCCTTGGTGGTGTGTGAGTGTGTATTTCATATTTTCTTTGTCTGTTATCTGTTGATGAACACTTGGTTATTTTCATGTTTTTGCTTTTGTGAATAATGCTGTGATGAGTGTGGGAGTGCAGATAGCCCATTGTGATCCTGGTTTCAATGCTTCTGAATATCTACTCAGAAGTGGCATTGGTGGCGTGTATGGTAGTTCTCCTTTTAAGGTTTTGCGAAATATCCATACTATTTTCCAAAGCAGTGGCACTGTTTCACATTCCCACCCATAGTGTATAAGGGTTCAGTTTCTCCACATCCTCCTCAACCTTGTCAGCTTTTCTTTTTTTACTCCCCATGTTGTACAATACATTCTTTTTCTTTTTAAAATATTTATTTGGCTGTGCTGGGTCTTGAGGCACACAGGATCTTAGTTCCTGGGCTAGGGATTGCACTCACATGCCCTGCGTTGCAAGGTGGATTCTCAACCACTGGACCACCAGGGAAGTCCTAGCTTTTTTTTTTTTTGCTAATAGCCATTCTGACAGATGTAGGTTGATACCTCACTGAGGTTTTGATTTGCATTCCCCTGATGATTAATGATGTTGAAGTGAAGTGAAGTGAAGTCGCTCAGTCGTGTCCGACTCTTTGCGACCCCATGGACTGTGGCCTACCAGGTTCCTCCCTCCATGGGATTTTCCAGGCAAGAGTACTGGATGGAGTGGGTTGCCATTTCCTTCTCCAGGGGATCTTCCCGACCCATGATGTTGAACATCTTCTCATATACCCCTTGGCTATTCGTAGTCTTCCTCTAAAGACTAAATTCTTTCTATACTGTTTATAAATAGTATAAAGCTATCAGTCAGTCTTAAGAAGGAAGGGAATTTTTACTGTAGACTTTTAAAGGCTCAGTGTCTCCGTGGAGAACAGAAGTTGTATGTAAATTGGGCACTGTGGAATTTCCAGAACAGAGCAGGAGCCTTGTGGCATAGCTCTGAACTTGGAGCTGAAAGATCGGGATTTTAAGCCTGTGACTATAGCTTGCTTCAGGGAGTGTGCAATAAAGCATCCGTTGGCTGTTTTCTCTAAGTTCTTTCTGCATTTTTGTCAATGTCTGCTGCTGCTGCTAAGTTGCTTCAGTCATGTCTGACTCTGTGCAACCCCATAGACGGCAGCCCACCAGGCTCCCCCGTCCCTGGGATTCTCCAGGCAAGAACACTGGAGTGGGTTGCCATTTCCTTCTCCAATGCATGAAATTGACTGCCTTGGGACTATTCCACAGAGAATGCTTATATGGAGAAGTGCGAATATCAGCATTTACTGCTACCACTAATAAATGTCCATAATATAAGAAGGATGTTGGTGTGCCTAGCTGTTGGTATTAGATATTAGATAACTAATTGCAAACATAATTGGGATGTTGGTAAGTGCTGTGAATGCTACAGGAGCATATAAAATAAGGACCAATAAGGTCTGGGATTGGGAGAAGGCTTTTGGAGAAGATAATTTTTGATCTGAGTTTGAAGGACAAATGTGATAAAAGGAAGAGAGTGTTTCTGGAACATGTGAACAGGTCATGGAGCGGGAAATAGTCAAGGAAGTGCCTTGGAGGAACTACAGGAAAACAGTGTAAACCAGAAAGTTTTTCTGCTCTCTCTAGTTAGTAAATATTTAGGGGGAAACGACTTTGAAAATATGTAAACATTCTCTTTCTCATAGACATTCATTTATTGATGTTAGTATGAACTTGCATCTTAATACATCATTATTTACTGTGTTGCTCATGGATCTCAATTTGGTCCGTGAAAGTCCTGCAGCCTGGCATCTGTGTCCTTTTGACTTATCACTATTTGAGCACTCTGTTGTTTTCGGGTACAGTAAGATATTCTAGGCTTCTCTTGTACTTTCCTAGCTCTAGAATCAGCCATTACTTCAGGGAACTTTTTCTCTCTTTCCTGAAAATGGTACATAGAAGCAAAGATCTGGACATTAGATGTGCTCACTGCTGTTGGGTGTTACTCATCCAGGTCCACTGAATGGAATAGGTGTGTCTGCATATATACACACATGGACATCAAAACACAGTCACATCTGTAGCTATTAGTATATTTATCTGTATATTTAGAAGATTATGAATTTATACTAATAAATTCAGTTCCAGTCCAACAACATAAGACTTGTTTTCTCTCTTTTCACATTTGTAAACGGTCTTCTCTGACAGTGACCATATTCTTAGCATATTTAGTCACTTGATCAGTCCCCCAATTTATAACCAATATTCCACTGCTGTTATGGCTACAGCCACCTCCTTTCTTGTGTAGATGCCCTGGGTGACTGAATTGGGCTCCCCCATTCCAGGCTAGTGACCCGCCCAGATGCCTCATGTGAGTGCCCTCCTCACCCTACTTGGGCTCCCTCATGCCAGCCCACTGGGGTTTGATTCCCTAGCTACACTGTCTCCCTCTGGGGTTGTCACTTCTCTTTGTTTCAGCTCTGACGCCCAGCACTATACCACTTTCCCATCAACATGGACGCCTGTCCCCTTTGTCTGGGTTCAAGGTTCTGTTGCCCTGCATCACACATCCCTCCTGCGCCTGGTATCTTTTTCACTCTGCTCTGTTCCCACCTCTGCTCTTCTCATACCTTCAGTCTCCTGACCCTAGTCCTGCAGTTGCTTACTTCACTTTACCCTACTTAAGGGCTATCAAACCGAGTTGTTTAGGAAGAGAAGAGTGGAGAGAGACTAGGGAGAGGGAAGGACACTTTGTCATTGGACTGTGTTTGTCCCAGTGGGCACCAAATACCTTTCCAATTCAGATATTCTGCAACCCCTTGCTGGGTTGGTGGCAGATTCCCAGTTCTTCCCTGGTATTTCTTGTGTGCCTGCCAAGTGTGGTTGTGCCCTTGGTGGCTGTCCTGGCCTTTGTTTCCATCCTTAGCGTTCACATCTCACTGTTATACTAGCTATTGTTGTTACACCCACTGTCCTGGTATCTTGGGATCTTCTGTCATTATATGAGTCATCTGCAGGGTGTCTCCAACAACTGTTATATGACTAAGTTCCCCCAGTGTCCAGAACCATGCCTGCTTCCTATTTCCCTGTGTTTTTCCAGCCACCCCTGAGTTTTCTCAATTGTTCTTTATGAAGCATTGTGGATATAAAGTAACTTTTAATTTTATTAACATTAATTTTAATAAATTAACCAAAATTGTAATATTTAATAATATTATTATTTAATATTTAGTGTGAAGAGCTGTTTAAAATCACAGTGTGGCCAACTCCTGTTTTAAACTGCTTTTGCTCTAAAAAGCTTCTTTGTTAACCCTCCTTTTGAGGCTAGATGCAAACTTAGGTTACTTATAGGGGAGCCATCCCCACAGTGAATTCTATTTGACCTTCACCTCAGCTGTATAACTTGAAATAAACCCCTAAGTATAGCACCCTAAATTTATGTAAACATTGAAAAGGAAGAATGGGAGTCAGTGAAAGGAGATTGAGAGTGAAAGGGCACGAGGAAAACATATTTCGTTTCTGTGCTCATTACACAGGATTTTCTCTCTGTTGTGAGTTACAGATGAATCTGTATCCCTAGATGCCCTAACAACACAAAATCATAATCCTTTTGTTTCAGTGATTGAGAAGTACCGCTGAGAGATGGTCGAAGGAGTGTGACAGGGTTACTTGATGCATGGATGTTGTTAATTCTGTTCACCTGGTTATCCAGGTGTGTGAGATCATGGGGTCAGGAAGGGTGTGGGGTTAAGAGGAAAATGAAGAGGCGTCAGGGCCTAAAAATCTTAGGTATGTATAACAGTGATTTGGGGAGGGCAGAAATCCCAGTGTATTACACAGAAGAGTGAATGGGAGGAAATTAAGCTCTAGATTCTTTCCGAAGAAAAAGAATACAGGTCACTGGATGGAGAGGAAGCAAGGGTTATGTGTGAGATGACTTTCTCTTTTTGGAAGTTGGGAGGGGCTTGAGAGAAGGCACTGGGAGCCCCTCACTACACAGAGAGAGGACCACTGATGAAACTGGGACCCTGAGGAGCAAAGGGGTCCAAGACTGGGAGCACAGCGAGAAACTTTGCCTTGGGTGGGAATTTTTTATTTATAAGTCTCCCCCCCAACCCACTTTTTAAAGGTTTTTTTTTTTTTTAAACCACTTTTTGAGGGTGTCTGTGCTTTTGTACATGTCTAGCTAACAGAAAATAATGCCAGGGCCTCTGGCATGGATGGGGGTGTTGGCGTGGATCTCAGGCACGTGGATGGGAGTGTTGGCGTGGATCTCGGGCACGTGGATGGGGGTGTTGGCATGGATCTCGGGCACATGGCCTGCGCCCAGGTAGCAGCAGGTCACTGACGTGCAGGCTGCACCCCCACAGCCTTGGAGACGCCCCTCCTGAAGGTGAACCCTCCTAACTTCCGCAGAGCTCCTGAGTACATGGCTGCGTAGGTCTCGGGGCTTCGTGCTCTGCGCTCCGCCTGCTGCTTTCCTGAAGATGGCAGAAGTCCATCTCAGCTGGCTCCTCCAGGGCTGACTTCTTCAGGGTGCGCTCGAGCGGCTGCGCAGGGTGGGAGGCTGTGCCCTTCTGGCTGCAGGCCTGTTCCCGCAGATCCTGGTTCCCTGACAGACATCTGGGGGCTGTCCCAACCTGAGCCGAGTGCTGCTGCACCTTCATTTACATCTCCAGGGCAAAGAGCTGCTTGGCCTGGTAGGTGGGGGTTTGGGAGTGGGGAGCTCAGGAAGCCATTAGGCTCCCTACTCCTCATTCCCTCCAGGTGCACTGCTGGAGGCAAGTTAGTCTGGAGGCTGGTGTGAAGCCCACAAGGTTAACCAGATGCTGCTTCTCAAAGGTGATGTACTGCTCACTGTTCACCGGGTGCATGTAAGGTGCAAGCGTGTCCACGGGCAGGGAGAGCATACTCAGGACAAGGGCTTGCTTTGGGTGGATGGGGAGACGCTGGACACCAGCGTCAGATCTGTTCTGCTAACACAAGGAGGATGAGGGTGAAGTTGCAGAGAAGTGTGAGGTTAGGGTTCAGGAAGTAAAGGGAACTCCAGCAGTGTCCTGAACCTCTGAACCCTGGGATACCAGGGCTATGGATTTCAGGACCTGCCTGAGTAGTCTAGAGTTCCCCTTGACAATCCAGGACTGATGTATGAGCCAAGAGGTTGTGCTGAAGGCTTGTCTCAGAGGTTGGGCAAACATGCCAGGACTGGGCATGCAGGCAGCTCACCTTAGAAGACATGGGAGTTTTTAGCCTCCTGAATCTTTGCGTTAAACCACAGGCCTTGGTAGGTGGGGGCCTGAGGCTGATACACAGGCTAGATCAGAAATGGGACAGAGGCTGCATCTGTGGGCTGAATATCATTCCTACCCCTGTTGGTTGGCCTTGGGGATACAGGATCTCAGTATGGCAGAGGACCAAAGCTGGAGGATGGCTGCTGCATTCCTAAGGTCTTGAGCAGAGAGCTGATACTGTGATTGCTAGGACAGTTACTGCTAGTCCAACTCGATCTGCCCGCTGCAGAAGGAGCCAGTGATTCCAGGAGACAAGGTGTTGAGGCAAGGAATACAACTTTTTTTGGAAAGTCGGCTGACGGAGAAGATGGCAGACTAATTTCTCAAAATAACCATTCTGTTGATGTCTGGATGCCAGGTTCTTTTATGGATTAGAACTGGGGGGAGGTGAGGAAAACAAAGAGAGAAGACCATTTAATTCTTGCAGCAATCTCCTAGAATGGCAAGCCTCAGACAGGGGTACGTGTTAATTTCTTTCTTGCTGTAATCTACAGGTGGATCTGGTTATGAACAAAGGCACTTTAGCTTAACAGGCAGAGGGGCAGGATTCCCTGAGGCAGGCCATTATGTATGATTATAATAACAAGTGGCCAAAAAAAAAAAAAAACAAAGAAGGCTTAAAGTTAAAGAAACAGATCTAGCATGAAGAGTCAAAACTGACTCTTCCCTGTAACATTACCAGATGAACCCTACTCTAGATGCTTTATGGCTTTATTTCATTTAACTTCAGCTATAATTGCCTGGAGAATCCCATGGACAGAGGAGCCTGGCAGGCTACAGTCCATGGGGATGCATGCCACACACCCACAAATCTATAATGTGGGACTATAGTATTCTCCACTCTACGGAAGAAAAAATTGAGACAAAGAAAAGTTAAGGAAGTTGAGTTTTTGCATCTAGTAAGCAGCTGAGTGAACTCAGGTTGTTGGGTTTCTGATTCTGAGCTCTTAAAATGCCACGTGAACCATGGTCAGTTCACAGGTAGGGTGAAGAAATGGAGGCAGGGGAGTGGGTTGGAAACCTGCCTGTTCACAGCTAGTGAGAGGAGAGGAATCTGAACACTGCAGGGGGCCCTAGAGTCTGAGCATTGTTATTTCTTAAATTAAGCTCTTATAAAGATGGAGGTGAAGAAAGAAAAAGAATAAAATAGGCTGTGCTAATCTTTTGAGTTCCAGACCTGGGTCATACAGCTTTTGTAAAGCTTTAGAGAAAATGCATTAAGTGAACACCTTCCCAGGGCATGTACTCCTTCATCAAAGTTTAGCCTCTTTCTGCAAATAGTACACACTTAGGATCTATCCAGGAATGTCAGTGAATGAGGAACTTGGGGGTAGCTTAGAGAATAATCTTTTCATCAAAATACATTTAGAAAAATAGCTTTGAATTCTTTGATGCCAAAGCCATCTTTGTTTTCTAGCATCTTTCTCCCCCACAGCTAGTCACTTTATTCGACCCTATTGAAACACAGAGAATTTTCCTCTTCCTATTTCATGAAAGTACCAAACAAAATCCTGTGGTGTATTTATAGTGAACATAAAAGGATGGACAAAAGCAGGGGAGCAGGGGTGACAGCAGCCATGAAATTAAAAGACGCTTACTCCTTGGACGAAAAGTTATGAGCAACTTAGATAGCATATTCAACAGCAGAGACATTACTTTGCCGACTAAGGTCGATCTAGTCAAGGCTGTGGTTTTTCCTGTGGTCANAAGGCCCACTTGACTTCACATTCCAGGATGTCTGGCTCTAGGTGAGTGATCACACCATCCTGGTTATCTGGATCATGATGATCTGTCTTGGATAGTTCTTCTGTGTATTCTTGCCCACTGGAGAAGGGAATGGTAAACCACTTCAGGATTCTTGCCTTGAGAACCCCATGAAGTGTGAAAAGACAAGAAGATATGACTGATTTCAAGCCATTTTAGACTGGTACCACCTGCTTCTCCATGCTGAGGGGGCAGTCTTGTGGCTGGTGAACAGCCTTCTCCCTCCACCCAACCAAGCCACAGCAGTCATGGCCCAGTGGTTTCCAGATTTGGTGCTCACATTTGCTGGGCTTTTTCCGTTGGAGGAATGCATTGCTACAAGTGAATTTTCAAGAAAATACAAACAGAATCAGGAATATTTGTTGTATCTGTACTGAGCTTCTGAAGCACATACCTTGCATTTGAGGCTTAACATAAATGGCCTAGCTAGACTGTAGATAGAGGGGTGATGGGTGATAGGCAGATGATGGATGGATAGGTAAGTGGTATTTTCCTCAATCTGATTGTGAATTCTCTACAGGCAGGGGGAAAGTCTCATACTGTTCTCTATTTTCCAATCCTGAGAATGTTGCACAGATTTTCTCCAATCCTCCGTTATCTCAGTTCTAAAATGGGAATAATAAGACTAATTTTCCAAAATTAGTGTAAGAACTAGAGCTAATCCTTGACAGATTTTTACCTGGCAATGTAGGTTCTCAGTAAATGGTGCTAACTTGTGGAAGGGGCAGGCTATTTGTTCTTTCATTTTTCAATAGATGGTGATCGTGGACCCCACTGGGACCTGACTTTGTAGAGCTTATGGTCCTGAGTACAAATGGCAGGGACTCTGGAATTAGCCTGGGGTTTCGAACCTGGCCTAGCTGCTTTTTAACAGTGCAGTCTTGGGAAAGTAACTTCTCTGAGTCTCATTTTCCTTGTTTGTAAAGTTGTTGTTGTTCAGTCACTAAGTCGTGTCCAACCCTTTGAGACCCCATGGACTGCAGCACGCCAGGTTTTCCTATCCTTCACCATCTCCTGGAGTTTGCTCAGACTCACACCCATTGAGTTACTGATGCCAACCAACCATCTTGTCCTCTGTCGTCCCCTTCTCCTCCTGCCTTCAATCTTTCCGAGCATCAGGCCCTTTCCAATGAGTCAGAAAGCATTTGTCCTGAATTCGAAAACTGTTGTATACCATTTCTGGGTTACAGAGTGCCAGAGAGATGGTGGTTGTTATTTCTGTTCCACTGATATTACTGTGGCTTATGTTGCCACAAGGGTTGATGACTTTTCTGCTTCTTGTTTTCTTGTCCCCAAGTGCCACTTTGGTCTTATTTCCAAAATTTTAGGTGAGTTGGAATCAGTCTGGTCCTCCTCTATATCAGGAAGGCCTCCTCCTTGTACTTGTGACCTAAATCAGTGTTTTAGGCAGGCATTTGAAAGCTGCATTCTTGGCCAGCGTGTGTGTCTCACAGTTGGAACACTGTGTTCTCGTCCTCCAAGGATTTGGTGACATCTGTCTTAAATTCCTGTCTGCTCAGGGAACTTGGGTGAAATGTGTGGGTGTGGGTGTATGTGTGGTTAGGAGGGGTTGATCTGACCTTGGCAGGTGGGCCTTGCCCTCCTGACTCCTGAAGTGGAATTGTGTGGAAAGGGCAGGCCCCAGCCCTCTGGAACGCGAGCCCCTGGTTCAGAGCTGCTGCTTGGGCTCCCGGGTGAGGGTGCAGTCACTCCCTGACACATACCTGGCAGGCAGCTCAGTGTTAAGGAGGCTCCTTTGCAAGAAAACCATTCCACTCTCAAGAATGTGAGGAACTTGTTTTAAAAATAACTTCATTGTTTTTTCTAAGTATAAAAGTAGCACATCTTGTTTAATAGAATATTTGCCACATTCATAAAAATACTAAAGAGAGAAGTGAAATTCCCCTCTCATTCTGCCCCTTTTGAGCTGAAGACCAAAAAAAAAAAAAAAAAAAAAAAAAACCCAGCCAATTTGTCTAAGGACTTAAGAACTAAAACAGCAAGTACTGCTCTGTGCCCTGAGGCAGACTTGGAACTTTTCAAAGCAGAGTTGTTTTTTTTCTTTTAACAGAAATCATATTTCCTCTCCTCCCCCATCACGCTCCTACCTTGTTATTCATCCTTATCATTTCACGCTGATGTCCTGTGTGCCTTTATAAAATGAGGGGGCAGTGACTCACCTTTCATTCATAGTGACTTATTCACTGCTGTTGTACTTCTGGAATAGCTCGTAATAGAGAGAAACAAGTATGTTCCTGAAATCTATGCTAGTAAGAGGACTGTATAGACTTGAAGACAAAAAAAAAAAAAAAAAAAGAAAGAAAGAAAGAAAGAAAGAAAAAAAGTTGCTCCAAAAGGTGAACAAATAAGCAAGTGGCCTTATTCTCCTTCACTTTTTGATGCAGGTCAGTTTTCAGTCTGGTCTCCGCCTCCCATGGTTGTCTCTGATGCATGAGTGAGAGTCAGACGGAGTGAGCCATATATTTATATCGATGTGAGTGAGGCAAAGTATGGGTTCTATTTAAAGAAGGGGAAATTCAGCTCTTTCGTAAACGGTTATTCCAAATAAGCAGACATTGAATCATTGTCCCCAAATCCAAACATGTCGAGGGAAGACACCACCACCTCTCTAGTGCTGAGTGGAAATTTTCTTCTTGCACATATGCTGACCAAGTGGGAGAAATTGTCCACATTACGTGTTGTAAAGTTTTTAATGTCTAACACATTTGCCTGCATGTCAGTTTAATGGTACTCAGTTGAAACAAGAAAAGGAAATTCCATTTTGTGTTTGTGAAAATTCCAACTACATTGATTATTTTTGGTTTTCAGGCTGTAACTTTAAATAGGTATACAGTGCCCATGCCCGTAGATTATTTTTTTTCCTCACAAAATGATCATTTATTTATTAGATCACTCTCTCTGCAAAACACATCCTCTGTTTGTATGGTGCCAGTGAGGAAACAGAGGCGTGGGAAGCTTCCAGATTTTGATGACGCTCACAAGAGTATGTGGTACAACTTAGAAGTGAATAAAAGATCCCATTTCCTATTTAATTACTCTAACCATTGGTCTTTGCACAGACTTCCACATTTTGCCTTTAGAAAGTAAATGGCAGATACTCTTTCTCCTTCTTCCACATGAAACTTTCCAGGTGATTTGAGCAAGAGGTCATCAGTGGTGGTCTTGGTAAGCACCTGAAACCCATGGAACTTGCTGTATTCTTCCGGAGGGGAGGAACTAGGTTTGGTTCCGCTTCCCTTCAAGGGTCCTGTGATCCCCTTTCTCTTGACAGGGAACATGCCCTATCTTATTATTCCTGGCAGGACTCTCCCTGGGTGTCTGGAGATATTTGAGAGGACCTGCCCACTTCGAGCTCCCAAAGTCACCTTGGCTTTGGCGCAGGGTTTTCATCACCGTCTCCATCACCTGGAATTTTCATCTTGGGGCCTGTTCATTTGCCATATTTTGTTTCCTGTGAAGGTATGTGGGCTAGTCATTGGGAAAGCAACCAGAATAAAGAGAGGATGGCAGGGTGACATTAATTTGCACCTCTCATTGTGTCAGTAAGTAAACTGTACAGGAAATTCAGGTGGAGGCAAGCTCTTGGCTTGGTAGTGCTGTCTCCTATGTGGTCTAGGGGGTGAGAAGTCACCCAGGTTGAGGACCAACTAGATACAAGATGGAAAGAGGGCGCTTCAGTTGGAACCAATGATGGGCCTCTTGCTATTAGTTACTTGAGATACAATAAATCAAGCCAAATATTTGCCTTTAGCAGCTAGACTACTGTATGGGCTAACTAGTGAGGAATCTTTCACAAGGAAGCTTGACTCAAGGTCATTGTTTATTTTTGCTGGACAGATGAATCACCATTATCGAAAAGGCCGTGGAACAGAGTGGTTTTAGTGATGAATTGTGGAGCCAGAGGGCATGGATGGAATCTGTCCCCTTCTCACTGTATGATCTTAGATGAGATAGTCAGTCTCCATCTGCCTCGATATATGGGAATGTAAACAGTAGCTATTTTATGGGGTGTGGATTCAGTAAGTTAATATATAACATGTGCTTAAAAGAGTGTCTTGAATGTCATAAATATTATCTATTGTTTTCTCTTATTATTATCGCCATTATTTTTTCCGTTTGTATTCTGGGTCTGTTTTGAGTTATGTATGTGTGCATGCTTCATAAGGCAAGAGTCTGTAACATATTATGATGGAAATCATTTTGAAGATGGAATTAAATCAGGAACCAGAGGCACGAAGCCAGGAACTGTCAACAGTTACAGCGTGGCCTTTCTTTTGCAAAAGGAGTTGACGAGAAGGCGGAATTCTTTCTTAAGTGATTTTTAAGTTGTTACGATGCTCTGCCCTATGCCTTTCTTCTATATCAATCAGCTGCTTTCTTGGTGGGCTGACCATTTTGTGATTATCTTCCCTTTCGAAAATAAATATTCTCATGTAGTTAGTCCGGTCTTAGGTCAGTTGCTCTGTAGGTCAAATATGCATTCTAGTTGTCCTAACCCCTTTTTGCTACTCACCTCTCCCTACCACTCCTCCTGCTACCTCTCTGGGCAGTTTCACTCAGGTCTGTTTCCTCATAGTCCCTCCCCTTGGCCCCACTGTTGCCCCATGCTTACTTCACCTCTAATCCATGAAATCCCTATTCCCATAGGGTGACCAGAAATGGCTGCCACATCCTCTTCCTGGCTGTGATTTATATCCAGTGACCCTGGCCTCTTTCTAGCCTGGGATGTCTTGCCTGCCTTCCTTTGTAATGTCAGGGTTTAGGACACTAACGTTTTACAGGGTCAGAGGTAGAGGCTGACCAGGAGGGCGTGGAGAGGACTCTCTGAGTACTAGAGGGGCCTTGAGACTGTTGACTCTTCCGGGAAGGCCCTGAACTTTCCATCATGGGTGCCAAGTGGATTCCTCAGTAAAGTGAGGCTGAATTCCATGAGAACTGAGGAGAGCTGGTTGACATTAGCAGGGCTTCCATAGGCGGCTTTGTGCTTGCTGACCGTGGTTGGTTGGCTTCGTGGAATCTGCCCACAGCTGTGGAAGGGAACTGTTTCCAGGCAATGAGTTCAGGGAACAGAGAGGCCTCAGGAGGACCTAATTATTAAAATCCATGGGGGTTAAAGAAGGCAGGGGCAGCTCAAAGGTCAGAGGTCAGATCGTCTTTCCATGCAATTCCTGGGAAATCACTTCTGAGTTTCCAGGCCAAAACAGAAGTTGAGGGTCGGAAAAGACAGAGCAGAAAGTCAGTTGTGTGCTCTTTGAAAAGATGGGGAGGGATAGGCCTGGCTGAGTGAGAAGAAGAATGGAAAGCTTTCCCCCAAAAGTTTAAAAAAGAGCAGTGAGATTAAAGTATACCATGAAAGACGAAGGCCTTTTTAACCAGGCAATTCAGGATGCCTGGTCTCTGAAACCAAGTCCTACAGCCTTTCCTTGAGGGAAAGCCCAAGGGTCTTCCCTCTTGTTTTGTTCAGGAAAGGCCAGCTTGGGGAGGTGCAGCTCACTAGTGTGGTCTTTTTAATGGATTCTTCACCCATCACTGGCCTAAGGAGCTATGCCATTTTTTAATTTTATTGAGACTTCATCAGTTTTGTGATGAAAAAAATTTGAAGATGAATTGGAACACATTCAATGCAGTTTGGGTAAGGCCAGCTGCTGATGTAACTAAGGCTTACGTGGTTACATAAGCACGTGTGTAACCATATGTCAGGATGGCCCTCTCTACCACACCTGCAAGGGGAAAAGAACTATTATTTTCAATAGGAACAGACAAATCAGAGGTTAGTAATGATAACACATGGGCCAGAGAGGATGTTCAGGACAGTATCTCCTGGGATGGGCCCTTCCCTTTACCTCTTCCACCACCAACATCTGATATCATGCCCTCCTCCAGAGCATGGTGGGATGACTTTGGCTCTCCAGCCCCACCCACATCCATATTTCTCATCTTACTTCTACCCAGGGTGGATTGTCGAGCAGATGGTGCTAAGAAACCTGGCTTACAATATGGAGAAAAGTAAAGCTAGAGTCTCATGCAGATCTGGACTCTAGGTGGGTTAAGGACTAAAATGAAAAAGGTAAAAGTATGAAGTCCAGAGAAGTACTGAATACTATTTCAGTGATTTAATCCTGGGAAATGTTTCTTAAAAAATATTCCAATAAAGCACAAGCTATAAAGCAAAACATTGATGAATGTGGTTCTATAACATTGAGGATTTCCAAGTTACATTGGGAGATGCCAGAAAAGTCTGATCTCCAAAAGATATAAGAACTTTCTCGAAATCAATTTATAGAACGTATAGCTAATCAAATCTAGAAAAAGATGGGAAACATAAAAATAATTGGAAAAGCATACAAGCAGGAAATTCACAAAAAGGGAAATCTAAATTGTTAATACATGTTATTGTTAATACATAACATATATGAAGTAACACTCAAAATTATTGAGTCAGAGAAATGCAAATTAGAAGAACTAGATAACACTTTATACCTGGGAGGTTGATAAAGATTACAAAGTTGGTAATGTCAAATCTTAAAAGAGAAAATAGGAATCCTTGCACTGTCTAGCAAGTATCCTGGTATAATATTTGAGACAGTGATCTGATAACTATCATATAGTCTGACATGTTTTTCCTACTCCTGGGTATGTACTCTGGGGGTATTCTAAGATAAGATCACGAGGAGACATACAAGGGATGCTTATTATAGTGCTGGTTTTAGTACCAGAGAATTGAAGGCCAACTTAGAAGAATGCATTAATAAAAATGTAGTTGATACTATAGAATACCTACTTTGTAACAGAAGAAACTCGCTAAATATCACCATAGCAACATGTATAGGTCTTAACAACATAGATGTAAAAAAAATTAATAAATAGTGTGGGATACATGACACAATACTACTGATGCAAATTCAACTGCAGGGCTTCCTTGGTGGCTCAGTGGTAAAGAATCTACTTGCCAGTGCAGGAGACATGGGTTCAATCCCTGTGTCAGGAAGATCCCCTGGAAAGGAAATGGCAAGCCATTCTAGTATTCTTGCCTAGGAAATTTCATGGACAGAGGAGCCTGGTGGGCTGCAATCCATGGGGTTGCAAGGAGTTAGACAAGACTTAGCAACTAAACAACAGCAACAAATTCAACTACATATTCAAAATAAGGATCTATCTATTTCTTAAGGAACCTAAACAGATGAAAATGTACATGTTAATCACAAAGTATGCATATACGTGAAGGGAAGTGGGTCTCAAGGGGAAATTTGCTGAGAATTAGTTCTCTATTGCTAAAACAAATGATCACAAATTTAGTGGCTCTGAAACAACACCTATTTATTAACTCAGAGTTCTGTAGGTGAGAAATCTGGCAGAACATGGCAGGGTTCTCTACTGAGAGTAACACATGTCTGAAATCAAGATGTTTTGTTGGCCGAGTTTTTGTCTATAGACTCTGGGGAAAGGTTTGTCTCTAAGCTTAGTTCATTGTGGTAGTAGGACTGTGGTTCTTTCTGGCTGTAAGTCAGAGACTACTGGCTCCTAGAATCTACCTGCACTTCTGGCCGCATGGCCACCCTCTTGTCTTCAAGCTAGCAATGACACATCAAATTCTCTCATGCTTCCCATCTCTACTTTCTTCCCCTGTGACAAGTCAGAAAAAAACTCTGATGTCAAAGGGCTAATATGATTATATCATGGCCACTCTGATAATCTCCATATTTTAAGGTCAACTGATTTGGTACCTTAAGGATGTCATCAAAATTCCTTTACTGCAGCAACTAGATTAATGTTTTATTGAATAACTGGGAGATGATCTGAACTTCTGAAGTGGCCTGGGACTATCAAATAAGTTTTTTTTCAGTGTCCTTGATCTCCTGGAGAGCGTTTCATGGTTGTTGTTCATTAGTTGTCCATTTGACATTTTTAGCCAGCAAAGACTTCATCCTCATCTTAAATCTTGACTTGATCTGGAAGTAAATATATCATAGACTGTGCCATGAGGAACTTGATCTTATGTTATATATAATGAGCTGGATGCAGTCCAGGTATACAGGGAGCCAGTTTAGGCTTATCAAGCTGAAGTCCATGTTCTGAACGTTACAAAACACCGTGTCCTTGTGAGTGACTTGACTTCGTCAGGCTGCCTCATCTGCTCCCAACAGCTTGCCAAATACAGCAGAAGCATTCCCCAAAGAAGGGGCTGAATGTCGTTCACCACTGGCTTTGAAGAATAGCTTTTCAGTTACATTTTCCAGGTCCTCTTAGCCTGGGGCTGTTTTCTTGGCCTTCTTGGTACACAGCCTTCTTCTGCATATAGTGTTTTTTTGCTTGATATCAGAAATTCAGCTTCCCAACTGTGCAGAAGAAAGATTCTGCCTGAGATGTCACGATTTCCTCCTAAGTCCACACTCAAAAGTTGTCAAGCAAGTAGAACATCAGCCCATCTTGTTTTTTTTCAAAGTGGTCTCTTTGGCAATGCATAGGATAGAAAATATGAGGTAAGGAAGAGACTTTATGCAGCCAGAGTGACCTAAGAATCCATTGATTTGTCTCCATTTGTTCTAGGAGGACTATTAGGGGTGTACTTACTTTATGCTATTGCTAGTCATTGCTTTTGTGCCTTTCTAGAGTAATAGATGAGAATAAAAATGCACATGAGAATCAGAGAAAAAGCCCTCTGGCCTTTAGACTGTGAACTTCATGTTTTCAATTAATTGGTGTTGGTTCTAAGAAACACCAACATAATCATGTGTATATGATAATGGTATTTTTCCAGCCCTCTCACCATGGCTCCAGTCAAAGTAACTGTTTTTTCTGTTAAAACTTTTTTAATTTGAAGTATAGTTGATTTACAATGTTGTGTTAATTTATGATGTACAGCAACTGTATATGTACAGTTTTACATATACATATATGTAAAACTAAGTCACTGTATGTAAAACTAACGGTAAAGCATCTGCCTACAATGCAGGAAACCTGGGTTCGATCCCTGGGTCGGGAAGATCCTCTGGAGAAGGAAATGGGAACCCATTTCAGTGCTCTTGCCTGGAAGATCCCACAGATGAGGAGAGTGGTAGATCCCATGGACGGAGGAGAGTGGTAGACTACAGTCCATGGGGTCACAGAGTTGGACATGACTGAGCGACTTCACTGTATTATACACACACACACACACACACACACACGCAAACTCCGGTCCATGAGCCAAACCCGGGCCACTTGTTTTTGTAAATAAAGTTTTATTGGAACACAGTCACATTCATTCATTTATGAATTGTCTGTGGCTATTTTCACACTGAAATAGGAAAGCTGAGGATCTGTGACAGAGACTCTGTGGCTCCCAAAGACTGAAAAACTTGCTATCTAACGTTTCACCCCAAAAGTGTATTCTCCTCTGACAGAATCCACCTACATCATTTTGCACTACTGCAACCCTTGAATTATATCCTTTAATTCTTATAAGAACCCTGTATGTAGAGACTGTTATTTCTACTTTATGGATGAGGAAACCAAAGCCTAGAATAGTTAGCTAATTAGTCTAATTTCACACTAAAATTTCACACCAGGATTTGATTTTCCATTGTGAATTCAGAACTCAGCTGTTATCTTTGAGCTATAAACTACTCCTGACTACCACTAAAGAGATAAGTAAACAAACATTTGGATCTTATGTTTTATTATTGTTGATTGACTAGGAAATATCGTTTTCCTGAGCTGCAAGTACAAACTTTTAGCTGTAACTTTTCATCAGTTTCTTCGATGTGAGTAAGGCTGACCTCCCCCTGCTTATGCCCCACTATGTGATCTGATCCTGGCTGAAGGTGCTCAGAAGTGGGGGCATTTCATCAGGGCTGATCTTGGACAAGGGCTTCCCCAGTGGCTCCGAGGGTAAGGAATCTGTCTGCAATGCAGGAGACACAGGAGATGTGGGCTTGATCCCTGGGTGGGGAAGATCCCCTGGAGAAGGAAATGGCAACCCACTCCAGTATTCTTGCTTGGAAAATCTCATCAACATAGGAGCCTAGTGGGCTGTAGTTCATGGGGATCACAAAGAGTTGGACACGACTGAGCACAAGGCACATGCTGAGGCTGATCTTAAAAGCACTGTTCCAAGTCTACTTGTTAGCCTTGAACAGCCTTCTCTTGGGCCAGGTCTTTATGAGGGGAGTGATGCTTGCAGTTCCATCAGTTTTAATTTTTGTGGATGACTGGTTTAGTATGGTTTAGTTGCTAAGTGGATGACTGAGAGCTATTTAATAGCAACCATTCCTGTGTGCTACCAAGGGTCATTAAGCTTCAGTATTCATAAACTCAAATTAGTGCATTGTTGGAGCTTATTTTAGACTCTAATTTAGTATTTTATGAAGAAACCTGGTGGCCCTGTAATGCTTGGCAATGTAGCAGGGGACCCACTGCCCTCCGAATGTGGATGGCTGCAGTTCTGCAGTTTTGGAACAGAAGCTTCTAACCAGTTCCCATCAGGGTGGTACTTAGCTTTTTGTATTTGCTACTGCATGCGTGTGTACGTGCTGAGTCACTTAAGTCGTGTCTGACTCTTTGCAACCCTGTGGACTGTAGCCCGCCAGGGTCCTCTGTCCATGGGATTCTCCAGGGAGGGCGTTGCCATGGCTTCCTCTAGGGGTTCTTCCTGACTCAGAGACCAGAACTGCGTTTCCTATGGTTCCTGCATTGTATGTGGATTCTTGACCGTTGAGCCACCAGTAAAGCCCCATATTTGCTACTCTTCTTTTTTAAAATATAACTTTATTTATGCATGTATTTATTTGGCTGTACCGGATCTTAGTTGTGGCATGCAGAATCTTTAGTTTTGGCATGTGAACTCTTAGTTTTTGCATATGGGATCTAATTCCCTGACCAGGGATTGAACCCATACCCCCTGGATTAGAAGCCTAGAGTCGTAGCCACTGGATCACCAGGGAAATCCCTTACTATTATTCTTGATTTTTAATTACAAATTGCTCTTAAGTTTAGTTTGTTATCTGTTATATAATTAATCGAATAATGTGTAGTCGTACACATTTCATCAGGAATGTTTTTGACACATTTCAAGCAGTTAGACATATATGTGTGTACGTATATATATATATATATATATAGGTACATAAATGTGTATGCATGTATATGTTGAAGTGCAAATTGAATGACCCCATACGCTATTGTTCATACCGATGTTTTTCATCTTCCCCAAATCCACAATATTTTCCATTAATAATTTAAAACATGGGAAAGTTAGGTGAGCAGTGAATCCTTTGTCTCCGCTAAGTAAAAAAAAAGTTTAAGTTCCATGGATCAGGAAGAGCACTTCTTTTCTCACCCACTATTGTGGACCTTACCAAGAGGCACAAATCGAATAAAACTTTTAGAAGAGAAGTAGAATACCAATTTATTTTCTGACTTCTCTTGGAAATGTCTTTCTTATCACCAGCAGAGCATCTAGCAATACACAGGTGAAAATACGTATATTTTCATCTTCCATCTTTTCAGGAGGGAGCTTTTTGTAGTACCTCCCCCTCACCTCACTGCAGTCAAACAGCTGGGTCAAATGATATGTATAACCGATTTATCTGTGGCTAGGGAGGGATCTGTTCCAGTGTGGCATTTTTCTAAATCCAATTTGCAGACATGACCTGGCTCAGCCTCATTCTCTAGAACAAGCCTGATTCTAGTAAGGTGCATACTCATCAGCTTACGTAATTGAGGACCCGAATCGCAGAAGTGCTTCCAGTAATTTCTCTATAGAACTATGAGTCCAGCAGAGGCTTGTATGGGGAAGAGTTATTTGCAGTTTGGTCCAACTATCTCACTTCCAAAGAATTTTCATATAATAAATTATCACTTCTTTCTCAATCATAATTTGCTGAGTAAAACCCCATGTATTTAGAGCTATCCATTGGAAATTATCTGATCTTTTTTTTTTTGCCAAAATAAAAAACATTTCTGCTCGCATATAAGTTTCCAAGTACTACACTTGCATCACTAGTTAAGACCTTATGGTTTTAGGTGGCATTTGAAGCCCAAATCCTGGATGTACAAACTTCCCTCTTGGCAGAAGGTTCTGCTACATTTATTGCTCTGTCATTGAAAGTCATCAGAGTTTGCCACTGGCTAAAACTCCTGTCCAGAAATGACATACCAACCCTAGTTTTCCTCCTTCAAAAATGTGGGTTCACAGTGCGTCCTGAGGTATCACTAGATTCCTGACCATTAACTGATTTCTTTTGGGTGTTCTGTGTCTTGACTAAGAGGGCTGTTCAGAATTTCAGTAGATGATTTGACTCTTTCCAAAGATAAGGGTATTTTAAGCAGGTTTTGTGGTGTTACTTCTAAAGACCTCATGTGTAACTCTTTGTTTGAAGGACAGAAAAGCTTGTGCAAACTTTATCCTTGATTGTTGTTCAGTTGCTCAGTCATCCGAATCTTTGCGACCCCGTGGACTATAGCACAACAGGCTTCCCTGTCCTTCACTATCTTGCAGGGTTTGCTTCAACTCATGTCTACTGAGTCAGTGATTCCATCCAACCATCTCATCCTCTGTCATCCCCTTCTTCTCTTGCCTTCAGTCTTTCCCAGCATCAGGGTCTTTTCCAGTGAGTCAGTTCTTCGCATCTGTTAGCCAAAGTATTACAGCTTCAGTTTCAACACGAGTCCTTCCAATGAATATTCAGGGTTGATTTCCTTTAGGATTGAATGATTTGATCTCCTTGCAGTTGAAGGGACTTGCAGTTGAAGAGTCTTTTGCAATACCACTCACTGTTCAAAGGGATCAATTCTTTGGTGCTCAGCCTTCTTTATGGTCCAGTTGTCACATCTTTGGACCATGACTACTGGAAAACCATACATGACTACTGGAAAACCATGACTTTGACTGTATGGACCTTTGATTAGGCATAGATGAAATCTCTCTAGTTTTCCATGTGAACTCTGTTACAATGGGCTTGCCAGCTGCTTCTAACACATAGCTCCCAAATCTTAATGGCGAGTCACAATAAATATCGTTTCTCATTTACACCATTGCCCAATCAGGTCATCATCTCTTCCAGATGGCTCTCCTCCAAGAAATGGCACCCCTTCCAGTGATGACTCAGAAGTATAGCCTCATTCATCAGGTGGCTTTGCCATGTTGGAGTCCTTTACTTCCCACCTGATGAAAAGCTATCAAGGTATAAACTGAGGATCTCCTAGGTGATTTTAGGGGCCAGATCGGGAAGTGTCATCCTAGCCATGAATACATAACTCAAGGCATGCTGGAAAGTGAGGCTGTCTTGTGTGGACAGAAAGAAGAATTGGGATTGGTGAACAGACAGGCAGGCTCAGCTACAAATACCATTGCAGGATCTTTCTCCCACATTTGTGTTCCTGAACTGATGGCCTCTTCCTAGATAGCCATTCTTCGGAATATTAAAAGATAAACTGAGGCATATTAAAATGTAGAATATTTAAAATAAAACAAAACGGACTCATAGAATCAGAGAACAAATGGGTGATTGCCAGAAGAGAGAGGGGTGGGGAGGCAGAGTTGAGGAAAATAGGTGAAGTGGCTTAAGAGGTACAGACCTCTGTATATAATAAATAAGTCATTGAGATGTAATATACATCCTAAGGAATATACCCAATAATATTGTAATAACTTTGTAAGGGGATAGATGGCTATTAGACTTATCAAGGTGATCATTTCATAGTGTATGCAAGAGTCAAATCATTATGTATTACACTTGAAACTAACATAATATTTTACATCAGCAATGTTGTTGTTTAGTCACTAAGTCATGTCCAACTCTTTTGTGACCCACCCATGGACTGTAACCTGCCAGGGATACCCTGTTCATGGGATTCTCCAGGCAAGAATACTGGAATGGATTGCCATTCCCAACCCCGGGATCAAATCCGCATCTCCCATGGACAGAGGAGCATGGTAGGCCATAGACCATAGGGCTGCAAAGAGTCCGACATGACTGAAGCAATTTAGCACAGCACAGCACAGCTTAAAGCCTAGTTGGCTAATTGGCATTGGTTATCCTTAAGTTTCAGTGTCATAACCTTGAGGCATTTTACAGGCTTAAGTTTTGGTTTGCTTACATGGACCACCATGGCACTGGGGCTCCCTCAGGATAATGACTTCCTTGTTTAATTGCTGTAACAAGAGTTAGCTGACGGGCTCCTCAGGCAACCAGCAGGGCACTCTTCTGCTTCACCCCTGCTCTGGATAAAATGTGGGTGACTTAGAATGAGGAAATCTATTTTTTTCAGGCATGTTTATGTTTTTATTCATATCGTTTATTACTTCTTTGTGGACTAAGTTGCCTAACTGAAGCTTGCAAAAATGTAAACTTCAGGGCCATTTCCTCTATTAAAACGAACTGGCAGATGGTCTTTCCTAGAGAAAGGAGGCTGCCTTCCAGGGCTCTTGAGACTCACAACTCTCCAGTGGGGCTGCTACAAACCCACATGTAATAATTTTGTTTCTTTCCCCTGGCAGTGGGTTTCGTGGGGTAGAGCATAGAAGTTAAGAGCATAGGCTTGGGTTTGAGTCCTGGGTCAGGCACTTGAAGCTATTTGAACTTGGAATTTAAGTGAACATAACCACTTAAAACTTAGCACAATATCTGGAATATAATTCCTGGTGTATCTTAGTTCTTGTCATTGTTGTCTCTTCAGTGGGTGAGTTTGCTCCGGACCACAGTCTACTTTGGGATCTTTAATAATTTGAAACTTTAGAGGGTGGTTTTCTTCATGCCTCTCCCTTTCTACCTCAGTTCACTCTCATTTTTTTTGATGGTAAAATGACATCTTTATCTCATCTGATGGTCCCTTCTAACTTTTTTCAACAAGGTATGTCCCAGACTTACTGCACAGACATATAACATATTTTATTTGGCTTGCCTAGTACTGTAAATCAACCAGAGTGAGCAGGTAAAATATCAGGTGTTTCTATCTGAAAATGTGAAGTTCCTGTTTCTAGAAAAACCGGAAGATCTTACAGTAGGCCCACATGGCAGTGAGGTCAGAGTCATTTCATAGGGGCTGAGTGTTCTTCCACACCGTGGTTAGGTGAAAGTGAAAATGAAGACACTCAGTTGTGTCTGACTCTTTGTGACCCTGTGGACTGTAGCCTGCCAGTCTCCCCTGTCTGTGGGATTTTTGAGACAAGAATATTGGAGTGGGTTGCCATTTCCTTCTCCAGGGGATCTTCCCAACCCAGGGTTTGAACTTGGGTCTGCTGCATTGCAGGCAGACTCTGCACCATCTAAGCCACAGGGAAGCCCCCATGGTTAGGTGATGACTGTCTAATTCACTGCAGCCCCCACTGCTTCCTGTATTTCATCTGACACCAAGGCTGAGGTTGGGCTCTCACCATTTATCATTGTTTTTGTATTTTTGTTTTCTTACTTTTGAAACTTTTTATTTTGTATTGGAATACAGCTGATTAACAATGATGTGATTGTTTCAGGTGGACAGCAAAGAAACATGGCCATACATATACATTGTATCCATTCTCCCCCAAACTTCCCTTCTATCCAGGATAACACTAAGCAGAGGTCTCTGTGCTATACATAGGACCATGTTGGTTATCCATTTAAAATTGAACAGAGTGTACATGTCGATCCCCAACTCCCTAACTATGCCTTCCACCCTCCTCTCCCACATGGAAACCATGAGTTCTTTCTCCAAGTCTGTGAACCTGTTTCTGTTTTGTAAATAAGTCCACGTGTATCCTTTCTTTTTAGATTCTNTCCTGAACTGATGGCCTCTTCCTAGATAGCCATTCTTCGGAATATTAAAAGATAAACTGAGGCATATTAAAATGTAGAATATTTAAAATAAAACAAAACGGACTCATAGAATCAGAGAACAAATGGGTGATTGCCAGAAGAGAGAGGGGTGGGGAGGCAGAGTTGAGGAAAATAGGTGAAGTGGCTTAAGAGGTACAGACCTCTGTATATAATAAATAAGTCATTGAGATGTAATATACATCCTAAGGAATATACCCAATAATATTGTAATAACTTTGTAAGGGGATAGATGGCTATTAGACTTATCAAGGTGATCATTTCATAGTGTATGCAAGAGTCAAATCATTATGTATTACACTTGAAACTAACATAATATTTTACATCAGCAATGTTGTTGTTTAGTCACTAAGTCATGTCCAACTCTTTTGTGACCCACCCATGGACTGTAACCTGCCAGGGATACCCTGTTCATGGGATTCTCCAGGCAAGAATACTGGAATGGATTGCCATTCCCAACCCCGGGATCAAATCCGCATCTCCCATGGACAGAGGAGCATGGTAGGCCATAGACCATAGGGCTGCAAAGAGTCCGACATGACTGAAGCAATTTAGCACAGCACAGCACAGCTTAAAGCCTAGTTGGCTAATTGGCATTGGTTATCCTTAAGTTTCAGTGTCATAACCTTGAGGCATTTTACAGGCTTAAGTTTTGGTTTGCTTACATGGACCACCATGGCACTGGGGCTCCCTCAGGATAATGACTTCCTTGTTTAATTGCTGTAACAAGAGTTAGCTGACGGGCTCCTCAGGCAACCAGCAGGGCACTCTTCTGCTTCACCCCTGCTCTGGATAAAATGTGGGTGACTTAGAATGAGGAAATCTATTTTTTTCAGGCATGTTTATGTTTTTATTCATATCGTTTATTACTTCTTTGTGGACTAAGTTGCCTAACTGAAGCTTGCAAAAATGTAAACTTCAGGGCCATTTCCTCTATTAAAACGAACTGGCAGATGGTCTTTCCTAGAGAAAGGAGGCTGCCTTCCAGGGCTCTTGAGACTCACAACTCTCCAGTGGGGCTGCTACAAACCCACATGTAATAATTTTGTTTCTTTCCCCTGGCAGTGGGTTTCGTGGGGTAGAGCATAGAAGTTAAGAGCATAGGCTTGGGTTTGAGTCCTGGGTCAGGCACTTGAAGCTATTTGAACTTGGAATTTAAGTGAACATAACCACTTAAAACTTAGCACAATATCTGGAATATAATTCCTGATGTATCTTAGTTCTTGTCATTGTTGTCTCTTCAGTGGGTGAGTTTGCTCCGGACCACAGTCTACTTTGGGATCTTTAATAATTTGAAACTTTAGAGGGTGGTTTTCTTCATGCCTCTCCCTTTCTACCTCAGTTCACTCTCATTTTTTTTGATGGTAAAATGACATCTTTATCTCATCTGATGGTCCCTTCTAACTTTTTTCAACAAGGTATGTCCCAGACTTACTGCACAGACATATAACATATTTTATTTGGCTTGCCTAGTACTGTAAATCAACCAGAGTGAGCAGGTAAAATATCAGGTGTTTCTATCTGAAAATGTGAAGTTCCTGTTTCTAGAAAAACCGGAAGATCTTACAGTAGGCCCACATGGCAGTGAGGTCAGAGTCATTTCATAGGGGCTGAGTGTTCTTCCACACCGTGGTTAGGTGAAAGTGAAAATGAAGACACTCAGTTGTGTCTGACTCTTTGTGACCCTGTGGACTGTAGCCTGCCAGTCTCCCCTGTCTGTGGGATTTTTGAGACAAGAATATTGGAGTGGGTTGCCATTTCCTTCTCCAGGGGATCTTCCCAACCCAGGGTTTGAACTTGGGTCTGCTGCATTGCAGGCAGACTCTGCACCATCTAAGCCACAGGGAAGCCCCCATGGTTAGGTGATGACTGTCTAATTCACTGCAGCCCCCACTGCTTCCTGTATTTCATCTGACACCAAGGCTGAGGTTGGGCTCTCACCATTTATCATTGTTTTTGTATTTTTGTTTTCTTACTTTTGAAACTTTTTATTTTGTATTGGAATACAGCTGATTAACAATGATGTGATTGTTTCAGGTGGACAGCAAAGAAACATGGCCATACATATACATTGTATCCATTCTCCCCCAAACTTCCCTTCTATCCAGGATAACACTAAGCAGAGGTCTCTGTGCTATACATAGGACCATGTTGGTTATCCATTTAAAATTGAACAGAGTGTACATGTCGATCCCCAACTCCCTAACTATGCCTTCCACCCTCCTCTCCCACATGGAAACCATGAGTTCTTTCTCCAAGTCTGTGAACCTGTTTCTGTTTTGTAAATAAGTCCACGTGTATCCTTTCTTTTTAGATTCTACATATAAAGGATATCATACAATATTTCTCCTCCTCTGTCTGACTTTATTCAAGACAATCTCTAAGTCTACTCATGTTGTTGCAAATGGCATTATTCTATTCATTTTAATTGCTGAGTAATTACTTTCTAAGTTTTGAGTGGTATTATTTTTCTCATGCATAACTGTACAAAAAAGAGAGAGAAAGATAGATAAGTGGTGTTAAATGTATCGAAAATGGGAGAAAGCCTAATTCTTTGTGAGAGTGAAGGCCATTCCTGTATCTAAGTATAAAGCACATGCTAATTTTGAAAGAAGGAAAGCCAGCATGCTTCACTCATTTATATCAACAGTTTGGTCCCTGAAGGCAATTGAGCTGGCTACCTGGGGAGAAAAAGATATTAACTAAATATAATTAAGTGTCAAAATATATTGGGTGGTAAATATGATAAGCAGTCTGGAGGAGGGCTTTATGTTTTTCTTGATTGAGTTTAATTGCTATGCAGTGACATTGCGTAGTTACTAAACTCTAGAAATTCCCTCTTCATTGGGAAGTTGGGGCTTTGGGAGAAGACCATAGAGATGAAAGAGGTCTTACAGGGAGTATAACCTATTTCCCTTATTTTCCGATAAAAAAACTGAGGCCCAGAGAAATAGTGAATAACATCACACAGTCAAAGCCAGGACTCAAATCTACATCCCAGAGCAGTGCTTCTGTGTTCTGAGGGTTGAACAAAGCAGTTGTATATCCTTAGGATGAGGTTTGCCACTTAGAGAAAAGGGTTAGAGACTTCGTAGAGCATCATGTGACTTTTTATTTTCCAGGCATTAAAATGAAGGTAATTAAGGTTTAGGCATTTCCCCAGAGTGTAGGAAATCTGTAACTGTGGAATATGGACTATTCCATGAAGTGTTGATTCCAAGAACAGAGAGGGGACTAGGGATGAAGAAAAAAATATAATATTTAGAAGTAATATCGTAGGGAAGCAGTTATAAAAAACAAAATGAAACATGGCTTGAGGACTCCTAAATCTTAATCAAACACATTTGGAATAACAAACGTTACTATCTTAGTCTAAACAGAGTAGACAGTTTTGGCAAATCACAAAGTCAACAATTTTAAATGCAGAGCTGGAATTTAGTATCAGTGACTTGGTTGGCAGAGATCCATTACAATATTGAAAACTCTTCCATAAACCTTTTGAAGAAATGAATTTGGGTAATTAGGATCTGCTGAGCAAGTTCAGAGGAGAGAAAGGAAGGAAGCATGTTGATGAACTGGATTAAAATATAGCTTGGAGTGGGAAGGGAGGTGGGAGGGAGATTCAGGATGGGGGACAAATGTATACCCATAGCTGATTCATGTCAATTTATGGTAAAACCCACTACAGTATTGTAAAGTAATTAGCCTCCAATTAAAATAAAGAAATTAAAAAAAAATATGGCTTGGAGTAAGCTAAGCCTCACTTCATGGGAAATAGATGGGGAAACAGTGGGAAAAGTGTCAGACTTTATTTCTTTGGGCTCCAAAATCACTGCAAATGGTGATTTCAGCCATGAAATTAAAAGACACTTACTCCTTGGAAGGAAAGTTATGACTAACCTAGATAGCATATTAAAAAGCAGAGACATTACTTTGCCAACAAAGGTCCGTCTAGTCAAGGCTATGGTTTTTCCAGTGGTCATGTATGGATGTGAGAGTTGGACTGTGATGAAAGCTGAGCGCCGAAGAATTGATGTTTTTGAGCTGTGGTGTTGGAAAAGACTCTTCAGTGTTCCTTTGACTGCAAAGAGATCCAACCAGTCCATCCTAAAGGAGACCAGTCCTGGGTGTTCATTAAAAGGACTGATGCTGAGGCTGAAACTCCAGTACTTTGGCCATCTTATGAGAAGAGTTGACTCATTGGGAAAGACCCTGATGCTGGGAGGGATTGGGGACAGGGGGAGAAGGAGACGCCAGAGAGTGAGATATCTGGATGGCATCGCCAACTCAATGGACATGAGTTTGGGTGAACCCTGGGAGTTGGTGATGGACAGGGAGGCCTGGCATGCTGCGATTCGTGGGGTCACAAAGAGCACTGAGCGACTGAACTGAACTGAAGCCTCAGGAAGGAGTTTTTCTTTTTTTTATTTAGAATTTTAAGTAAAATGTATTTGCTGCCTATCAGATTTCAGTTGCTTTAAAGTTAATGGGTATTGGCAGTGTTAGGGGAGAGGGCACACTCATGTCCTGCTGCTGGGAATGGATTATGGTACAAGTGTTCAGAGGGATGTGTTTTAATACAGATCAAAATAAAAATTTGTATGATTTATGACCTGATGATTCCATTTATAGGATTTTATTTCCAGTATATCCTCTAAAATTCAGCTACCAGAATGTTTACAAAAGCACTGATCATAATAACAAAAAGACATAAATAGAAAACAAACCAAATGCCCAACAATAGGGAAATGTTCAAACAATCAGACTTTCTTCATGAAATAGAAAATTAAGGAGCCATTCTCAGTATCTTGGGTGATAATTTGATGATGAAGAAAAGAATTAATAATATTGTTAAATGTGAGAAACAACATGATATGAGTCAAAATTTTAAATGATAAAGACTATAGATACTACAAAAGCTACAGGAATGTCATTAGGTATTATATTACTTGATATTACTTTCTTGAGCTATATTTTCCAAACTTTCTTTATACTTTTATTTCTTTTACTTAACAATAAAAAATTATACTTCAGTAATTCAAAAAAACCCAACCCCACAAACTGAAATTTCCTCTCTCAGCTGATACTAGCTTTAGTTCTGTTGACTACAGAGCAGTTTATTAAGTTTATTATCTCCTCTACCCATTAATTGTTTTCCAGTTGTCTTAAGATTGTGTGCAAATGCCAAACATGATCTACTGAACACATTTTTAAAGGTTGTATGTGTAAAGCTGTTCTCTGAGAGTTCCCAGATGGTCCACACATAAAGCATTATTAGACGTGAACAATCCATGTGGCTCTTTCAGTCTCTTTTAATGTGATAATAGCTAAATTATTGTTAGCAGTCTGCTCTACATTTAATTTAAATCTACTGCTCTTGGTGTCAAAGAATGAAATTCCCCCTGCAGGGGAAGCCCTGAAGTTTTAATTTTATAAATATTATCAATAGTCTTGGCAATTTCAATTTTTTGAAAGAAAACAAAGAATGTTAGCATTTGAAAAGTCTCAAAATTTATAGATGGTACAGTTGAGACTCGGAGAAATAAAAGGACTTTCCAAAGGTCACAGTCAATGCCACATATGCCCAAGTAAATGTTAGCCTCCTGTGGTACACTATATCTTGAAGAGTCTGCATGTATAATTCACTAACAGAAAGGAAGTGAAATTACTGCTTGATAATCACAAATACAAAATGGCAGCCAGAAAATGGTGACTCTCTTTTCCCTTCCCCGCTGGCCAACTTTTAGCTCTATGTGAGTACTTCTCTCTCTCTCTCTGTACTCTGCCCTTTTTTCTGCCCTTCTGCTCTGCTCATCCAGATCAAAAATAGGAAGTATGTCGCTGATGACACCATTGTGGGATGGCCCCTTGATGCTTCATGCGGGAAGTATTTGGGTCTCTCAGAGTCTTCTGAGTGGAGTATCTATCTCTAGGACAAGTAAATCCCAATTTTCTTTTCATATGAAAAAAGCCCATGTTTTATTATATTAAAAAGCTTGCTTAAAAATCCCTGTATAGTACTAAGGGATGATTTTCATGCTGCTGCTGCTGCTGAGTCGCTTCAGTCATGTCCGACTCTGTGCGACCCCATAGACGGCAGCCCACCAGGCTCCCCAGTCCCTGGGATTCTCCAGGCAAGAACACTGGAGTGGGTTGCCATTTCCTTCTCCAGTGCATGAAAGTGAAAGTGAAGACCCTCAGTCCTATCTGACTCTTAGAGACCCATGGACTGCAGCCTATTAGGCTCCTCTGTCCATGGGATTTTCCAGGCAAGAGTACTGGAGTGGGGTGCCATTGCCTTCTCCGATGATTTGCATGATATAACATTAAATGAGAAAAGAAGGTGGAGGAAAAAGTTGCAAAAAGTTGCAAAATAGATCTTTTCTAGGCTTGTAAAGTAGTGCTGGATGCCACATGGGAATTCAGCAGGGGCTGTTTGCCAGCAACTTTAATTCGCCTCCATATGGGCCTTTCTTCATGGCTTCTTGAGCTTCCTGAAGCATGGTGGCAGGTTCCAAGTGAGAGGACCCAGTAGCCATCAGCCCTTTTCAACGGTAGGTCCAGAACTGCCACTGCATCACTTCCATTATGTTCTACTGATCAGAGTAGTTGATGACCCAGTGAAGATTCAAGGGGATAGAGAAGTATCTTCCATCTCTCATTGTATCTGTGTGTGTGGTGGGGGTGGGGGGTGGGTGGTTACAACAAATTTTAGCCATCTTTAATCCACTAAAAGATCCAGTTAAAAGACTGGCAAAAGACTTGAACAAGTACTTTGCATAAAAGGGATATTAACATTACCAATAGGCATGAAAATGTGCTCAATAATTTCTCTGATTCCTTATCAGAGAAATACAAGTTAAAGTTGCAAGATACCACTATGTATCAATCAGGAGGGCTAAGATGAATAAACAAACACACACACTTGACAGTACAGTCGATGGTGAGAATGTAGAGTAACATGAACTCTTAAATACTGTTGATGGGAGCTTAAATTAGTACATAGCATTAGGAATTTGTTTGGCATGATCTGTAGACCACTCATATGGCCTGCAAGTTGGTGCTGTCTGTCCCTTGAGAGTTCAGCTGGGGTTATTGATTAAGAAACAATTCTTCTTCATGTGAGTCTTTCTATTGAACTTTTTAGGCTTGCTTATAGCATGGTGGCTGGGTTCTAAGTTAGAGGAAGCAGCATGTGTGTACAGATGGATGTGGACCCAAAAGAAATGCATATATTTGTGCAACAGAGGATACATGGTGCAAGACTGTTCATGATAGTTGTGTTAGTAATAGAATTAATCTAGAGACAAACCTAATATCCATCAACAATGGGTGGATATATATATATATATATATAAAAACTGTGGTGTATTCAAGCAATTGAATAATATACAATAATAAAATAGATAAACTATTGCTATACTTAACAATGTGAATGCTTCTGACAAAATTAATATTGAGTGAAAAAAGCCAAGCACAAGAATTCTTATTCTTTGATTTCTTTTATATGGAGTTCAGGATTGATTTCCTTTAGGACTGACTGGTTTGATCTCCTTGCAGTCCAAGGGACTCTTAAGAGTCTTCTCTTGAGAATTGCACCAAAATTCAAAAGCATCAATTCTGCATCACTCAGCCTTCTTTATGATCCAGTTCTCACATCCGTACATGAGTACTGAAAAAAGCCATAGCTTTGACTAAACGGACTTTTGTGGGCAAAGTGACATCTCTGGCTTTTAATATGCTATCTAGATTTGTTATCAGAGAAGGCAGTGGCAACCCACTCCAGTACTCTTGCCTGGAAAATCCCATGGATGGAATAGCCTGGAAGGCTGCAGTCCATGGGGTGGCTNTTTTTTTTTTTTTAATGACCTGTCTGGGTATAGGTGCTAGGATGTATTCATGTCAGAAAGCTAATTTTATGTTTGTGCTTTTGAAATAAAGACTGTTGAATATATATGAGTTTATTAAAACCAGGATATTTTTATATTCCTAATTCCAGTCTCTAACTGTTTAACTCCTTAACATTCATCATCATAGATTTTGGCTTCTAAACTGTACAAGCTTTTATTTATGTCCACAGCTAAGAAAACTTGCAAGGTATGTTTTTTGTGTTATTTGTTAAAACTATTATGGTGTTTACTGTGAGGAGAAGAAGAAAGGAGGAGAAAATAGGGTGCCATGGATAAAAATGAAGCCGGGAGCTGTGGCTCTTGTTAGGGAACAGTCATTTCAGTAGCCCGCGTGGCAACTGAACAGTTATATTGAGAAGTTTTTCTTCACTAAATGGAAACCGCCGATTAGGTTTTCCACAGTGAGGGCCTCTTTAATTTTGCTAGACTTCTCAGTGTGAGAAGTCCACATATCATCTAGTCCTTCTGTTAGACATCTTTCTGCTAAGGTGTGGGGAAGTTCCCTGCGAAGCAGCATCTGTCGTGGTACTTTTACTTTTTATGGGGAACATGGTTGCTTTACACCGCCGTGTCAACTTCTCTTGTACAGCAACGTGAACCAGTCGTACATATATATATATATCTCCCCTTTTCTGGATTCCCTTCACATTTAGGTCACCACAGGGCACTGAACGGAGCTCTCTGCCCCACACAGCAGGCCCTCACTAGTCATCTCTTTTATACCGAACAGTGCATATAGGTCAATCCCAGTCTCCCAATCCATCCCACCCCTCCCCCCATTCTTCACGTCTGTGACTCTGTCTCTGCTTTGCTTCCCTGGTGGCTCAGAGGATAAAGCGTCTGCCTGCAATGCCAGAGACCCAGGTTTGATCCCTGAGTTGGGAAGATCCCCTGGAGAAGGAAATGGCAACCCACTCCAGTATTCTTGCCTGGAGAATCCCATGGACAGAGGAGCCTGAGCGGGTTACAGTCCACGGGGTCACAAAGAGTCGGACACGACTGAGTGACTTCACTTTCTTCATACCATTTTCCTAGACTCCACATATATGCATCAATATACAATGTTTGTTTCTCTCTTTCTGACTTACTTCACTGTGTATGATAGACTCTAGGTCCATCCGTGTCTCTGCAAATGACACAGTTTTGTTCCTTTCTGTGGCTGAGCAGAACTTCACCACATATATGAACCATTCCTCTGTCGATGGACATCTAGGTTACCTCCCTGTTCTGGCTATAGTCCTTGTTTTGCTGGTGCCCGCTGACCTCTTAGTGCTTTCCAGGTGGCACTAGTGGTAAAGAACCCGCCTCCCAATGCAGGAGAAGCAAGAGATGTGGGTTTAATCCCTGGGTTGGGAAGGTCCCCTGGAGAAGGGCATAGCAACCCACTCCAGTATTCTTGCCTGGAGAATCCCATGGCTAGAGGAGCCTGGCAGGTTGGACGCGACTGAAGCGACTTAGCACGCACAGACCTCTTAGTGGTCTCAGATATTCCATAGGATTCACGTAAGAATCAGGTCCAAATTTCTAAAGATTATTTCACTTACATTTTTATATTCTCTCCATCCAACTTTCCTGATAAATTTGAGACAGCTTACAATTTAAGAGGACCAATAGCATAAACATAAAAGATAGTGTATGTGGGGGTGGGGGATTTGTAAAAAGCCAAAAATATCTTGCTAGCGGATTTACTGTGTTGGAAACATCTGGATTTTGTCATTCTGAAATCTGGAGAGAAAATGAAAAGTAGTAGCTATTGTCTGATTAAAACATGCTTAATATTTGGTTACAGGGAGCTGGAAATTTTAGGAGTATGCAATCTAAGAGAAATTCATCACACAAATCTTATTAAGGGACTTTGACTTCATTAGTGGATTTTTATTTTTCCAGACCTATTTTAAAGCATTTTTTCCTGCTACCAGATGAATGTTTTGTTTACCCATAGCATTCTCCAGAGAGTAAAATGCAGCATGCTTAGGTTGGGGATTTCATGGGGGGAGCTTTGCGTTGTGAGGGTCACACTTGTGTTTCCACCCTTGCTGCTGCATTCTCAGCCCTCCACGATTTAGCGTCATTCCGTGCATCACTGTCTTCAGTGCTTTTAACCTGAATCTGCAAGTTAAATTTAAGCTTCTTGAGGACTGAAATGTCTACCTCTTATGGACTCCCTCAATTCCAGGCCCCCAACATTTTAAAAACTACAAAGTCTTCAGCCATCTCTCAAATGAGTTTGACTATAGAGTCAGATTAATGACAAGATTTGAACTTGAGTTCTCATCTAAGATTGTATTTGGTGAGGGATTTAGAGACAAGAAGCTTTGGTTTGGGTACTGGCTTCAACACTTACAAATTCTGAATCTCAGTTTCCTCTTCTGCAGAATGGGGCAGTTAATGACCCATTTCTCACATGACCTTTACTGTCATAAATTTTGTAGTCAGATCTTAGTGAAGCCATTAACAGCACTTGACATAAATATTCCCTTTCTCCTTTCTGTTACACTGTGTTCATATGGTTTCCAGACACCACATTCTTTCTGTATCATTGGCCACTCCTTGGTTTCTTTTGCTAGTCTCTTCTTGACCTCTAAAACTAAGTAAGCTCTAACACTAACCTATAGCCAACTATAGGCTACATATGCTAATGACACCCAAGTTAATACTGGCAGTCCGTTTTTTCGCTCCCTCAGACTTCAGACATGTTCGTGGAACTGATTATTCAATCTCTCCACCTGGAAGTCTACTAGAGATCTCAAATACATCCAAGACTGAACTCTGGGCCTCCTCACTCCTCACTCTCTAAACTTGCTTTCCCCATCTCAGTTCATGATTACTTCATCCTTTGGTTACTCAAGCCAAAAACCTTGGCGTTGTCCCTCTTATCTTTCTCTCACTTCCCATGCAAACCACTGGGAATTTGTTGGCCCTACCTTTTAAGAACACTGCTGATAGCTGGAACATCCTGGTTTCAACTTCAGTATTTTTCTCACCAAGTCCAATGCCAATATCATATTTACACCCCATGCTTATACCCCTATATAATATCTTTTGAAGATTATTGGAGGAAAATGTGTAACTTGTCTCCTTGCTTCTAAAAGAAGCTCCTCCTACATGGCAGTCATAGTGATTCTTTGAGAAAATGTCAGTTTATGTCACTTCCTGCTTAATATTTTGCAATAGCTCCTCATCCCATCCTAAATAGAAGCCAAAATCCTCCCACACATTGATCTACAAGCTAGTACCTATATGGTTCCCATCCTCAAACCATCTCCACTAAAGTCTGCCTGGAATGCTCTCCCCCTGGACCTCCGGTTTATCTTCACTAAAATGTCATGTTCCCCATGGGGCTGACCCTGACCGTCATATTTGAAATTGCACTCCCTCACATACAAATAGCAACTCTGTCTTTTTCCCATAGCACCTTTTATCTTGTAAGTTACCATTTTACTTGTTTATGTTGGATGTTCCTTCTGTCACAATGTAATGTAAGATTTATAAGTCCATATGGGAAGAACCACTAAGTTCATAATTTTCCAGAATTGACAAGAGACTCAATCCTCAGATGCAAGAAGTATCCCAAGCCTTGAGTAGGACAAATAAACATAAATCTAGGTGTATTTCATAAAAAACACTTAACATCACCAAAAGCAAATACTAGACTGGTATAGAATTTCTCATTAGTAACTGTAGAGGTCAGAGGACAATACAATAGGGCCCCTGGGGGAAAATGACTGTTAACATTGAATTCTGAATCTGCCAAACCTTTGTTACTCAAAGTGTGCTGGGGGACTAGCAGCACCACAGTCATCGGGGAAAGAGTAGAAATGCAGGGTCCACCCCAGACCGTCTGAATCATAGTAGTTTCACAAGAACCCCAGGGGTTTTGTTTTATAAGTTGGCTTTAACAAGCTTATAAAAGTTTGTGAATCCTTGAACTAAATTATCATCCAAATGAAACCAAAACAAATAGATTTCAAACAAAGAATAAGAGAACCTTGATAAAAAATTATTTCAATAAGAAGCACATCCAACCCGAAGGAAAGAAGGATGTGGGAAACAGAGAAATTGGCAAATGTAGGTAAACCTAAAGAATTTAAGATGTAGCCCTTATTCTCAGGGAGGTTACAATACTGCTGAGAAGAGGAAACCAACATGCACTGGAAACAGGGGACCCTTAGGTACCCTGGAAGTAGTTGTCAGGAAACCTCGATTCTGGTCTGGAATTTGCCATCGTTCAGATGTGTGTTTGACTTTAAAGTAGCCTTTTAATCTACCTGAACCTCAATTTTCTAGTTTATGAAATGAGTTTAAGTCACTGTTTTTCAAACTTGTTTGACCCTGACCCACCATAAGAAATGCATTTTACATCTTGACCCAGTTCATTCATATGAAACTATACAATTAAATGTTAATCAGAATTGTGCTTTCCCTTTCTGTGGGCAGTGCACTTGAATGTTTTCTATTCTATTTCCTTTATAAATTTGCTGCTCTATTTTGACTTGAAAATGATAAAACTGAAGGCTCCCTAAAGCTCTTTTTGGTTCTGCCGCTGCTGCTGCTAAGTCGCTTCAGTCGTGTCTGACTCTGTGAGACCCCATGGACGGTAGCCCACCGGGCTCCCCCGTCCCTGGGATTCTCCAGGCAAGAACATTGGAGTGGGTTGCCATTTCCTTCTCCAATGCATGAAAGTGAAAAGTGAAAGTGAAGTCGCTCAGTCATGCCCGACTCTTAGCAACCCCATGGACTACAGCCTACCAGCCTCCTCTGCCCATGGGATTTTCCAGGCAGGAGTACAGGAGTGGGTTGCCATTGCCTTCTCCGCTTTTTGGTTCTGACCATATATAATTCATTCTTAACGGTAAATATTAAATCACATAAAATCTCTAGATAACTGGTTCTTAAACTTGACTGAACATTAGAACCTCTTGGGTTGGTGTTTCCTAATTACTGATGCTTGTGTCCGTTAGAGATTCTCATTTAATTGATATGGCGTGTAACACAAGGTCAGGTTTTGTAAAAGCTTCTTACATGATCCACAACTAAGCCAACTCTTGAGAGCTATTGCTGACAGAGAGTCCCCTGTATTTGAAGCATCTTTGCAAATGGAAATAGCTTTTCCCAGGATCTGCTTCTTGGTGGCTCCCAAGAGCCTTTGTAAAAGAAAAAGTCACATTAGTGTGCGTAAAGATTGACATTTTTCTAATTCCTGAATCCGTTCATGCTTGCCCTCTTTGCCTCCTTCGGTGCTTTGCAGAATCAGATGTCACTTCTCTGTCCTGTACCCTACTTTGTTGTTTCTAGCTCTAGTTCCATCCTCATCCCGTTTGTCCCTGGACATTTAAGCATGTCTTAATCACCAGAGGAAAAAACACTTTCTCCCCATCTTCTCTCTTTCTTCTCTCTTTTGTAGTAAAACTTCCCTTGTGAACAGAGATGTCTGCTGCCCCCTTCAGACTCTAACCTCTCATCAACTAACTACCCTCTGCCTTCCACCCCGCCCCTTTCATCAAAACCTCTTTTGTCAAGCTCACCAGTGCCTCTTAGACTGTTGGGTTCAATGGACACACTTCAGGGCTTAACTTGCTTGAACTCTCAATAGCATTTTATACTCTTACCTTGGTTTTCTAAGAACTTTATACTTTCTTAATTTGTTAGTTTCAAGTCACTTCATCTCTCACTCACCACCTCTGCCCCCGCACTTCCTGGCTTTACTCTTTCTCAGAGCTTAGTTCCATTTCTTTGATTTCATTTTTATGCCATGCTTTCTATCTCATCTTTTTCCATTTCTATCTATATGAAATAACTTGTAAATTCCTATTTTTTGCCCCAGATATTTGTGTTTAGCTCCAAGTGCATCCTTACTGATAATCTCCGTGTGGATGTCACACAAACTCAGTTTGTCCAAGGCTGAATTCATTGTCCTTTCCAACCTTTTTCTGTCAGTTTCGCTGTCTCAGTAAATGGTATCAATATCACCCAGTGGCACAAGCTGGAGTCCTGCACATCCTCCAGGCGCCTTCCTCTGTTATCTTCCACAGCCGATGAATCATCACATCCTGTTGATTCTACCTTGTACATGTCTCTTTTCTTTCTCACTGTCACCCATCCTGTTACCGTCTTCCCAGTGCCATCCACCACACCCTGACTGCAGACTGAAGGTCTTCCTGCCTGCACTCTGGCCCCTGGAATTCATTTTCCACTTACTGCCTCTGTATATTTTGAAAATGTACATCTGCTCATGTCGTTCCTTGTTTAAAAATCCATTAATGTCTTTCTGTGACCTCAGAATACAGTCTCAACCCTTTCCCACTGCTTACACAGCTCTTTCCCTCTGGCTCCTTTGTGTCTGCAGTCATTTTTCTCTGGTCTCATTCTGTTTCAACGATACTGGAGCTTTATCTCCTCCAGAGTTCCACATTCACGTCTGCCTTTGGGCCTTTGTGTTTGCTACTTTTTGTCTCCCTCTTCCTGCAACAGTCATTATGGAGATAAGAAAAATAAATTTCAGAAGAAGAAAGTGACTTGCTGGTGGACATTTCATCTGTTTGCGTATTAGAAGAGAACTGAAATCCCAAAGTTCAACAGAGAAAGATAATAGCATGGAATCAGACACATTCAGAACGTGTGTCTAGAATCAGACACACTTAGCTTCAGCTTTTAGCTCCATCACTTACTGTGTGACCTTTGTCAAATGACGTAACTCGTTTGTGATCCTTGTTTTCCTCATCTGTAGAATGGAGATGATGGTAGAACCTTTACCATTAGGTTCCTGTGAGAGTGAAATGAGAAAGTAGATGTAAATGTCTTTTTACAAAGATTGGCACATAATAAACATTAAATGAAAATCTGGTATTGTGCTGTTGATTTGTCATCATCACCCTCAGCATCAGTTGGCTTAAGTTTTTTGATTTTTTTGTGTGGACTAGAAGGAGAGCCAGACTGTAGGCTGCACTCTCTCCTAAGAGTGGCTGCCGGGGTCCAGCCCTGGTGGATCCAGGGTAATTCGAAGGGGNCACCATCCCTCTGGGTCATCCCAGTGCACCAGCCCCAAGGATTCTATATCGAACCTGGACTGATGATTCGTTTCCTATATGCTATACATGTTTCCATGCCATTCCAACTTGGATTTCAGTGCATAGTTTTTAAAAAGTGAAAAGTTGGCATGAGGTTGTTTGTTAATGTTTTTACATTTCCATGTAGGGATATTAAAAAGTTTACAGCCACTTTCAGCTGTAACTGACCAGCATCATTTTATTCCATAGACCAGTGTTGAGAAAGGACTTAGCTAGGCAGCCATCATGAATGGTCTTTACATCCTTAAAAGACTGTGTATGTACTGAATACAGTTGTGTATGTTCTGACTATAGTTGTACCTTGGTATCCATGGGGGATCCCCAAATCCATTATTGCTCAAATTCCTTATATAAGATAGTGTGGTTCAGCAGGCCCTCCATATCCACAGGTCCCCCATCCATGAACTCAGCAATGTGGAACCTGAAGATATGGAGCATCTACTACACATTTCTAGATCCTTTAGTGACTTCTATATATTGATAGAGGGAGCAGGGGAGAGAGGGAACTAATACTTTTTGAAAATGCACAGTGCTGCTTCCTGTGTTCGGGATCTATTCTGAGCTCTCTTAGTCAGTACTCTGTGATTATTATAACACATTGTGTTAGTTGCTCAGTCATGTCCCATTCTTTGCAATCCTATGGACTGTAGCCCACCAGGATCCTCGGTCCCTGGAATTCTCCAGGCAAGAGTACTGGAGTGGGTAGCCATTTCTTTCTCCAGGTGACCTTCACGACCCAGGCATCAAACCCAGGTCTCCTGCATTGCAGGCAGATTCTTTACTGTCTGAGCCACCAGGAATGCCCCATTATAATGCATTACCCCATTTAATACAACAGTGCTTTAAAAAGATTAATTAATTATCTATTGGGTTGCGCTGAGTCTTAGCTGCAAGATGTTCAGTCTTCATTGCAGCATGCAGTATCTTTAGTTGTGGCATTCAAACTCTTAGTTGCAGAATGTGGGATCTAGTTCCCTGACCAGGGGTGGGACCTGGCCCCCCTCCATTGAGAGTTCAGAGTCCTGGCCCCTGGACCCCCAGGGAAGTGCCAGTATAACACTCCTTTAAGATATGGATGACCTGTGTATTACAAATGAGCAAGCTGAAGCTCACAGCAGATCTATAGCTCACTGATGGAGGAACCAGGATTTGTATGACTTTAAAGCACGAATTCTTTTAATATTTCATCAACTTATTTTGAATTGCAAACAAACCTAATTTTATACATTTGTATTTATTTACTTCTTAGACTGCAGTAGACTCTAATTAAGCATAATTATATTTATTTTTACGTGTTCTGTAAATTACATTCTTTACAAAGTCATTTTTTTTTTCCAAACTAGAAAAGGCTTCTTTTTTTCTTTTATAGCACAGGCATCATGACTTCTTTTTTTTCTGTCACACATGTAGACATTTATTAGACAAATATTGATTAACAAGGCAGGCACAAGACAGTGCGCAGATCTGTGCAGTCAACTCTGTCTTCTCCTCGGGGTTCTGCCCCCTCTCTGAAGCTGCTCATTCTATGCGGACGTGGCCACATTCCAAGGCAGGATTGNGTTCTGTAAATTACATTCTTTACAAAGTCATTTTTTTTTTCCAAACTAGAAAAGGCTTCTTTTTTTCTTTGATAGCACAGGCATCATGACTTCTTTTTTTCTGTCACACATGTAGACATTTATTAGACAAATATTAATTAACAAGGCAGGCACAAGACAGTGCGCAGATCTGTGCAGTCAACTCCGTCTTCTCCTCGGGGTTCTGCCCCTTCTCTGAAGCTGCTCATTCTAGGCGGACGTGGCCACATTCCAAGGCAGGATTGTGTGGAGTCAGTCATCCTCCTAATCCCATCAGTGGGTGTGGGGCTGACTGAAGATTAAGCCCCACGTGCCCTGTCCATGTTTCTGGTCATGCTGGATTCTTATACTTTGTTCAGATAAGAACAGAGAGTGTTGGCCAACTGTCTTGGCAGTTTATACATTTTCAACATCTTTTTATTTATTCAATGAGATTACATTTCTAATATCATGCCAATGAACAGGACCCCAGTCTCACTAATAATTTTTTATATACATTGTGCTAATTAGCACGGTATAGACTGTTGATGTTGACTCAGAGAAGAGGATTAGCGGGAGCCCCTCAGGGAATGTGGCTCTTCATTTTAATGCCAGCTGACCACCCCACCAGTGACACTTGCTGATTCCGGTAGGTCTTCTTCTGAAGGCAGGGGTTGCTTTTTAAATGTCTTAAATCTCCAGGACCTTGTTCAATCCCTGGCATTGAGAATTCCTCAATAAGCGTTTCTTAAGTGAATGAATAGACAAGATTTTGCTGCAAAGAGATCCCACACCTGGAGGAGTAAATCTGTTACCCTGTGCAAATTTCCCAGTGATAGCAATTATATTACCTCTCCCATAACAAAAACGAACCATGGGTTATTCACTTTGCTTGGCGGTTGCTAACATCTGCAGTTTGAAAGAATGTTCAAGGCATTGATTGGGGTGGTGAGATGAGGAGAGGGTAAGGATTCAGAAGAGCAGTGCCTTAGAAAGAGTAGGTTAGGCTGTTTTCTATTACCTCCTTCTGGATGTTAACTTCAGATGCCACCAGAGGAGACTGCCTGAGGTCTTCATAAAACTTTAAGAGGAGGAGTTGGTGAGGACATTTATGAGGAGTAATGGGGGAAGATGCAGGGAACAGGGACCCAGGTAGCCATCCGAGCCATGGTTGCTAAGTTGCTGTTACCATAGCATTGCAGAGCAGAGGCGTCTTTGGTGATGTGCACCACCCCTGCAGAGATACTGTGGGCGGCATCCTCTTGTTTGACAAATGTGACCTGCCTGTGGTTAGGATTCCGTTTTGTATTTGGCCCAGAATGGTTTTTTTTTTAGAAGATAGTACCTTGGGCGTATGTTCGACAGAGAAACAAACTTTTCAACTCAGCCCCTTTCAGAAAGCTCTTTGATTAGTCTGGGAAAGAGGTTCTCTCCTTTCCCAGTGGCAAACTATCTCAGTGATTTGGCACTGGGATCAGAGGAGATGGGAACACCTTAGCAGTCATCTCTGACTTCCCCTCCCAGGCAGCTTTTGATCATGGCTATTTGACACAACTAATGGCATCTCCTCCTCGACGACAGACATCATGTCTTGCTCATCCTTGTACCTTCGGCACTGTTTTTGGTACACAGTAGGTGCTTAATAAATGTTCCTAGCGTGAATGAGTTCGTTTTGAGGCTTTTTTCAAGAAGGAAACCACAAAGAAAAGTAAAGAGAGCTATATAAGGACAGATAGAATCTGTTTGAGGGAGAATCAGAATAAGGAGCCTGGTCACGTTAAGGGCTTTTTCTGGTGTATGAAGTCACATGACATCATATGACATCATAACACAGTACATCATGCCATGTCATGCCATGAAGCATGTTCTCTAGTTGTTTGTCTCAGGCTAAACTGCCCAGGTATGCTTTGAGAACACACCAGCTCTCTGAAATTTAAAAGCTCTGATTTTTTCATTGCCTATTTCTGTGGTATAAATACTCCACCATGGTTGGTTTTAGGCTTCTCAGGTAGCTCAGTGGTAAAGAATCTACCTGCCATACAGGAGACACAGGTTCAATCCCTGGGTCAGGTAGATCCCCTGGAGAAGGAAATGTCAACCCATTCCAGTATTCTCGCCTGGGAAATCCTATGGACAGAGGAGCTTGGTGGACTGTAGTCCATGGGGTTGCGAAAGAGTCGGACAGGAATGAGTAACAAATAACAACAAACAGAAACAGTGCCTTTTAAGTGTTAGTTTCCTATGGCTGCTGAAACAAATGACCACAAATTTAGGAGCATAAATCAACAAAAATTTATTTTCTCTCACTCCTGGAGGCCAGTATTCGAGAATCAGTTTCACTGTGTTGAAATCAGGATGTCAGTAGGACTGTACTCCCTTTGGAGGCTCTAAGGGGTCACCTAATCCTTGCCTCTTCTACCTTCTGGTGGCTGCTGGTAGTGCTTGGCTTGTGACCACATCCCTCTACCTTCTGTCTTGCTGGCCACATGGCCTCCTCCTCTTCTGTATCAGATCTCCTTCTGCACTCCTCATAAGTCTTTCTGTAAGACTGCATTAAGGGTCCACCCAGGTAATCCTCCCATCTCAAGATTCTTAACACATCTTCAAAGTTGTTTTATTTATTTATTTATTTTTTTGCCTTATGAATTAACATTCTCCAGCTCCAGAAATTAGGACGTGATATCTTTTGGAGGGCCATTATTCAAGAAATTACACTTCTGTTTAACAGCTTGCTCACAAAATGCCTAATTATTTATTTAGCAAATGGTACTCATAAGCAGGTGCAAGAGACAGGACGCCACTGAACGTGAGCTTCTTGCAGGAAGAGATCGCTGCTGCTCCTCAACTTATATCCTCTACAGTCCCTAGTTGGTGCCAGCCAACATGAGCTAGTGCTTAAAAAGTACCTTTTAATTGGCTAAGGGAGACCTTAGTGTCAGCCCCAAAGCCAGTTAATGTAAAACCACATTGGTTGTTTATTTCTAGGAAAAACCTCCAGACTGTGAGAACTATAGTAAGAACAACTAGTTGAAGGCTCTTGAGCATGATCAAAACACATAGCTTAGTAAAAGAGTTTAATGGGCCATGGCCAAAATTGTCAGTGTTGAGTACTTTGGAAAACCCACTTATCTGCAATGACTCAGTTTCTGAATGTTCCCCTCAGGTCAGATTTTCCAGTCCCGATGTTTTTGGTTTTTGTTCCTGTGTCCTTTGTCCTCTTAGGACCATGCTCTTTGAGCAGGGATTCTGTGTTCAGCTTCCCCTTCCTGTCTACCTGCATCCAGTCCTGCAAGGCAGGCATAGTGCCTTGAATTTCCTGTCTCCATGATGATTTTGATCTGCATCAGATGACTGAGCCACTCGCCAAATTGATGTGTGTCCCTGTGATGTGTGTAAGACTACTGACTGAGTGTAAACTAGAGCAGGTCTTGTGTTTTTCTAAAGTGATCAAGTCCGTGGATCATAATGGCATCTCATTCAGTTCCTGTGCTTGGGTGATACAGGTTGTGTTACCTGGGCCCTCACAGGAGGCCACAGTCTTGGTGTTTAGAGCATCTTCAAGAATGTTGGCCCCACATCCCTCTAGTCCTGGGACATACTCTGGCCTTCTGCTCTCTACATCCATCTAGTGATGTCACCCCAGCTCCCCTCTGCCTGCTTTGAGGGGGAGATGGTGCATGTGGCAGATAGAAGGGGGGCCCTCTGAGTTGCTCTCCTGGTCTTTTGTTGAAACCAGGGCACTGACCAAACAATGAAGGCCCTTTACCGTCCTTCGCAACCTTGCTTTCAGATAGTCACTCAATCCTTCTGATAGCCAAGAAAGAAAGAGGAAATACGTTAACTAAACATATACTTTATGTAGGCATTGGGTAAGGTGGTTTACAATATAGTTTTCTATCGAATCTGTTTAACAACCTAGCCAGTGGGGCCGTATCCTCATTTTGTGGATGATGAGATTTGTGCATGGCCAAAGAAGTGGGCAAGTTCGTAGGTACATAAAGTAGTTGGGGGATGAAGGTGCCTGATGAATGATGGTCAGTCAGTAAACCAGGTACTACAATTCCCACTTTACAAAGAATGTATTCATAGTCCAGAGTGGTTCAGAGTGCACTGAATTGCTCTTGTGGGGAACCTTGCCCCTACCTTCATCTGTACTTTCTGGCATTATGAGCCAGCTCACTTTGGCCGCTGTGCTCAGCTGTGGTCACCTGCAGGTCCATATTCCTGTGTTCCTCTGGGTCCCAGAGTTTTTCTCCTGGGAAACTCCATTTGACACTAGTTGGAAGGGGTCTTATTTTAGAGAGAAGGTTTATCAAAATGTGAGCAGTTTATTGTGCTGTTAATGACTCTCTTAATCCCAATGTTTACCAACCTTTATTTCTTGTATCTCCAGGAAATAGTGTTTTTTTTTTTTT